>JAOWBW010002099.1:0-127984 GCA_026119855.1 Campanula takesimana
CAAGTTGTTGTGAGACCGCCACCAAGAGGCTATCATGATATGAAATCTTTGATAAGAGTGATGATGAAAATGATGAACTGCCTTATAATCCACTGGATGTATCTTTGCTTGATAAAACCAATGATGACCAAGATAGTTCTTGCGCAAGAGTGGGATGTGATGGCAAATTGGTATATTTAATATGTATTTATCTTATTATGGTTATATTCTTTTGTATAGTGTAATTATATATGTTTATTTTGATCGATGATTATAGAGTAATTATATATGTTTATTATGGTTTATCTTTTGTTATAGTGTAATTATATATGTTTATATTTATCAATTTCAAGATAAATTATTTGATTGAGTTCCTTTGATCTTACAGGTGGAGGCTGAGGTATAGGTGGATCTTTAGTTAACAATATCTATTTTGTCAACGTGATCGCAATGGGTAATGATAAGGTAGAGGTAAGACTTAGTGTCATCTTTATGATGTTATATGTGTATGTCATTGTCTTTAATTGTTTTTTTGTTATAAATATATAGTCCATCCGTCCCACTAGAATGCAGATTTTTTCAAAATCATATTATAGATTAGTTATAAAACTGATGTTTCAAGAGCAGTTTTCAAAACAGATTTTTAGTTATGATACACAGTTTGTCAAAGCAGTTTTTTAACATCAGATTTTTCAAAGCAGATTTTTTCAAAAAAATAAACAGATAATAGAGTGCAGTTTTTTCAAATCAATGTGTATTTTTTTTTGGGATGGAGAGATTATATATACATACGAATGTGGTGTTTACTAATTTTATAATGAACTATGCAGAGTTCAAAAAAGGAGGGGAGGCGCTTGAAGAAACTTCATTTAGCAACAATTTCAATTTAACAGCAAGGAAACAAAGACATTCGCATTTCTGAAGAGGGTCAATTCCTCTCCTGAACAACCTCTGATATGCAAAGTATGTCTTCTCCTCGTGTTCCTAATGAAGTTCCTAATGAAAGTTCCTAATGAAGAGCCTAATGAAGATCGAGACGAAGAGCAGTTGGTTGAAGAACAGGTTGATGACCGCAAGTTGATAAGACCAATCTGAAATCGACTACAGAGGAATCTTGGTCCCATTTAGAGAGACTTAGAATCTTGGTAAGCTAGGGATAAACCAATTAGCTGGGACCTCACTAGGATAAACCTGATATTCCAGGACTGAACTGGAATTAAACTTAGAAAATCCAGAAGCTCGCCAAGTCGAGTCGACGGATGGTTTGGGCACATGAGGTCCCTAGCCGTACGGCTATGTTGGGCACCCTCAGCCTCTATAAATTGAACCCCATGCTGATCATTTCAGGGGGAGAAAACGTTTTGTGAGTTGAAATCCAGTTTGAGAGCAGAAAATGAGTGATACACATATTTGAGTGATTAGAGAGGAAGATAGGCATAAACCATCATAGGTGAAGCCTCCTTCTCCCCATCTTCTTCTTCATCTCAAACTTTCTTTTATCTTTGTTCATATTACTTGGTTATCTTGTGATTATCTTTTCTTGTTCTTGCAAAGTCTTTTCCATTTCAAGCACTTTACATTTCTTGCAAGTCTTGTCCATTTTCAAGCACTATATCTATATATTATACAAGTCTTGGCCTTTCAAGCTATATATATTATGATTATGTATGTATATGATCCAAATCATAAGGTGATTCAAGGTTCCCTTCACACCTAGTGTGTGATTATGGGGTAAAACCTAAAGATGTTCATGGTTTGTTACATTTTTATGTTGATTTTGTTTTATTTGGCCATAAGAGTCATGATTGGGGGATAAAGTTCCAATCTTTATCACCCCAACCATGATCTAGCCATAAATCACCAAGTATGGGACATAAAGATTTGATCTTTATGTTATATTTGTGTCCCTAAAGGTTTAATCTTGTATAATAAGTCCATTTTGGTGGTAAAGTTTTAATCTTTATCCACCAAATTGTCATCTTGGTTTAAATGTCATGTTCATCAACTTTTCATAAATTTCTCCAATGATTGCCTTTGATCACACCCAAATCTTTGTTTTTGGGATCCTTTGATGATCAAAATGCATAGGAATGAACTTCTCAAAGTTTTGTTGTTAATCATAAACTGGAAATCAACATTCCAGTCCAGTTTCAGCAAAGATACTCTGTTTTGACTGAAACTAGACTGTTCTCTGATAAAACTGTAAAATGCCCTGGAGAGCCCTCCCCATCCGTACGGCTACTTTGGCTGGGGAGGGCATTTTCCAGTTTCTTCCTTTCCTAACCAGAAAGCTTGCAAAATAAACACTTTCTGTCAAATAATTAACTGGTTTTGTCAAAACAGTCATATTCTCCCATTTTGAAGACACACACACACACATGCACTTTAGTTAACTAACATTAGGGAGACTCGGTCCTATCTGAGGCGACTTGGGTGATGTGAAACTCTTCCCAAGGCGTAACCTGACCTCCAAACTAATAGAATCTCTAACCTTTTCTTTTGTTGGGTTAAATAATTAACAAAAGTGGCGACTCCGTTATTTTTTGGCATATTAACCGCGTTTGGCCTTTCGCCCCCATGACACGTCGCGTTTTACGTGCGGGGGCGGGATCCTTACAGTGGCGACTCTCTGCTGGGAGTTAAATGTTCTCAAACTTCTTTTTAGAAGCTTTGGGGACATTTCTGTGTGGGTCAAACTCTCGTCCCTCGTTTTCGTTAACTTTTGTGTTGTTTTGTGTGTGCTGTGTTTCTGTTTGAATTTTCTGGAGTGGAAACTGTTCTGGATGTGCAATAAACTGGGGCTTGATGATCAGAAGATGAAAAACTGCAAAAATAATTTCCAGCATTCTATAGCCGTACGGCTATGTTGGGCAGGGAACAGAATGTTCCAAAATTAACAATTTTGTGCAGGGCAGGAACATTCTGTGTCCCTTTGGCTTCTGCTTGTCCAGGTTCCAAATTTACAGTTTTGTTGAGCACATTATCTTCTTCTTTTCTAGCCAAAACTTGGTTTTTGAAGCTTGGTCATGCACAAACTTTTGGACATAAATTTGGGTTTTCAAAACCTCCTTGTGCATAACCCATTTTGTAAAAGATTTTTTTTTGAATTCTTTGTTGTGCACAACTCGTTTTGCAAATGGTTTTTAAAAGGATCGTTTCTTGTAAAGTTTTGATTTCAAAGGATTCTTTGGTTGTGCACAATTTTTTGTACATACAAGTTTTGGCCTTATTTGTTCATGTTCTTGCTTGATTACTTGTGTAAATAGATCATTCATGCTTGCTCATTGTTGTTGATTATACATTGTTCATGATGACAAAACGAATCGAAAATTTCTATTTTAACTCAAAAGGCAACATAGAATGGCTTCACACTACGCGAACTTGACCTTGCACATTCTAAATACCCTTTAAACCCGGGATGGATGCCACGATGCAGCTTGATTGGTGCTCTTGTGCCCTTCTAGCGCGCACGGGTCCATTCCACCTCCCTTTCCGAGCCGAGTCAACCACACTCGTCCGTGACACACAAATACCGAGACCTTGGTTGGTTTTTGGTCTATCTCACGTTACCACGTCCCTAATATGTGTCTGAGATTAATTGTGGCCAAGCTAATGCCCGAGTCATGACTCCTTGTGAAAGCAAGTGTGACCATGGTCAACTTTGACCCGGTCCTTGACTTACGCGTTAATGTTGACCGTAATTAACCTAAGTCACGTATTAAGGATAGGGTGACACCGTGTTGTCAAGCCCTAATGAATAGTCCATACTAATCATCCTTGAGCCCAAGGATAAGGTTCGAAATGCCCTCATCAAAGATGAGGTTATGCCTGAAATCCCTTAAGTCCCTAAGACGAATCTCGATCTTAACCGGGGCTTAATCATGATTGGAATGGATCGCGCATTGGGAATCTTATGACGCACTAGACCTTAGGTTCGTTCTTTCGGTCGGTGGAAGCCGCTTGCCCTATAGGACCCTCGCCCGGGACAGTACATCCTTGGGAGTGTGCAAGGCAGGTGAAAAATGAGGTAGAGAGGGGGTAGCCGTTGTGTTTGAAAATGACAGAAGTTTTTATGGAGATCACTGATGAAGAGGGAATTGAGAATGTGCACCCCCAAGGATATAACCGGGTTCCGCCCCCTCAAGCTTACCCAAATGTGGAGACCTCACGTCCCGCATTCCAAGCCACCACTCACCAAAACGTTCCTACCACTCATGCTTCATTTGTCCCGCCGGGCGGTTTTCCCATGTACCCGCCAGGGTTCAACTTGTATGACACAATCCCAAGTAGCCGAGCACCCTTGGCTCCAGCTACCATTGGCCTGCCACCTCCGGCTTTGCCAACCACATCCCGAGAAGTGCCTTACCCACTTTACCACCCAATGGCCCAAATCTCTTAGGCTATCCAACAATATCTCCCGACAAGTAACCCGGCACCAGGCTATGTCTACACCCATTTGCCACCTCAAAATCCTCCTCCGATGGTCACATCCACCACTTCACCTCCCACCACGATGCCAGTAACGAGCCAAACCGTGGGATCAATCAACTCAAGCCCACATGTGGACCCCCAGATGGGGTGGTTGGTAGAGAAATTGAAACAAATGGAAGAGAGATTTGAGGGGATAAATGAAAGGAAATCCTCCTTGGGGATCACCGACCCCAACAAGATTGTTCCTCTGCCTCACAAGTTCAAATGCCAGAGATAGAAAAATTTGATGGAACTGCCTACCCCCAGACTCATCTCAATGCTTATACTTTAGCCATGAGAGCAAAAGGGTGTACCATGCAGCAAATGGCTGATCATTTCCAACTGTCCCTGAGAGGAAACGCCTCAAGTGGTTCTTTCACTTAAAAGATGAATCCCGAGCAACATGGGATGCAATTAAAGAAGCATTCCTCACCAAATACGGTCAAAACTAGAATGGGAAACCAACCGGGTTGATCTGCAAAGCACTCTGCAAAAGGGAGAAGAACAAATAGGAGAGTTCTATATGAGGTGGAATTATAAACTTGGGGAGATTTCCAATCCGCCCACAGAAGAAGAACAATTGGACATTTTCCAATCATGTCTGAAACCTAAGCTGCGAACCTTGATCAGTCATCATTTTTACCTCAACCTCCGGGCAATGGTCACTGCCGGGTCTATATTCGAGAAGACCCTCAATGAGCAATCCTCTACTCAGGCAAGTGGCAACTCCTACAGATATCGGCCCCCGACAGTCGGTAAAGGGAAGGAAGCCGTGGGAGCTGTAAACAATATCCAAGGGGAGAATCCGAGACAAACTCCGCAAAAGGCCAGGAACTGGGAAAGGCCCCCGTATGTTAGATTTGAGGACTTTGGGATGCCCTTGGGAAAGGTGTTTGAGGGGTTAGTTAAACAAGGCCTCGCCAAACCACTGGTTAACTTCCAACCCAGAAACCCCGAGAGGTACCTTGACGAGAGCAAGAGATGTGCATTCCACAGCCACCATGGGCACGACACCGATGATTGCCCCGCTGTGAAATGCATCATCATAGACTTATTGCCAAAGGGAAGCTTGAATGCCCCCGAAGTCCAAATGTGATCAACAACCCGTTCCCTAACAACCATGGAATTAATATGGTTGAATTTGGGCCAGCCGATGTGAATATGATTGAGTTAGGGGGGCGACACCGATAAACCTTTTGGAATTCAATGTCCCGATGACTGAGATTGGGGAGGAATGGAAGGAAACCCTAAGGACATGTGTGCAGGAAGGAAACATGAAATGCCCATCTGACTCTATGATTGCCAATGTGATGAGTGCAAGGGTCCCCCACCAAAATGCCGATGAGTTGATCGTAATAACACTCACCGAGCATGAGCTAACATTCGAAGAATGCATGGAGGAAATGGAAAAGTCCGTTAAGAGCACGGTAGACAGCGAGAGCCAGGGCTCAAATGGGGTTTATCCTCCGCATAATGATTGCTTCCATGTCATTGAAGCATGTAGTTCATCCACTGGCAAGAGGACAGTTAAACAGGTGGGTCACCCCAAGGGAAGGAATGGGTCCAAAATTGTAAAGACCCTGGAAATCACCAACTATGAAGGGTACCTCGCCCGAATGAAAGGTGCCATCCGCTCTATGCCCCGTGAGGAGCTCCGAATCTTGTGTGAAAGTGATGATGATGAGGTATCTTCAAATATGCCTCCCCGTGTTCCTTCCCTGAGATTGGAAGAAGAAGGCTTCCCGGCCTCAGATGACTTCTTAGCTTTGCCACCGTTATCGCCACCGCCACCGCTGATTGATGGGTCCGTATTCTCGGATTACTACTGTTGCATGCTCACTTTGGAAAAACTCCATGAAACCGTAGGAGTTGAGAGGAGCCAAAGCCACCACCCTATCTCTCTAAAAAGGATCCGTGAGTCGGCAAACACCCCGAAAAGAATGGTCATGGTGAATGAGTTAAGAAAGGAAGCATGGCCATATGGTACCCAAAACCCCTCGTCACCCGGGAAAGAGGCGGAAGAGGTTGACGAACCATTTGAAGTGAGTGTACTGATGCGATCCGGGAAAGTGCACATGGAGAACCCTAGGAAACCTCCGCCACCAGAACACCGAATGCCTCCACCTCTTGCTAGTGAGGCAAAAGCCCTAGATTCCGGAGAAGAGGATCTCGTCTTAACCCAACTCAAGAGGACACAAGCTAACATATCTTTGTGGTCCCTTCTCACTTCCTCCTACCCTCACAAGCTCAAACTGGAGGAATGCTTGGCCCAAACTATGGTACCTACCACGGCTACCCTCAAAGAGGCCGTGCAAATGATTGGAAGTGTTCAATATGGGAATGTCATCACATTCAGGGACTTGGACTTGCCGAAATTTGAGGCTAACCACAGTGAAGCCCTCTACATCACATTGCAATTGGATGAGCGCCGCCTCCCTCGGGTTTTGGTTGATAATGGTCCGCCATGAATGTCCTCCTCGCTAAGATGATGGATTTACTTGGTCTAAAGACCACCGACCTAAAGCCCTCCATGATCACCGTTAAGGCTTATGATTCCACGGCCCGCTCAGTCCTAGGGGTGGCCACCTTGAACCTTTGCTTTGGGAAACAAATGATGCCAACCAACTTCCAAGTACTTGACATCCCCATATCCTTCACCGCCCTATTGGGACCCCCATGGCTCCATAAATTCAATGGGGTAGCCTCCACCCTCCACCAGTGCGTAAAATATGTGCAAGAGGGTAATCTGACACCATTTATGGGGAAAGTGTTACTACAGAAGGAACCAACACCAATGGGATTCCCGTGTTAGAAATCAAACATGAAGAGAGCGGCATGGTTTTGACCGGCTTCACTGAGATACCATCCAAAACCCACATCTGTTGTGTAGATCTTACGCTCACCAAGGATAGGATTCCCCCTGAAATGAGAATGATGCGTTTGATGCGCTACCTCCCAGGGCTTGGTCTTGGAAAGAAACTCTAAGGCACCCACAAGATTGTTGAGATCAAGGAGCAAAAGACGCTCCATGGTTTGGGATACAAACCCACCCCCGAAGACCTTAGGATGGATAAGGAAATGGCTCGGAAAAGAAGCCAAGCCAGGTCTCAAGGATTCCGTTTAAGGCTTCCAACCTCCGCCCTTACACATTCGATATGAGCCGCTACTTTGTGAGAGGAGGGGTCCAAGCCGAGGCCCCAGAGCCGAAGGAGCCAATGGTGACCAATTGGATAAGCTGCAAGAGGATCTCAAAAGATTCCGAGGATTGGCAGCTAACCCCGTAAGGAGGGCATTTCTGGATGCACCCAAGATGACCGGTCCTACCGAGACCACCATGAGTCACGAATACACCTTTAAGGGAGTGCCCGAGATAGTAAGGGAATTTGAAGCCTTGTCTACGATGGAGGCTGGCCAAGAAAGGGAACCCGTTTGGGGTCGAAATGGTAGATGCAAGTTTGAGGAGATATCTCCCAAGCACGCCACCAAGGAAGTCATGGACGACGAATGGGATGGTGCGGTAATGCGAGAAATGTTTGGGGAGGAGTTGATCGTGCGTGATCTGATTGGCCTCAAAAAGGAAATGATTGCTGTGATAGGAGATGGATCTCCTGGGATCTTTGACCCTCGCACCTTGGTAAGCCCGACGGACATGCCTTTAAAGAATTGGGTGACCTTCTCTGGACCGGTGGCAAGCAAGGAGGAAATGACCACGAAGCTTGGACTGGTTCCCCGCCCCCTAGAGTCGAGTGTCATAGGACCCAATGTAGTCGAGTCCCCCTAATCTCTTGTCTTTGAATTTGAGTCTTCCTCCTACAAGGCCCTTATGCCCGAGGATTATGAACTTATAGCCAACATTGTATTCACGTTTGCATCGAATGAAATGATAGACCTTTCCGAGTATCCCCTCATTGCCAACTTATTAGATGATAAATTAACTAATAATCTGAAAATGGTTAATGATGAATCACTTAATAATGAAGACACACTAAACGAACAAAACATTAAACAATCATCAAAGCAGGTTGTTGACCGAGAGGAAAGTCGTGCCCAAGCTACTGAAAAGGTTTTAACTAAGGTGAATTTAGGGACTGAAAATGAGCCGAAAGAGACACAGATTGGTAGCTACTTCAAAGGAGCCAAAGAGAAGATTTGGTTGAGCTACTTAAGGAGTACATGGATGTGTTTCCTTGGTCCTATAAGGATATGCCGGGATTGGATTCTTCGATCGTTGAACACAGAATCCCCGTGGATCCCGAGGTGAAACCTGTCAAGCAAAAGCTTCGGCGAATCAAACCGGAATGGTCTTTGCAAGTCAAAGAGGATATTGAGAAGTTGCTCCGGGTCGGCTTCATAAGGGTGATAGAGTACCCCTCGTGGCTATCCAACATAGTAACAGTCACAAAGGCCAATAGAAAGGTCCGATGTTGTGTCGGCTTTAGGGATCTCAACAAGGCGAGTCCCAAAGATGATTCCCCCCTCCCGAACATCGGCATGCTTGTAGATACAACCTCTAGTTTTGAGGTGAAATATTTTGTGGATGGTTTTGCCGGGTATAACCAGATTAAGATGGCCGAGGAGGACCAGGAGAAGATCGCCTTCACCACCCCCTGGGGGACCTTTTGGTACACTGTAATGCCTTTTAGATTGTGAAATGCTGGGGCTACCTACCAAAGGGCTGCAACCGCACACTTCCATGATATGATCCATAAGGAGATAGAGGTGTACGTCAATGACATGATTGTGCATTCCAAAGGCACCAACGGGAAACATTTGATAGACTTGAGAAAGTTCTTTGACAGGCTTAGAAAGCACTCCATGAGGCTCAATCCGGTCAAGTGCACTTTTGGGGTTTCTCGTGGAAAGGTTTTGGGGTACATGGTCACTAAATGAGGTATCGAGGTTGATTCCCAAAAGGTTAAGGCAATTGTGGAAATGAAGCCACCTCACACCCAAACAGAGGTAAAGGCCTTCATGGGAAGGTTGCAATACATTAGCCACTTCATAAACCAGCTTACTCCCATATGTGAGCCCATCTTCAAATTGCTAAAGAAGAATGCCGAGGTTGAATGGAATGAGGAATGCCAAAGGGCCTTTGACAAGATTAAGGCCTATCTCGTCCACCCGCCAATCCTATGCCCCTCGTACAAGGATAAGCCACTCTTGCTCTACCTAACAGTGACTGATACATCAATAGGAGCAATGTTGGCCCAAGAAAAGAAGGATTCAAAGGTAGAGAATGCCATCTACTTTGTGAGCCGTAAACTATAAGGGAGCGAGCTCAACTACTCCCCAATTGAAAAGACTTGCGTCGGATTGGTATGGGTCGTGAGAAAGTTGAAGCATTACATGCATGCCCATCCAATACAACTCATCTCCAAGATAGACCCCATCAAGTGCTTGTTGGAAAAGTCATCCTTGTCTATGAGACTTGCCAAATGGTCTTTCTTCCTAGCTGAGTATGATATCAGTTATGTGTCAAGAAAGGCAGTCAAAGGAAGGGTCTTAGCAGAATATTTGGTGGACTTCCCTAGTAATGAGGAAAAGGAGCCCGAGCCGTAATTCCCTGATGAAGGGATTTTTTCCCTCAAAGTAGAAAATAGGTGGCAATTGTTCTTCGACGGTGCCGCCGATAAAATAGGAAATGGCATTGGACTGCTCTTGGTTAACCCAAAAGATGAGCACAACCCATCGCCATCAAGTTGAACTTTAATGTAACCAACAATGCTGCGGAATATGAGGCATGCACGGCCGGCTTGGAAGCAGCCCTGGAAAGGAATGTGAAAGAATTGGAGGTATACGGAGATTCGGCTTTGATCATCAACCAAGTCTCCAACAACTGGAAAACACTTGACCCTGGTTTGCAAAAATATCATGCCTACATGGAAGAGCTCATGGCACAATTCAAAGAAGTTAGCTTCCACTACTTGCCGAGGGATCGGAACCGTTTTGCCGACGCCTTAGCTACTTTGGCCTCATTGGTAGAAATCCCCGAGGGAAAGTCAATAAAACCTTTCCGAGTTGGGAGGAAAGAAAATCCGGCGTGCTGTTATGAGATTGAGGCCACCCCAGAAAAGGTGGAAGAGCCATGGTACAACCAGATTTACCGATTCCTCAAGGAAGGAGAAACTTCCTTCATGAATAAAAAGGGAGAATATGTGGATGGGGTAAAAGCTAAAAGCATGGCGGCACTCAAACGGCTAGCATCCCACTATGTTATCTTGGGGGACATCTTTTACAAAAAGCGCCATCAGGGCCTTCTCCTTAGGTGTATAAGCATGGAAAAGGCAAAGGAACTCATGCAAGAAGTTCATGGCAGAGTGTGTGGTCCTCATATGAATGCGAGGGCATTAATGTAAGTCATCTTACGGATGGGCTACTTTTGGATCTCAATGGAGACTGATTGCATACAATTTCTGAAAAGGTGTGACAAGTGTCAGCGGTTCTCTAACCTCAACCACCTACCACCTCACCATCTCTACTGTATGACCACACCATGGCCTTTTTTAACATGGGGCATTGACATCATTGGGAAAATTTCCCCACCCGGGAGCAATGGCCACGAGTTTGTGTTGGTAGCCATGGATTACTTCACGAAGTGGGTAGAGGCTAAATCCTACAAGGTCCTCACTTCCAAGAAAGTCGCGGGGTTTATAAAGGAAAACATCATGTGTCGGTACGGGGTCCCGAACGAGGTCATCACCGACAATGGCTCGCACTTTGAAGGTGAATTGACCAATTATTGGGAGAGTTTTGAGTCACTCGCCACAAATCCTCCCCATATAGGCCCCAGACCAGTGGTGCAGTGGAGGCCGCCAACAAAACGCTCGAAAGGATTATTAAGAAAATGGCAACACGGGGAAGAGATTGGCCCTAAAAGCTACATCTAGCATTGTGGGGCTACCAGACCTCGGTTAGAACCGCCACTGAGGAAACCCCTTTTGCCTTGACTTATGGAATGGAGGCCATGCTCCCGGCCGAGCTGGAGGTACCGTCATTGAGAATTTTGTTGGAGAACAAAATCCATGAGGTTGATTGGCTTCGGAGCCGACATGATGAATTGGCCTTGTTGGACGAACGTCGTCTGAAGGCAATGGAGAACATCCGCGCCTACCAAGGGAGAATGGCGCGAGCTTTTGATAGAAAGGTGAAGCCCCGACAAATTCGGGTAGGATATTTGGTCCTTAAGGAAAAACCCCCCGGGAGGTCTAACCCCGACAGAAAATGGGAGCCCGTGTGGATCGGTCCCTTCGTGGTACAGGAGATCTTCTCAGGAGGTGCAATGAGGCTTGCGGACTTGGATGGCAACCCCTTCGTGCACCCGGTCAACGGTGACAAGCTCCGTCATTACTTTGTTTAAAAAAAAAATTGTAGGTGCTAAAAGAATATACCCACCTAGATTGAAAGCCCATTTGGGCGGTCTAGAGAAAAAACAGGGTCGCACCCAAAATTTGTAAAATGTGAACTACGATGACCTGAGCCCCTTAGTCTCATTTGTAAGAGGGGAACGTAGGCAGCCAATTATTGGTCCGGTCTAAAAATGAATAAAAATCAAATTTGGTTTTGAGCAAAAACTCCATATGAACGCAAATTGGCTTCATAAGCAACCATTTTCATTACAGTTAAAACACTTCTTTGATGAGTTCAAGCACGGTCTACTCTCGACTCAACTAACATGCTTAAGACATAATTAAGACACCTAAAATAAACTAATGTGTCTGCAATGGCAATGGGTGGATACATGGAAATAGAGGACTATCACTGTTCCTCATCCCTCCACTTCTTCTTCTGACTTCTTCGAGTCTTCTTTTTCTTCACATCGAAGATGTCGATCCCTCCCCTTCCATGATTGGGTATCCTCCCGACACCCTCAACCAGCCCGGTTGCCCTCAAAGCCACATTGGCAACGGCCCGAGCTCGAAGATCTTCCATTCGTGCCCCTGCCCTAGGCATCGCAGCCATTCTCCTATCAGCCAAGGCTTGATAGTCCTCGACAATGTCTCCGGTAATGTTATGGCCACTCGCCACGGCCTCGGTCTCCCTCAAAACCCTGATAGGGTCATGAGTCCCACCAAGAATAGCCTCACGCCTCTCTTCAATAAGCCTATGAGTCTGTCCCATAGTCTATTCATACCAGTCCAAGTAGACCGTGGTTAGAACCATGCTGGCTGCACGCCCAAGAAGTACCCGAACCAGAAAGAGGGAACAAGTCATCGGGAAAGAAGAGAAATAACAGAGGGGTCCCACATAGACAAGGGCGGAAGCCTCAAATGCTCCGAGTTAACACCAGACCACTCCAATAGTAGAGTCTGCAGTAATCCAAACTGACGACGGACTAAAGAATGGATGTAATAAGACGATCCCAAGAGTCCCGGCACCCGAACAAAAGGGGAATTATCCTGATACTCCCGCACCGAGCTGATACGCCAATGTGGGACTGACCAACGGATCTCGGCAGTCATGAGGCGAGCCATATAAGCCTCCCAGTCACTCTGAGTGAAGTCCAAGAGAATGCCTCTCAAGGAATAAGACCACGGTCTATGAGAGATAGGAGCCTCGGGAATGGCCATCAACCTCTCCCTCAACCACAAAGTGAGTAAGGCGGGGCTACCGCTACGCATGAAGCCGTCTCCCAAAGCCAAGCGGTCCATGCCATGAAGGGTTTCGCCCAAGATCAAGGGGACAATATCCTTCCCCGCACGGCACTCCTCAAGGACACTCAGTAAAACCCTATGACAAGTACCTTTGGAGCCAACCATGTAGAAAAAGGCAAGAATGCACAAACCAAAAGCATTCCAAGAAGCCT
This sequence comes from Campanula takesimana, assembly GCA_026119855.1. Classification (NCBI taxonomy): domain Eukaryota; kingdom Viridiplantae; phylum Streptophyta; class Magnoliopsida; order Asterales; family Campanulaceae; genus Campanula; species Campanula takesimana. Next base: position 13,253 of record JAOWBW010002099.1, read on the forward strand.
CATCCGTGCAATCCATGAACTTCTCGGGGAGATCCGAAATGTCAATAAAAGTATGATTAAGAACCATACATTGGGCCTCTTCCAAAGGAATGTCGAGAAGAGAGACCAACCTTTCGACACACATGGTGTCATCAACTGAGGGGAGAGAAATTACTTCCGTGTCCACGCCGCCTGCCAAAGCCTTAAAATCCTCATAGGTTGGAGTGATTTCGTTGTAGGAGAATCAATATACATGTCTCCTGACATCCCAAAAGGACGCAGCGGCTCTTAATAGCTCAAGATCCGGGATGAACTCCTTGAGGGACCAAAGAGATTAGAGACCAAATTTGGACTGGAAAACTCCCTTGTAATTCCTCATATGGTACCGCATCCAAAGCCTAAGGTTGCCCTCAAAGCATTCTTGATGAATTTTGGACAATTTTGGTGGTTTTCCATGAAAAAAGGCTCCATGGAAGAGAAAGCTTTCGAAATGAAGGTGATGAACTGATTGATGAACCTCAGACTGTGGCATTTAAGAATATGACTAGGCCTGGACAAAATTGAATGAAAAAGGAGTGTTTCCTCCCCTAGCCGTACGGCTACTTTAGCCCTGCCAAAATTAATGGTTTCTTGTTGAAAGTTAGCTTTGTGGTCCTACCCATTCAAAGCCCCTTTGTCATAAATACCCCGAAAAATGCCCTTCTTGGCTCATGAAACTTGAATTGAACCTAGAAAAATTAGGTTCCCAATGAAAATGTCCCTCGGGCAGTCCCTAGATGGAAGTAAGACCAGCTCTATGATTTGACCTGGCCGTACTTCGTAAGCCCAGGTTAAGAATGTGATTTAGACCGGCCGTACTTCGTAAGCCCAGGTTAAAAGTGTGATTTGACCCGGTTGTACTTCGTAAGCCCAGGTTAAAATGTAGAAATTAACCCGGCCGTACTTCGTAAGCCCAGGTTATGAGTGTGATTTGACCCGGCCGTACTTCGTAAGCCTAGGTTAAAATGTGGAAATTAACCCAGCCGTACTTTGTAAGCCCAGGTTAAGAGTGTGATTTGACCCGGCCGTACTTCGTAAGCCCAGGTTAAAATGTGGAAATTAACCCGGCCGCGCTTCGTAAGCCCAGGTTAAGGATGTGATTTAACCTGGCCGTACTTTGTAAACCCAGGTTAAAAATGTGGAAACTAACCCGGCCGCGCTTCGTAAGCCCAGGTTAAAATGTGGAAATTAACCCGGCCGCGCTTCGTAAGCCCAGGTTAAGGATGTGATTTAACCCGGCCGTACTTCGTAAGCCCAGGTTAAGAGTGCGATTTGACCTGGCCGTACTTCGTAAGCCCAGGTTAAAATGTGGAAATTAACTCGGCCGCGCTTCGTAAGCCCAGGTTAAGGATGTGATTTAACCCGGCCGTACTTCGTAAGCCCAGGTTAAAAGTGTGATTTGACCCGGCCGTACTTCGTAAGCCCATGTTAAAATGTGGAAATTAACGCGGCCACGCTTCGTAAGCCCAGGTTAAGTATGTGATTTAACCCGGCCGTACTTCGTAAGCCTAGGCTAAGAGTGTGATTTGACCCGGCCGTACTTCGTAAGCCCAGGTTAAGAATGTGATTTAGCCCGGCCGTACTTCGTAAACCCAGGTTGAAAATGTGATTTAGCCCGGCCGTACTTCGTAAGCCCAGGTTAAGAATGTAATTTAACCCGCCGTACTTCGTAAGCCCAGGTTAAGAGTTTGAAATTTAACCCGGCCGTGTTTCGTAAGCCCAGGTTAAGAGTTTGAAATTTAACCCGGCCGGGCTTCGTAAGTCCAGGTTAAGAGTTTGAATTTGGAAAGTTAACATGGCCGTTCTTCGTAAGTCAAGTTAAAAGTATGAAAATTATCCTTTGGCCGTCCGGTGTGACGTAAGACCATTAGGTTTCGTGAGATTTTCCCTTTGGCCGTCCGGTGCGACGTAAGACCATTAGGTTTTGGTGATATTCGTCCTTTGGCCGTCCGGCGTGACGTAAGACCATTAGGATCTGTGAGATTCGTCCTTTGGCAGTCCGGAATGACATAAGTCCATTAGGCTCCGTGAGATTCGTCCTTGGCCGTCCGGCATGATGTAAGACCATTGGATTTTGTTGACCCGGCCGTACTTCGTAAGCCCAGGGTAGAAAGTGAAATCGTGAAAGTCCCGGCCGTACCTCGTAAGTCCAGGATGAAATTTAAGATGTTATCGCCTCAGCAGCCCTTGGTAGGGCGTAAGACCAGTATAGTAATGATTAGGTTAAGAAAACCTTTGTCCCCGAGAGTGGCCAGGTTAGAGAAAACCTATCAATGTGTCCCGGCAGTTTGTAATGACGTGAAACCAGTTTGTGTAGTCGACCCTCCACGATGAGATAAGTTGACCAGTTTGTGTAGTCGACCCTCCGCCATGAGATAAGTCGACCAATTTGTGTAGTCGACCCTCCGCCATGAGAAAATTTGACCAAATGTCCCGGCAGTCCTTAGTAGGATGTAAGACCAGTTACCCTCAAGTCGACCCTCTCCGATAGAGCCAAGTTGACCAAGCCCGGCCTTTGAGCCATGCCTGTTTAGGAAAGGATGAATGGATATCCACCTAAGGCCCATAGGTTTGAGTATCCTTAAACTCTCTCACCCGAACTACGTTAGGCTTGATTCCCTCGAATAGGGATACGTAGGAATCCTATACCTCTAGGTCCAGCCATAAAACAAATCGGCTAAGCCGTCCTCCCATCAAAATAGGATGCTTATAGGTTTGAGTAGCCTTAGAATCTCTCACCCAAATTGTCTATGCCGTCCTCTCGTCGAATTGGGATGCTTATAGGTTTAAGTAGCCTTAGAATCTCTCACCCAAATCGACCGAGCCGTCCTCCCATCAGATTGGGATGCTTGTTTTATCGACAACCCCGTTTTCTTCAAAAGCGACGTTGCCGAGGGGCTCTGTAAGTACCCCAATCTGAAATCGACCTACTTTAGAGGAATTCTTGGTACCATTTAGGGATAAACTAATGGGCCGGGACCTCACTAGGATAAATCTGTTATTCCAGGACTGAACTGGAATTAAACTTAGAAAAATCCAGAAGCTCGCCAAGTCGAGTCGTACGGATGGTTTGGGCACATTAGATCCCTAGCCGTACGGCTATGTTGGGCACCCTCAACGTCTATAAATTGAACCCCATGCTGATCATTTAGGGAAGGAGAAAACGTTTTGTGAGTTGAAACTCTGCCAGTTTGAGAGCAGAAAGTGAGTGATACACATATTTGAGTGATTAGAGAGGAAAATAGGCATAACCATCATAGGTGAAGCCTCCTTCTCCCCATGTTCTTCTTCATCTCAAACTTTCTTTTATCTTTGTTCATATTACTTGGTTATCTTGTGTTTATCTCTTATTGTTCTTGCAAAGTCTTGTCCATTTCAAGCACTTTACATTTCTTGCAAGTCTTGTCCATTTTCAAGCACTATATCTATATATTATACAAGTCTTGGCCTTTCAATCTATATATATTATGATTATATATGTATATGATCCAAATCATGAGGTGATTCAAGGATTCCTTCACACCTAGTGTGTGATTATGGGGTAAAACCTAAAGATGATCATGGTTTGTTACATTTTCATGTTGATTTTGTTTTATTTGGCCATTAGAGTCATGATTGGGGGATAAAGTTCCAATCTTTATCACCCCAACCATGATCTAGCCATAAATCACCAAGTATGGGACATAAAGATTTGATCTTTATGTTATATTTGTGTCCCTTGTTAGAGAATTTAGGTTAGGGTAATTGATAATCCTGGATAATTGATCGAATTGTGATTAAATCACTTTTCGAATAAAGTATTTCGCCCCTTAATGCCTGGGTTACACGAAATCTTTATATGGGATAAGAAAATCAAACAATCTGATTCTAGGCAAAGAAAGCAGATTAAAACTCAGAGAATTGTTAGGGTTTTTCGTTCATTTAACTGAGGCCTATGATCTGTTTATAAACAGATTACAATTAGTAGCAGTCATGACTGTTGGTTTCTAACAGTCTCAATTGTTAGCCAACAATCATGTTTATTAACAGACTGTGTCTATTCCTTTTGGCGGGACCCCAACAAGGGGCGCTGCCCCTTGACCCCGCAAGGGGGCACAGCCCCCTTGACCCCTGCTTCTTTATCGTGGTCGAAAACATATTGACTCAAAATGAGTGTGTACTCCACACTTTCCCTTACTCATATCCAAGCCTAATATGAGATCGCATTGGTCTCTAGTAAATCCAATTACGTAAAATCGTTGATGACACTAAAATCACCAACATTTCCCCCCCCCCCTCCATTTTAGTGTAATCCTCGATTTACTAATCATATAAAATATGAAACAACCATAACGAAACAAACAAATGCATAAATGAAAATGTCTTGAGATTGAATTTTCATCTTAGTACAATACACATTTCAAATATTCGAGAATCGGGGTGTCCCAACGATTGAACCCGTCAACTCATATGAATACCTGAAGATACAATACACATAAGTTTCTTACAACACTCTAAAGTTTATTCCTGACACTATTACAAGCCATGTGTCCCTATCCATTAATGAACATATAGAAATCCAAGTCCTAGCTTCTTGAAGCGGCAAAACTTCATGTTCACATAGGTAGTTCCTTTAATCTTGCACCTGCATTTGCAATTTTTCAAAAGAACTATAAAGAAGATACTCTTCAACCTAACCATCACTTGCAAGTCTTGAACACATACCTTGGGAAACATAATTACATGTGCTCCAATCTCCACCTGTGAGCTTTCCACATTGAATTCAGGCTTCTAACGTTGTATTAGAAAGGAATTGGGTATCTCACAACTAGAGGATTAGATGGACTTTAATCCCATCCCTATTGCTGACTTATTTACTAAGTCTCTAGCTAACCCCTTCGTCAAGTGGTCAGCTAAATTTTGTTGAGACCGAACAAACTCAACTGAAATCACACCATTCATGATCAATTCACGAATCATACTATGTCTGACACCTAAGTGTCTATACTTGCCATTATAAATCTGACTATAAGCCCTGGCCAATGTGGCTGCACTATCACAATGGATAGATATTGGTGATATCGGTTTTGGCCATAATGGAATCTCATATATCAAGTTCCGTAGCCATTCTGCTTCTTTACCAGCAGCAGCCAATGCTACGAACTCAGATTCCATAGTAGAATGAGTAATACATGTCTGCCTCTTGGAAGCCTATGAAATGGCCCCTCCTCCTAGCAAGAACACCCAGCCACTAGTAGAAGATGAATCTTCTTGGTTGATCCAACTAGCATCTGAGTAACCTTCTAAAATAGAAGGTTGTCCAGAATAACATAAACTGTAATTCATAATACCTTTTAAGTACTTGAACACCTTTGTTAAAGCATGCCAATGCTGTCTACTAGGATTACTAGTGAACCTACTCAATCTTCCTACTGCATAAGCAATATCAGGTCGAGTGCTCGTCATAGCATACATCAAACTGCCAATGGCTTTTGAGTATTCGAGCTGTGATACAGGTCTACCAGTATTTGGCATAATTTTTTCAGCTGGATCCATAGGAGTACTGACTTTAGAACAATCATTGCAATTAAACTTCTTGAGAATTTTCTCAATATAATGAGATTGTGTAATAGCAATTCCCTTGTTCATCCGTTTAATTTTTATACCAAGAATTACATCGGCTTCTCCCATGTCTTTCATAGAGAACTTAGATAACAAGAGCTTCTTAGTTTTATCAACTACATTTTGGTCTGTACCAAAAATTAACATGTCATCTACATATAGACAGATGATTACACCTTTTCCGGATTCATCAAATTTGCTATATACACATTTGTCAAACTAATTTAATTCAAAACCATTGGACAAAACAACCTCATCAAACTTTTGATGCCACTGTTTAGGTGCTTGCTTCAGCCCATATAATGACTTAATTAACTTACACACCTTATGCTCATTACCTGGTATAACAAATCCTTCAGGTTGCTTCATATACACTTTTTCTTCCAAATCACCATTTAAAAATGCTGTTTTGACATCCATTTGATGGATCAATAGATTGTGAATTGCTGCCAAAGCTATCAACAATCTAATAGTAGTGATACAAGCAACTGGTGCATAGGTATCGAAGTAGTCGATCCCTTCCTTTTGTCTAAAGCCTTGGATTACCAATCGAGCTTTAAACTTGTCAATTGTTCCATCAACTTTTATCTTCTTTTTGAAGATCCATTTGCACCCTAAAGGTTTACAGCCTGGTGGTAAATCAGATAAGACCCATGTATTATTTTCCATAATAGAACTAATCTCATCGGCAATTGCTTCTTTCCAAAAAGCCGCATCTCGCGATTTTATAGCTTCATCATAGGTTCTTGGATCCTCCTCTATATTATAACAATAAGAGTATTGAGATTCAACCTGATCTCTTGATCCTTCAACTAAATACAGTTGAAAATCATCACCATATGATTTAGCTTTTCTTGCTCTTTTGCTTTTTCGTGGTTCGGGTGTCTCATTTGGAACATCATTTGAATGATCATCCCTTTGAGATTCACCCGAATTTGGTATAATATCCTTCGGCCTAGGTATTGAAAAGAAACGATTCTCATCAAATATTGCATCTCTTGATTCTATAATTGTGTTAATAGAAATGTAGTCATTAGGTTCTATAACATAAAACCTATATGCCTTGGAATGCTCAGCATATCCAACAAGGATGCAATCAATACCTTTTTCTCCTAGCTTTTTCCTTTTAGGGTCTAGAAGTCTAACCACAGCCCTACACCCCCAAACTCGCAAAAATGTCAAGTTGGGTCGTTTCTTATACCAAAGTTCATATAGGGTAATCTTGTTCCTTTTATTAGGAACCCTATTCAATAAATAGCAAGCCGTTAACATGGCTTCCCCCCAAAACCCGTCACTCAAGTCTGAGTAAGATAACATGGCATTGACCATTTCTTCAAGAGTTCTATTTTTCCTTTCAGCCACACCATTTTGTTGTGGTGTATAAGGAGCCGTAGTTTCATGAATGATACCTACGGATTGAAAATATATAGGATCATAATATTCACCACCTTTATCTGTGCGTAAGGTTTTAATCAAGCCATTTTGTTGTAATTCAACTTCTGTTTTAAAAGTTTTAAATTTATCCAGGGCTTCATCTTTTGCATGCAGCAAATAAAAATAACAAAACCTAGAGGCATCATCTATAAAAGTGACAATATACTTTTTATTTCCTAAAGATGGAGTCGCATGAAAATCACATAGATCACTATGTATCAATTCAAGTATTACAGAATTCCTTGTTATACTTTTAAAAGGTTTTCTAGTGATTTTTGTCAACATGCAAGTATTGCATTTTCCAGAGTTATTATCAATAGCAGGAATCAAACCATCTTTAGACATTTCAAGCATTCTTTTATAGTGCACATGTCCTAAACGAGCATGCCATAATGAGGAATTAACAACATTGGAATCAGTCATATAAACAGAACTCGAATCATTGGGAACTTTATTTAAATTCAACATAAACATCCCATTATTGTAATAGCCAAATCCTACAAATACACCTGATTTTGATAAGATATACTTATCGGATTCATACACTTGTTTGTATCCACACTTGTTCAAAATAGGACCAGAAACTAAATTCTTACGAAGTTTTGGTACATACAACACATTAAACAGAGTAACAGATTTTCCTGAACTAAATTCCATCACCACATTTCCTCTTCCTTGAACAGGAGCAAAATGATCATCACCCATGTAGAGAACAGATTCGTCTTCCACCAGTTCAAATGTCTTAAACCAGCAACGATCTTTACAAACATGAGTTGTGGCACCGGAATCAATCCACCACGCAATTGCATCATCCTGCACATAAAATGCTTCAGAAATTAGTGAAACGGAATATTTAATAAATCCATTCCAAATATGTTCTAAATTCTGACCTTGGTCTTGGGTATGGTCCTTAGACCCCTTCCCCGAACCACTAGTGCTTGCGCCATCCTTCTTGTTCCCACTACGACAATCCCTCTTGAAGTGACCAGTTTTGCCACACCTCCAACATGCCACTTTAGGCTTCTTGTTGGGACCAGAATCATCGTTGTTATTGGAACCACGTTTCTTTCCTCTGTTTTTGTTGTTGTTCCTTTTCTTTCCACCCTCCTCAAGCATATTCACCGAGGGTCTAGCAACTTCTTTCCCTTTGCCCTTGTCACTTTCTTGCGCCCTTAGAGATTCCTCTATGCGCAGGTGACTATCAAGTTGGACCAAAGATAGATCGTCTTTACCATGCATCAAGTTATGTTTGAAATCCTTTCAGGAAGGAGGCAACTTGTCTATTACACTCGAAACAGAAATTGCCTCATCCATTTTCAAACCATGTTGTGTAAACTGTCCAAGGATTCTCAGGAGTTCATTGAATTGTTCCATGACAGGCCTTGATTCGACCATCTTGTAATTATTGAAATTACTTACAAGGAACTACTTACTCGAAGCATCCTCTGCCATGTACTTGGATTCAAGAGAATCCCACAACTCCTTTGCCGATTCAACATTCTGATATATATCAAAGAGAGAGTCAGACATACCATTCAATATATGTCCTCTGCAGATGTAGTCATCGTTCTCCCACTTCGACCTTCTTCTAACTGCTTCCAAATTATCGTCCTCTGATAGTTCTGACATGGGGGTAGACAGAACATACACCACCTTCAATGTTGTCAGAAGGAAGTGCATCTTCTGTAGGGGTTTCCAAGTAACATGCGCAGCGGAATATAGCAATTAAAATTTTTAAGAAACCCAAAGCCATGGATCCGTTCATATGATTAAATCAAATACAACAAGATGAAAAGAGGAATGACTAACCCTTGATGGCAATGAACTTTTCTTCGGTCTTGGTGGAGAAACTTGAAGACTTGATCACGATCACAAAGCTTGAACACGAACTTTGAAGATGATGATTTTCACCCTCTAGCGGTATCCACACTTCGAACGAATATCAAAGGAACTTCTTCGATCTTGGTTGCTAGACCAATAATTGTAAAACACGCTTTCACAATTTAATAAAGAACTATATGGAATTTATTTGTGAATTATTTTGTTCCTCAATCAATGATATCTTAGAACAAAATAAAATCTCTCTCAAACTCTTTGAGACTCACAAAAGCACTTGTCAATATGGTCTGGCCGAATTGGTGTTTTTATACACAATTAAGACCTATTCCAAATAGGAATCTTGTGCCAAAACCCTTCCTAAATCGAATTAGGAATTTTCCTATCGGCAGCACCAGGCGCCCGCCTGTAAAGGACCAGGCGCCCGCTTGAATGACCAGAAGGTCCTTGTCTTTCTGGAATTAATTCAGGCGCCCGCCTGGTCTGAACCAAGCGCCCGCTCGGTAGACCAAACAGCCCAGAATGTTTCCAGAAATTCCTCCAAGGTCCTTTGACTCTAAATTCCAATGTAGTCCTCTTATTAAGGATTCGTTCTATTGTGTGTGACCCTCTAGGATTATACTAAGTTGGCAATGGGCTCAAACATGATCCCATAAGATATGATTAGGTTCTAGCAAACCGTCATACCTACCCAAATAGTATAACTAGATACAAGTTCGCATTCCTTTAGAATATGTCACAATCCCTTTGTCTACGATGTCATTGAACACAAGTCATGGTCAAAGCGTCAACTTGTTTTGTTCAATACTTTCTCGATTCCGAATATGTTGATAATCCAAACGACATTGATCCAATCAATTCATTCGAGTCCGGCCGAACATTTCATCAACATCATTCCTACGAGAGGCCCAAGCTTGACATCTCTCCGAGGAGGGACAAATCCATTTAGGTTATTATTCTTCCCTACGTGAATCCGATTATGCCAATCATACCCTTTATAACTACTCGGTTTAAAAGTAGCGTTTGAATATGTCAAACATAATGTTCATCAAGTGGAAGACTATAATAACTTCATGTCTAAGGATTCAAATGACATAACTAATATGAGATATATGTATGACATAGACCATGACATAATCTCATAGAGCGGGTCATGTCCAGTACTTTGTTCCAAACAAGTACCCATAAATCTAACATGATCATCTCATGATCATTTAGCCTTTATACTAGTGCTTAAAAAGTACTAGGGACGGGGATTATTATAAGTAAACATGAACAACAATAATAATCAAAACATCTCTTTATTGATATGAAATAAATGATGACAATTACAACGTTTATTAAACGTGCCTAGGGCACCATTACCAACAATCTCCCACTTGCCCTAGGCCCAATCTCCCATGTATCTAATACCCATGGACCTAACATGACCGTCATGTTTAGCTTGTGGAAGTCCCTTTGTTAGCGGGTCCGCAACATTGTCATCAGTAGGTATTCTGCATATATTTACGTCTCCCCTATCAACTATCTCTCGAATGATATGAAAACGCCTAAGTATGTGTTTGGATTTCTGATGTGCTCTTGGTTCCTTTGCTTGAGCAATAGCACCATTATTATCGCAATAAAGGTCTATTGGATTAGCAATACTAGGAACCACTTCAAGTTCAGTTATGAACTTCTTAATCCAAACAGCTTCCTTTGCAGCATCCGATGCAGCAATATACTCAGCTTCTGTTGTAGAATCAGCGGTTGTACTTTGCTTGGAACTCTTCCAGCTTACAGCTCCACCATTTAACATAAACACAAAACCTGATTGCGATCGGCTATCATCTTTGTCGGTTTGGAAGCTTGCATCCGTGTAAGCATTTACAACGAGATCATCTTCCATTCCTCCATAGACCAAAAACGAGTCTTTAGTTCTTCTCAAGTACTTAAGAATCGCTTTTACGGCTATCCAGTGATTTTCGCCAGGGTCGGATTGGTATCTACTTGTCATGCTCAAAGCATAAGATACATCCGGCCTAGTACAAATCATGGCATACATGATGGACCCAATTGCCGAAGCATATGGAACATCATTCATTTTCTCACGCTCATCGTTTGTCTTAGGACAATGAGTCTTGCTTAGAGAAACTCCATGTAGCACGGGCAAGGTGCCTCTCTTAGAATTTTCCATACGGAATCTTCTAATGACCTTGTCAATGTATGTACTTTGCTTAAACCAAGTAGCCTCCTTGATCTATCTCTATAGATCTTAATTCCAAGTATATATGCGGCTTCACCCATATCTTTCATTGCAAAACACTTTCCTAACCAGGTCTTCACAGACTGAAGTGTAGGAATGTCGTTTCCAATGAGCAATATGTCATCCACGTATAAAATAAGAATAGCACTATGCTCCCACTAATATTCTTGTATACACAAGGCTCATCTTCGTTCTTGATGAAACCAAACTCTTTGACCGATTCATCAAAACGGAGATTCCAACTCCTAGAAGCTTGCTTCAATCCATAGATGGATCTCTGCAATTTGCATACCTTAGAATCTTGTCAAAACCTTCTGGTTGTGTCATATACACATCCTCTTGTAGTTTTCCATTCAGGAAAGCGGTTTTGACATCCATCTGCCATATTTCATAGTCATGATATGCGGCAATGGCAAGCAAAATTCTTATAGACTTGATCATTGCTACGGGTGAAAAGGTCTCATCATAGTCAATACCATGAACTTGCCTATAACCCTTCGCTACAAGCCTAGCTTTGTAAGTATGCACCTTCCCATCCATGTCAGTCTTCTTCTTGAAGACCCATTTGCATCCTATGGTTTTTACACCTTCGGGTGCATCAATCAAATTCCAAACTTGATTGTCTTGCATGGATTGCAATTCGGATTCCATGGCTCCAAGCCACTTGTCCGAATCAGGAGAAGACATCGCCTCTTGGTAGGTTGACGGTTCATCATTCTCAATGATTTCTACCTCATTACTATCCGTTACGAGAAATCCATATCTCTCGGGCTCGGATCGTAACCTACTAGATCTGCGAGTTGCTTGTGTATTTTGAACAGGTTCCACAACTCCTTGTGGTTCTTGTTCTTGTTCCACTATTAGTTCAATGTTATTTTCTGGGTCTCGAATTTCTTCAAGATTTATTTTACTCCCACTGATTTCTTTGGAGAGAAACTTTTTCTCTAGAAAGACACCAGTTCGGGCAACAACACTTTGTTGTCCTCACGGTTGTAAAAGTAATATCCTCTAGTTTCCTTAGGATATCCCACGAAAATACATTTATCAGATTTGTGCGCAAGTTTGTCTGAGACAAGTCTTTTGACAAAAACTTCACAACCCCAAATCTTCATGAAAGACAGACAAGGCTTCTTTCCGCTCCACATCTCATATGGAGTCTTTTGAACCGATTTAGTTGGAACACGATTTAGTGTGAAAGCAGCGGTTTCTAGGGCGTAACCCCAAAAGGATATTGGAAGATCAACTTGACTCATCATTGATCGAACCATGTCTAACAAAGTCCGATTCCTCCTCTCGGACACACCATTCCATTGTGGTGTTCCGGGTGGAGTCAATTGTGAAACTATTCCACAATTCTTTAGATGATCATCAAATTCTTGACTTAAGTATTCACCACCTCGATCTGATCGAAGTGCCTTTATGCTTTTGCCAAGTTGTTTTTCTACTTCATTTTGAAATATTCTAAATATCTCAAATGCTTCACTTTTATGTTTCATTAGGTAAACATACCCAAATCTACTATAATCATCAGTGAAGGTTATGAAGTATTGAAATCCTCCCCTAGCATTGCTACTTAATGGTCCGCATACATAGGAATGTATCAACCCCAATAAGTCGCTTGCCCTTTCACCCAACTTGGTAAAAGGTGTCTTAGTTATTTTTCCAAGAAGACACGACTCACAAGTATCATATGACTCTAAGTCACATGAACCCAAAAGTCCGTCCCCATGGAGTTTTGAGATACGCTTCTCATTAATATGACCAAGACGGCAATGCCACAAATAAGTATGATTTACATCATTAGGTTTAGATTTCTTATTTACATGATAGACATTATTTTCATCCTTGACATCCAAGATATAAAGGCCATTAAATGAATTAGCAATACCATAAAGCACATCATTTAAATAAATAGAAAATTTCTTATTCTCAATAAGAAACTTAAAACCTTCATTATCCAAACAAGAAATTGAAATAATATTTCTGCTTAAATCCGGAACATAATAACAATTGTTCAAAACAAAAATTAATCCGGAAGGTAAAGTGACTTCATAAGTCCCTACGGCTAATGCAGCAACTCTTGCTCCATTCCCCACACGTAGATCTACTTCACCTTCTTTAAGCAGCCTCCTATTCTTTAGTCCCTGCACATTTAGACAAATGTGAGAACCACATCCGGTATCAATACCCAAGAATCAGTGGTAGAAAGGAGAATATCTATCATATAGATACCTGAAGTCGACGCAGCCTTGCTGCTCTTCTTCTTCTTTTGCTCTTCCAAGAAAGCCTTGCAATTACGTTTCCAATGACCAATTTCTTGACAATGGAAACAGATTGCATCCTTTTGTGAATCGGGTTTTGCCTCAGAAGCCTTGGCAACCTTTGCCTTGCTTATCTTGGGTTTGACAACTTTTGCCTTACCCTTGCCTTTGGCACCAGGCTTCTTCCCATCATGAACCAAGAGCACGGGAGAACCTTTCTCCACAATTTTCATCTCTGCAGTTTTGAGCATCCCATGCAACTCAGAGAGATTCTTATCCATTCCATGCATGTTATAATTCATCACAAACTGATTATAACTTTTAGGCAATGAATTAAGAATGATATCCATGGCTAGCTCCAATGGGATTGGATAGCCAAGTTTCTCAAGGTGCTCTACATAACCTTTCATTTTAAGAAAGTGAGGACTCACTTGTTGCCCTTCATTCATTTTACTAGTAGTAAATGCAACAATGGTCTTGTACCTCTCTTGCCTAGCTTGCTCTTGAAACATGGTTCTCAACTCCACGCCTATCTCATAGGCTTCCAAATGTTCCAAACTTTGTTGGAGTTTTGAACACATAGCAGCAAGCATGAGACAACTTACATCTCTAGAATCATTACGATGTTTCTTGTAATTGTCTCTATCCACCCTAGGGGCAGTAGGCGGTGGTTCAGCATGGAGAGGCCCATCGAGAATGTACAACTTATCTTCTTGCCTAAGAACGATTCTTATGCTACGGATCCAATCCATAAAGTTAGTACCATTCTCTTCGAGCTTATCCTTCTCAAGGATCAATCGCAATGACATTGATTGAGTGTTATTAGTCATTATCTACAAATATGCAAAATTTCCAAAATTTAATAAGTACCGGTTTTTCATTAAAGAGATAAATAATGTATTTTTCAAACAAATACTCCCACTAAATTATATAACCTTCTTATACATCCAATGTATAATATAATTTAATTGGGCTAAGATCCAACTTTAATTTAACTTTTTGAGTCCACGGAGGCGGACCGCTCAAAAACTAAATTAATTAGGTAGACAATCATGTCAATCATATCCATATGATTCTTAGATCCTTTTTATGAGATTCTTTGAGAAATCCGATTTCAAAAAGCATGTTTAATCTCATCTTTTGCCTAGGCCCAAAACTGTTTTGACGCCTAATTAAGTCCGACCATTTTAAACGCATAGGAACCATTCAATTTAACGCACCTTGCGGAGGCAAGCCCACATTAAATTAATGAACCTCATCTTGCTCATATATGAATAAAATCAATGCACTTCGCGGAGGCGAACCCACATCAAAATCACCCATATATAAACAAGTGTTTTAATCATGGCATGGCAAAGAAGGACTTAAAACTTTATTTGAAGGTTCATTACGTATAGCATATAACACATTTATGAGCACATAATATAAACATGTTACACATCAAGTTTAGCCACTAAATTAATCTCCATTAATTTAAGCATGATATTTATGTGTCATTAGTTTCTCTATAATTATGAGGATGAGACTATTTCAACTTTGGTTATTATCTCCAAATCAAGACAACAAGAAGTGCGGTCGAACTAAGCCATTAGGCAACCACAATCCCGCACTAATTCAAGAAACCAAGAAAGTAGTCCATGCGGCCGAAACTAAGCAATATATGGTCTCGATGAACGTAGGCCAATTGCATTCACAATTCCACATGGATCTCTAATCATTGAATCAAGAACTTTGTTTCTTCATAATTCTAACTTCGTTTTATCTTTGAAACTTTGATTGCGATCAATTTTGGGAAACACAATCTCGATGAACGCAGATTAGCCATCCAAAACTTGAACCAATCTAGGAATCACAAGACTAAAACAAATAGGAAAATCAAACCCCAAAATCCACACACAAACCAACTACCCAAAACCCATTCCAGATCAACAAGTCTGGACTGGTTCTGTTACTGGTTTTGTCGAATTTATCGAAAATTCCATATTCAGATTTTAACCAAAATCAGAACAAATCTTGACCACCGAGCGCCCGCCTGCAAAGGACCAGGCGCCCGCTTGAATGGCCAGAATAGTATAGAATTTTAAAGTTCGAAAATTTTGTCTCAAAATTATTTTTTTCCCCGATTATTAAAACTTTGATCCAATCAAAAATCAATAATCGAAATAATTCAGAATCCACCATAATTTTTATTGCGATTGAATCGTGCGATTAAAGTTGGAAAAACAATAAACCACATAAAATCACAAAACACATAAACATCATATAATCCAATATTCATATCACGCATGGCACATAAACAATTTATATACACACAACATGTTCTAAGTATTGAATTAATCAACATGAACGGAGCTCTGATACCACTGTTGGGGTTTCCAAGTAACATGCGCAGCGGAATATAGCAATTAAAATTTTTAAGAAACCCAAAGCCATGGATCCGTTCATATGATTAAATCAAATACAACAAGATGAATAGAGGAATGACTAACCCTTGATGGCTATGAACTTTTCTTCGGTCTTGGTGGAGAAACTTGAAGACTTGATCACGATCACAAAGCTTGAACACGAACTTTGAAGATGATGATTTTCACCCTCTAGCGGTATCCACACTTCGAACGAATATCAAAGGAACTTCTTCGATCTTGGTTGCTAGACCAATAATTGTAAAACACGCTTTCACAATTTAATAAAGAACTATATGGAATTTATTTGTGAATTATTTTGTTCACCAATCAATGATATCTTAGAACAAAATAAAATCTCTCTCAAACTCTTTGAGACTCACAAAAGCACTTGTCAATATGGTCTGGCCGAATTGGTGTTTTTATACACAATTAAGACCTATTCCAAATAGGAATCTTGTGCCAAAAACCTTCCTAAATCGAATTAGGAATTTTCCTGTCGGCAGCACCAGGCGCCCGCCTGTAAAGGACCAGGCGCCCGCTTGAATGACCAGAAGGTCCTTGTCTTTCTGGAATTAATTCAGGCGCCGCCTGGTCTGAACCAAGCGCCCGCTCGGTTGACCAAACAGCCCAGAATGTTTCCAGAAATTCCTCCAAGGTCCTTTGACTCTAAATTCCAATGTAGTCCTCTTATTAAGGATTCGTTCTATTGTGTGTGACCCTCTAGGATTATACTAAGTTGGCAATGGGCTCAAACATGATCCCATAAGATATGATTAGGTTCTAGCAAACCGTCATACCTACCCAAATAGTATAACTAGATACAAGTTCGCATTCCTTTAGAATATGTCACAATCCCTTTGTCTACGATGTCATTGAACACAAGTCATGGTCAAAGCGTCAACTTGTTTTGTTCAATACTTTCTCGATTCCGAATATGTTGATAATCCAAACGACATTGATCCAATCAATTCATTCGAGTCCGGCCGAACATTTCATCAACATCATTCCTACGAGAGGCCCAAGCTTGACATCTCTCCGAGGAGGGACAAATCCATTTAGCTTATTATTCTTCCCTACGTGAATCCGATTATGCCAATCATACCCTTTATAACTACTCGGTTAAAAGTAGCGTTTGAATATGTCAAACATAATGTTCATCAAGTGGAAGACTATAATAACTTCATTTCTAAGGATTCAAATGACATAACTAATATGAGATATATGTATGACATAGACCATGACATAAATCTCATAGAGCGGGTCATGTCCAGTACTTTGTTCCAAACGAGTACCCATAAATCTAATATGATCATCTCATGATCATTTAGCCTTTATACTAGTGCTTAACAAGTACTAGGGACGGGGATTATTATAAGTAAACATGAACAACAATAATAATCAAAACATCTCTTTATTGATATGAAATAAATTATGACAATTACAACGTTTATTAAACGTGCCTAGTGCACCATTACCAATATCTTCTTCTGCCAGCGTCTGAAATCATAGCCTTCAAACTTGTCTAACTTCCCGAAGTTGGTCGTCATCTCCTTCACAGTACTTCCTCCACCTATGATTATCACAGAATACTTTATTCGTTTGTTAGAGAATTTAGGTTAGGGTGATTGATAATCCTGGATAATTGATCAAATTGTGATTAAATCACTTTCCGAATAAAGTATTTCGCCCCTTAATGCATGGGTTACACGAAATCTTTATATGGGATAAGACAATCAAACAATCTGATTCTAGGCAAAGAAAGCAGATTAAAACTCAGAGAATTGTTAGGGTTTTCGTTCGTTTAACTGATGCCAATGATCTGTTTATAAACAGATTACAATTAGTAGCAGTCATGACTGTTGGTTTCTAACAGTCTCAATACCCCTTGACCCCTGCTTCTTTATCGTGGTCGAAAACATATTGACTCAAAATGAGTGTGTACTCCACACTTTCCCTTACTCATATCCGAGCCTAATATGAGATTGCATTGGTCTCTAGTAAATCCAATTACATAAAATCGTTTATGACATTAAAATCGCCAACATCCCTAAAGGTTTAATCTTGTATAATAAGTCCATTTTGGTGGTAAAGTTTCAATCTTTATCCACCAAAATGGTCATTTTGGTTTAATTGCCATGTTCATCAACTTTTCATAAATTCTCCAATGATTTCCTTTGATCACACCCAAATCTTTGTTTTTGGGGCTCCTTTGATGATCAAAGTGCATAGGAATGAACTTCTCAAAGTTTTGTTGTTAATCATAAACTGGAAATCAACATTCTAGTCCAGTTTCAGCAAAGATACTCTGTTTTGACTGAAACTGGACTGTTCTCTGATAAAACTGTAAAATTCCCTGGAGAGCCATCCCCATCCGTACGGCTACTTTGGCTGGGGAGGGCATTTTCCAGTTTCTTCCTTTCCTAACCAGAAAGCTTGCAAAATAAACCTTTTCTGTCAAATAATTAACTGGTTTTGTCAAAACAGTCAGTTTCTCCCATTTTGAAAACACACACACACATATGCACTTTAGTTAACTAACATTAGGGAGACTCGGTCCTATCCGAGGCGACTTGGGTGACGTGAAACTCTTCCCAAGGCATAACCTGACCTACGAACTAATAGAATCTCTAACATTTTCTTTTGTTGGGTTAAATAATTAACAAAAGTGGCAACTCCGTTATTTTTTGGCATGTTAACCGCATTTGGCCTTTCGCCCCCAAGACACGTCGCGTTTTACGCGCGGGGGCGGGATCCTTACACAAGTGGCAATAATTATGCTTAAAAATTATGTTGCTTATAATTATGCTACCAGCATATGGAGTGCTGTATGCAAAGGCATCAATTCTTCTACAGGTATTCTTTACCAATTTTGACAGTTTCTCCATATATATTTTCTACATTTTTATACTATCTTTCCTAGAGTCTGATATGTTAACTGATCTACTGTTTTAAGTGAAATAGCAGTGTTATTTTGGACAAATACAATGGCATGTAGGACTCATCTTTTAGACATTTTCACATTGATCGTAGTGGGGTTTATACATATGGTTTCAGCGGGTATTCATCCAGCATAGATATAGGACATGCAGGCAGATTGAGATTTATCATAGTAATTGATTATAAATGAGTCAATGTGTTGTCATGGAACATGTAGGTGCTGTGGTCTTCGAGCTGAGGTGAATGAACGATTACGTGTTGGAAAACCAGAAGGATGGTGACACTGGTCTCAAGGATTCAGATTCTTTTAAAAAGCAGTATGTTGTATGCTGCTGTTCTTGTAAAGCTAAACGATGTTAATGCCCAGGAAAGTGGTTTTCATTAATAATTTTTATTTTCAATGCACACGCTTCGGCAATTTGCTTGATGGAGTCAATCACATTGTTAGCAGGTTACTCTTGCTTTGGGTACCTTGAGGGAATGCAACCAGCATGAAGGTAGCACTCATCAACGGTCAAGGCTAATGGGTGATGTAGGTGACTCTGGTGTTGACTTGAGCTCTTCAGATCGCACAGCGAGTAATACCGAGGAATCGGAATATCATGTCAACGAGATTGTTGAAAGCTCAAGAACGAAAGCCAGTACCTTGGTGGATATGGCTATACATGTATGAGATGCCTTTGCTGATACAGATATATAGTTTTTTTTCTCATCTATTGACTCGAGTGAACGTGTTGCTTTTATGATTCTGGGACTTGTTTGGACACTTGTTGTATTACCAAGAAATGATATGCGGCCTAGCAACCTGTTGGGCATGGGTCTTATGACCATTTACTTGTTGTTTCTCTGTTTCGGGTCAGTTTTGGTGCATAAGAAAGATTCATTTGACACTCCCACCTGCAAATGTATTCGGGTCAGTTTTGGTGCATATGAAAGATTCATTGTCGTTGAAAACACACACTACAAGATGCTTACTTGGGCTATGATAATCCCATTGGAGTCAATAATGCTGCACTCTCGTTCTGGGAAGTTTCCTCTGACCTCGAGTTCCCTGCTAGAGATGGTGCATTCCCTCTATTTAATGGTGATTCTAATGGAATTGTTCTGTAATAGGAATGAATGTAAATTTCTCCCAGGTGCACTTTTCTAAAATGTAGTAATCCTTTTGTATTTTATTGTTATTCTTTATTGTTTGTGTTTTTTTTTGGCTCTATTTTTGTTGTAATCATTTATATTTTTGCCATTTTACTAAGGACATCTTCCAGATAATTTTGGGTAATTGTTGATTGGTTTTGAGTGTTTTGGAGCATCATTTAGCTCTTGTTTATTTTAGTTCATTTCTCTTATGGGCTATATTAATCTTAATCAGGATAAGTCATGGCGAGTACACTAGAAGGTTGCTAATCAGTTGTATGAGCTATATGTGAAGATGTGGCTCTTGAGCCTAACAGGTGTGTATTTCGCATAGTAGTTTACGGGCTATATTATTAATCATCGAAGTAAATAAGACATGACTTCAGTCATTTAAGTAGTTCCTTTTCACTTTTGTACAGGAATGTCCATGATGAACAGTTTCCTGCTAGTAGACTCCGGAGATCAAAGTGCACTTTCTCAGCGAAGGAAGTGAGGGTATTTTTAAAAAAATTAGTCAAAAAAATAGTTGATTTGATTCCTTTATGGTGGTTGTTGTTGATAGTTTAAATCGATTCTAAATTATGTATCTTAGTGAAAGAGCAGTAGCACCTATTGTATAACTACTATTTTTAATTTATGTTATTTATGAAATTTCTCTCTCCGAAAGTCGTCTTTTGGTATTTGTAAATTTATTTTATGGTTTCAACTGAAACTAGTGGTGGTGGGTGGGGGCAGGGGGCGGGGGGGCGGGAGAAGGGGGAGGAATTTTTTTTTATTTTATTTTCTTGACTGTCACAACGTTTTTATAAACGTTGTCCTAAGAAAATTTACAACGTTTATAAAACGTTGTCCTAAGCAAATTTACAACGTTTATAAAACGTTGTCCTAAGAAAATTTACAACGTTTCAAAATTGTTGTCCAATCTACAACGTTTCTCCTAAAATGTTGCAAAATGATCTACAACGTTTACAATAAAGGTTGTTGAAGACTAATTACCACGTTTGATAAAACGTTGTAGAAAACGATCTACAACGTTTATATAAACGTTTTTGAACAATATTACCACGTTTAGGAAAACGTTGTTGTCAATTAATAACAACGTTTGCACAATGTGGTTGAAAAGTACAAAAAAATCTTAAACTCAAAAGTAACAACGTTTTTCGCAACATTTACAGAAACGTTGTCTTTTAATGTGACTTTTAACAATAGTGGATGACACAACGTTTGGAAAAACGTTGTCAAAAGTCTTCCACAACGTTTTTTAAACGTTGTCATTGACCTTTTTTGTAGTGAGTGACTCACATCTAGAAAATAGAAGATCGCCATTCTTTTGAACTGGAGTTAAGAATCCTTTTTCAGCAAGTTCATCGGCCGTATAGCTTAACCGTTTAGGTTTTGCATTTGGTGAGCGACGATTTTCATTATCATCCTCATCATCGAAATGAACGACCAAACAAATGCGACCTTCTTCAGAATCCTCATCGCTTTCATCAGAATCTGACTCTATCCAGGTAGCTAACTCTTTTGTGGTAGAGTCCTCTTCCGCCATTATTCCCTTTTGCTTGGAATACCTTGGAGTGAAGTTGATTTTCTTCTTCATATACTCATACTTGGGAATTGGGCATTCTGATGCGAAATGACCTGGTTTCCTGCAATTAAAACAAATAAGATCTTCTTTCTTCTTAGAGAAGTTGAAGTTCTCTTTCTTCTTTGAGGGGATGCTCCTTGAAAACCTTGTTGGAGCTTTGCTTGTTGATCCGGGTCTTGCTGTGTTTCTGAACTTTTGGAATCTTTTCACGAACATAGCAAAATCATCATCATCCATATCAAGCAATTCTGATGTAGAGATTTTTGGATCTTCTTCCTTGATCACTTCTTCCTTTTGAGCAACCAACGATAAACTCTTAGTTTTTCCCTCCATTTCTTCAATGTTATGGAGCTTGATATCAAAACTTTGAGGTTGGCATAGAGTCTTCTGAGTGACATATTATCAAGAAGCTTTGTATCTTCAAGAGTGTTTCCTTTGTGAAGATATTGAGAACCAAGGGCGGCTAGAAAATTAACATTGATTTCTTTCTTGGTAAGCTTCTTTCCAAGTGCGGTGTAAGTACTCACGATCTCACAATAACGATCATAAGTGGCTCTTAGTGATTCACCGGGGATCTTAGCGAAGTTGTTGAATCTTCTTTGAATTGCAAACTTTTTGCTTTCCTTGCAAGCTTGATCTTCTTCGATGTAATCTTCAATTGCATCCCAAAGTTCTTTTGCAGTAGAACATTCTATGATCTGTCGACGCTGAGATGTACTCAAGGTACTTAGGAGTATGCTTTTTGCTTTCACATCCATTCCAACTAGTCTTTTCTCTTCATCGGTCCATTCAGCTTTTGGTTTCTTGATTGATGGAATTTCACCATTGGTTTCTGGATCCGGATTAGCTTTCATTGGGAAGTATGTTCCAATGGTAAGACAATCACCAAGTTGCTCGTCCATAGAGTAGAACTGAGTTAGAATGCTGTGCTTCCATACGTCAAAGTTATCTTCGTCGAACGCTGGAACGTGAGTGAAGTTAACCATTGTCATAGTTTTCTGACTTGCCATTTTGAATCGGCACCCAAGCTGTTAAGCTTGAAAAACAGAAGTTTTATGAAGGTGTTTGCTCTGATACCACTTGTTGGTCCCAAAGACACAACAAGGGTATGAAAAGAGGCTAGAGGGGGGTGAATAGCCTATTTAAAATTTCAACCCTTTTCAAAATTCAACTAAGTGCTTATGATCTTGAATTTGCGGTCAAGTAAAAACCACACGGTCAAAGTGTAATATGCACAGCGGAAGTTTTCGATAGAAATGATGTAAGGTTGTTTTTGACAAAAATCTCTAAGTATAAAAGCTCACTCATGGTCAAGAGTTTTCCGGTCGAGTGAGATGAGATCAGAGTTATGCGGTCAAGAGATGGTTGAGTTTGAAAGTTGTCTTAGAAGTTTTGGCAAATGATAAGTTAGTCAGATTTTAACTTAGGCAATATGGAGAACATACAAACAAAATTCACAACAGTTCATAAATCTGAAAGATTAAAACACTAAACGACAAACAAGATCAATATGAATAAATAAAGAACAAGATGAACAATACTTGAAAGTAAATTTGCAGAAATTAAAGTGCAGTAAGTAAATGACACAAGTATTTGGAAAGGTTCGATCTGTTAAAAGATCTACGTCCTTTACTAAGATGGTCAGTCTTGGATTTTGAATGGAGGTATATTGATTCTTGAGTGTACAGATTACAGAGATGAAGTATTAAATCAACACCTATTTTCTATGAAGTTCAAATCCTAGACTTAGACCAGTGTATCCCTTTTGATGCAATCTATGTGATTGATTAATTGGGGTGAGTGTGTGTGTAAGAATCAGAAGCTCTTTAAAATCTAAGTGATTGTAGAGCCTAATGAATCTTATGTGTTGCAAGGCTTGAGATGACTTGAATGTTGCTGGAGATCTTTGAAGGTTTGAAGGTGAGCACTTGAAGATTCAAAGAATTCTGAAATCTTGAGTATGATCTTCAATCACCAAGTATTTCAACAGCAATTTCTCTCTTTGAATCTCAGCAATGTTCAATGAAGAACTTAAGGACTATTTATAGCCTTGAATGATAAAATAGCTATTAGAATTACTTGGGCTCCAAGTTGAAGGACAATGAGCTGTTGAATTCTGATTGGAGCTCAAACTGAGTTTGTCCTTTTTGCAGATAAGAGGTGGTCCCACTTAGATGAATTCAAATTTGAATTACTTGGGGTCCAAGTCCTGCAACGTTCTAAACTAACCATAGTTGGACCAAGGTTAAGTTTGAAAAAACTTGGGTTACTGGATAACTTCTTCACTTGCGGTCAAGGCCTCACGGTCGAGAGATTTACGGTCAGGTGGTCTTCCACGGTCAGGTGATCTTCCACGGTCAAGTGATCTTCAACGGTCAAGGTCTTGACCACTAAAATTCCAGACTTAGAAATATTTAAGACCTATTCATCTAAAGCCTATACTATCAAAGTGGACTATTCTAAAAAATGAAGTTTAACACTTCTTACAATATATCCTAAAGTCCACAAAAGATAAAATTAGGTTATGGGATCAATCAAATCTAGGTAATAGGAGTGTTTTATAATCAGCATACCCAACAGTAGGTGTTATAGTTAGGAGGGAATTGGGATGGATTAAAGGGGATATTCGGGACGACATTTTGGATAGTGACTTGGGGATCATTTTGGGCAGTGTGACCTTGATTCCCATCACCGATCTGATTTGGATTAGGCTGTGGAGTAGTTCTGTTGTCATTCGGATTGGCATTCTGATTCTGTTCGGGATTAGGACAATTCCCGGTCTGCCTTTGGTCACCTTGTGCATCACCACCCCTATGCAACTGAACCAGCGTAATTAGCAACGCATCCTGCCAAACCCTTATCTGTTCCATTAACCCCTCGGAGTGATTCTTTAAGTTCTGATCCAACCATTCCTGCAATCCTGCTAGTGGCACAAAACCCAGATTACCCTGTTCTTCGGCCATTTCAACTGCTGATCTGATTAACCTTCCTTTCCTATTCCGTACTGCCCTTTTCCAAGAAGCCAGACCCGAATCTAAAAGGATAGTATATGAAGTTTGTCTAGAAACCGGGGTAGGATTTTTGAAAAAATGAGCTTGATTCAAGAGATCACACATAGAAAAAAGAAATCATCCTAAAAATCCGGATAAGCACATTTCTTTATTTTGACACCTTGTCTTGATTATTTCCTGGAACAGTGGATTCCTTCTCCCGAGTATGAGACCAATGTTTTTCACCTGTACCTATGGCCATCATAAGCCCCTAGAAAAGGTCCCATACCCTTTCAGGGATCCACCATTCTCGTTGCGGTCTAAGTGAGAGTCTTTGGAAATTTTGAATCAATCCCACTCATTTCATTTGATGTCCACATTTGAGATCGTTTTATGATATTTTGAAATGAATAGGATTGATTGAAAATTACCTCTGACAAAAACCGGCTTAAAAGTCAAGGACGTGTGAATTTTTGAAAACAAGGTCAGGAGACGTGGCTTTGGGTGGTTGGCTAGCATGAAGGCTTAACTCTTAGCCACGGCAGGAGACGCGACTTCGAGTCGGGAATGGCAATCGCGGATATCAATTCGAGGGAGCAAGAGATCCCCGTCACCGCGCGGGCTCCAAGTCCCTAAGGTTTGTACGGTAGTAATGACGATATAAGTTCAAAAACGTGAAAGTGTGTGAGGTATCTATTTAAAAAAATTGAAAGAAAATGAAAACGCACATGTTTTTGTTTTTGTTTTTGTTTTTCTTTTTATTTACACATAAATAAAAGAGGAAAGGAAGAAACCTGCAAAACAGATGTTAAGGCATATATACATGCAAGGCAAGAAAGGCACATAATGGCGGAAGTACACAAATTGAGTCTAGCCCACTTTTTGAAAATTTCCCCAGCGGAGTCGCCACTGTGAGAGCCCGCGCTCGACACCTAATCCATGCTCGAATTCTCATAATGGTTACCCTACTTTGGTTTTGAAAAATAGAGTCTCCACTTTATTTTGGGAAAATAGAGATAAAACCTTTTGATTGAATTTTGAAGTGGGTTCGGAGGCTATGTTACGAGAAGAGAAGGTGTTAGGCACTCCCCTCGCCCTTACGGTCTCTATGCATGCTTCCACCTATGATTCATTTTATGCCCTTTTGAAATGCCTTGTTATGCCCTAACTTTGAGAAAAAAATGTGTGCTTATGTATAAGGTGTTTCCTAATGTAGGCATGTTTATTTAAATTTACAACCGGGAATCGGTTTGAGTGGATTTCCCGATTGGTTTTCGAAAATGATTTTAACACACTTAGAAAAGGAAACATATAATGGGGGAGGGGATTCTGTACATTCGGGGATTTATATACAAATTATAAAAGACGGGAGACAAATCCCGACCAAAAATGGGGACTGCTTGCATGGGTCACAGAGCATGAGGACTGCTTGCATGGGTCACAAAAATGGGTTTCAAAACACGACCAAAATTCAAAAACAAGCCATGAAACTCAAGGAACTTATGATTTAGCATGTTGAGATCATTATCCAAGAGCCAGTTTCCAAAAAAAGTCAGTTTAGCATGCATGTTCATTAAAATGGCAAAGATGGTCAGATTTGTAGCTTTTGAGAAAAAGATGAGAATTTATGCATGAGAAACCCAAGCTTTGCCAAAAGATGAACACATGATGATGATTATAAACTCATTCAAGCATAATAAGCTTCTGATTTGAACATTAAAATCACCACTTACAAAGTCACATAGCAAACTCTTTACATGGAATATATGAGAAATATGGGAGTCTAGCCAACTTGTGGCTAGACCCCTTTAAATAAATCACCAAATCACTTACATTTTGAAGGTTCAAAGGGCTACAATAGAAATTACCTAGTTAAGATAGGGAGATTGTGCTTCCTTTGTCTTGCCAAGGGAAGACTTTCTTGATTTGAGTTTGAAGGTTTGAAAAGGGTTTGAAGGTTGATTTGAGTTGAAGATTGAGTTTGTATGAGTGTTTGAATGGTTTAGATGATGTGAAGGTAGTGTTTGGGAGGTGTTTGAGTGGTGGATGAGTGGTGGTATTGCTTTCTTGAGAGAGAAAGATGGAGAGAGCCAATTGTAGATAGAAGGTGAGTGTTGTTGTTGTATATCTTCCTTCATCAATATGAGGTATATGGGGTGTTAGGTCCTTTTTTGTGACCAAAGTGCCCCTAGGGTGAGTAGTAGTGGAGTGTCATCAGTATTCCTTCGCCATGAAGGTGGTAGTGGAGGATCACATAATCAACATGAGCAAACCCAAGGAGGAAGAAAGCTGGTGGATAATCTGAAGAAGCAGTTGTACGGCTCATCCAGAGTCGTACGGTGAGGATGAAGCCGTACGGTTGCTTGGGAAATTGATGCGTCAATCTTGGCTGCCACGTGTCGTTTTCTGATTGGTCCACAAATGTTGACTCACCCTTTTGAATGTTCAGCATGCAGTCACGTCTTGGTCCATGCAAAATGAGTTTTTCCTTTATTTCCGGCTCCGTTTTCTCGTTCTGTAATGACCCAAATTGCTCTGGTGGTCGTGTAACGGTGATCCGGTTGCTCTTGCCTCCAAAATGAAAGTTGTTCGTTGTAATTTTCTGGTCACAGTGATATATATATAACATGTTAAAAAGTAAGGAAATATCATAATATAATTTTAAATGCAAAGGATGCCCGATAAACGGCTTTCTAGGGGTGCGGGGCACGCCGTGGGGTCCCGACGCTAGATTTTCGAAGAATACGCCTATTTGCTCGGTTTTGAGTCCTGATCTTGAATTCGGACTCGGTTTTTGCATCCGATGCACCGATAAGGCGTACGGTAGTTTTGAACAGCCAAATCTGGGGGTTTTAGGTCGATTATCGTGTTTAGGCCGGTTCAGGGTTTGGTTTTAGGGGTGCGAGATCGGGGTGTCTACACATACCCACTACAGGTAGTCATAATGTGGTTCTCCATTAACATGCCGGACTCCGTAGCTTCCATGGCGTCGATAATGCTTTCTTCCTCGTCCAAATTTGTCCAAGAAAATTCTTCCCAACCCTACTTAAAAAAAAAAAATTTAAAAACATGTGACAGAAAATAGTCAAAACCAAAATCATATAGTATATAGATATAGAAAGCGAATGTTAAAAGAACGTGGAAATAAATAAGAAATCAAAAAAAAAAGTATATTTTTATTGAGAAAATAAATATAAAAATACATAGCATAGAAAAATGTACTAAGAAATCCGAAAATGCAAATTTAATCAAAAAAATTAAAAAAATAAACAAAACTAATTAAAATTGAAAAATAATAATAAATAAAATCAAACCAAATATGAAAGAGGTAAATAAAAATGAAGACTAAAACGAAAGTCAATATGAAATCAAAAAACAAAAAAGAAAGTAAAAATAAATAACAAAAATAAATCTCACCCGCGAGAAAACAAGATGAAAAAAAAATAAGATTTAAATTTCTAATATGTATCAAACTGTGAATTAAGAAAAAAGAAAATGAAAACCAAAAGAAATGTAAATGTAAATTAGATAGAACTACAAATTTCAAATTTAAATTTAAAGAAAAAAAGAGATGAAAAATTAAGTATGGGATATGGAAGATAATTAACAATTTTACTTACATGGAGTGATAAGCAAATGGCAAATAAGCCAAAATAATCATATCTTCCAAACCACATGCGGGAAAACACAATTGTGAAAGAATAAAAATGAGATGCGTTGGAGAGAACAGAGAGAGAGAGAGAGAGAGAGAGAGAGAGAAGAAAGTATAAAATTTGATAATGGTGATTAGTTTACTAAAGATTTTTTTGTGACTTTCCAACTACTAAGTCTCTAATGCTTATTAAACACTTCTTGCCTTTTGAAGTACTAAACTATTCGGTTTCATGCATTTTAGCTAAAGTTCTTTATCTATTATCAAAACTCTATGTATTTTCAAAAGGGATTTAATTTGACTTGCAAAACTCTATGTATTCCATCATAAAACAATGAATTCCCAAGCAAAACTCTTTATATCCTATCATAAAACAATTTATTAATTTTATTATATGAAAAGTTAAATTATGATCATCAATGTATAAGGAGCCAAAAAGTTGGATAATTATGCATCACTTTATTGACGTTTTTAAATGCTAGGCCTACCAAGTCTATACTTCTAGTATATATATAAGAGTATATGCTATTAGGTACTATAACATATTCTTCAAGAATCATTGAGTTCTTTGCATTAGTATCTTATCAACTATAATTCTTAGACATGCCTAGTTTCATATCTATTATTAGTACCCATACCCATAACTAAGAATATAACCTATTATTTGTGTCTAGTTAGCAAGAACCGAAAGGTCTGACTCTTAATGCCATGAATCTGACGTGGCAAGCTTAAGAGCAAGATTAACCCAAAGTTGGATGAGGTGTCATGCCCAAATTCATTTTCGCCTACTTTAATATACTCCCTCCGGTCCAAAAAATCATGACTTAGTGACAAAAGTTCCAACTTTACCCCTATTAAGTGTGCAACTTTCTTACATTAATGTCTCACACTAAGATAATTAACAAAAGAGAACAAGTTTCAATGCAAGGATAAGAGTGACATTTAGCTCAAAAGTGACAATTATTTTAGACCAAAATTTTAGTCCAAAAGTGACAGTTATTTTGGACCGGAAGGAGTACTATAGAATAGATTTTTGCAATTTCGTTTTCAACAAATTTCAAAGTAATTATTGTATTATTTAATATGAAAAACATTAGTTTCAGTGCAATAATTTTATCATGTTACAACGTATCCGGTCTCAAATATAAGTAAAAGTAACTAGAATCACACTTATTAAGAAAGTAGTTAAATTTAGTTAATTGTCTTGATTTTATAATAAAAATATATTAAAATTACTAATATATCCTCGTATTAAATGTGTAATAAATGTACACTCGTATTTGAAAATGAGTAATTAATTAGGGGTATATTTGGTAAAAGGGTATTAAATACAATTACATTTAATGTGTTTTGTATTTAAACCCAACTTTTTTGCTTATATTTAGGTCCCAAAAAAATCCCAACATTTTTTTCTTATATTTGTGTCCGGAGGGAGTATAATAAAAGATATGTCCACCCTCTCATTTACACGGAGATTAAGAAATGGTGAATGTGATGTAAGTGTTGTGAGTATATAAGTAAAGTAGGAGAGAGAATGAGTGAGAGGGAATAGTAAGTTGATTGGTGTTGTGAGTATAAAAGTAAAGTATGAGAGAGAATGAATGAGAGGAATAATAAAATTCTTTGCCATTTTTGGAAGTGAACATATACTTTGAGACATACTAAAAAGGAAAGGTGGACATATACTCTAGGACGGAGGGAGTACATATTATCAAGACCGGCCCTAAAGCTAAGCGAAGAAAGCCGCTACTTAAGTTCCGTAGAGTTAAGTAAAATTAGGCCCTAAAATTCACTATTTTAATTATATATAAATAACCAAAGATAACAATGCAAAAATTTGTGTGAGGCGGTCTCACACGTGAGACAGATCTCGTTGAAAGAGTAAATGGTTTACCCCCTATGGGCGGAGTGGGACACGCCCATTTTCTCTCTCGTCAATATCTGACTTATTAAAGATTAACTGAATCAACTCGGCACACACGACTCATTAACCCGGGACCACAAGAATAGGCCACCATCTAGGGTTTCCTAGATTTCCTGGATTGCTTGTATCTTTGATAGCTATTGTAAATATTATTAGTTCATTTAGAAATGGAAACTGAATCTGTGTATTAGAATAGGTTACTCTCTCTTGTACTATAAATTTACAGTTTATGAATAATACAAAGGGAGAGAGTATTGCTACTACAATAATTGTTCATCCACTACATTGTATTGTAAAATTACATAATTGTCCTTTCACATATTAAAGAAATATTGAAATATCATGGGAAGGTATTATATTAACCACTACATACCTATTGTAACTAAGTTTGACCGTGACATTATTTACATTCAAAAATACTTACCTTACTTTGATTTTAAAAAAGCTTACCTTTTTTAATTTTTTAGGATACTTACCTTATTTTTATTTTTTAATAATATTTTCTTTTACTGTAAACAAACTTTTCATTTTTTATATTTATTTTCTTAGAATTTCATTGGTGAAAGTAAAATAATAAAATTATACGCAATACATTGCCGTTCACTCAATTAATATTTTTTCTCGATGTAAGGCGTTACAAGCTTGACAAGATATTTTTTATTTACTTGTATAATAAAATTAATATTTATTATAAGTAAATACACATTACTTTAATAATTATATCAATTGCGACTAACAAATATGTATAAGTACCAACACAGTTTAATTTAAACTTATTAATAATATACAATCTTAACATTATTAAAATGTATTGGAGATAAGAAGAGATTAACAAAAATAAGTATAGTTGTAAAGAATATTAATGATATAGTAGATAAGTAAATTTTGTAGTACAAATAGGCTTACCATAAGGTCAAATTAGTAAAAAAAATAACCGATTTACTATAAATATAATGCATGTAATGGAAAAGTAAATATTGTAGTGACAATAGCCCCTCCCTAATACAAATTACTTTTTGTCAATTCTCATGCGTCTCACGTATGAAACCGTCTCACACAAAACTTCATTCCTAACATTACCGATGGCTAAAGGAATGCCCCGCGTGTCAATTTCCTTTTCCTCTTTGTTACTCCAACATTTCGGGGAAATGGCACATTAGTGTACTTAAGTTTTACCAGAGTTGCAATGTGGCTTTCAACGTTTTATTTTTGGCAATTTAACTCATAATGTTCACATTTTGTGGCAATATGACTTAAAACTGGACGGATACTAACGAAAATGGATGGAAGTTAACAAATTCGACGAAAAATAATCACCTTCTTTGAAACATTTTTGCACGCTCCAAAAATTCAAAGATATTTAATTTGACAATATTACGTTAATTATATTTCAAACACACGCACCATGAACTTGTATTTCATTAGTATTGTTTTGAAGGCTTAATATATTTCTTTAAAATAAATTTATATTTCTTAAAGCTATCAAAAAATGTAAAACACGAAAAATATAATTAGAGAGTCCTTTGTAGTCATGCATTTGTTTCATTACTGAATATCAGAGGAAGTGTTTTGTAGCACCAAAACAAAAGGACGAAAATAGTCAGCAGCCTCTTCTTCCATAAGAAGCCATTGACAAAAAAGAAAATTTATTTAATAAACATAATCAGTAATTTATTGTTTTATATAATTAATAGTTAATATTAAGGAATATGAGATAATTTGTTCAAATAGGCATTGGTAATAGTTATTTTGGATGTATAAAATAAATTTATTATTTTATTAGAATTTTATATTATTTTGTTTTGTAAATATAATAAATAAAATAGTGATAGTGATAATTTTTGGACTTTAAAGGGTGGATAATGTAATATTCTACAAAGGTTGTTATATTTCTAGGTTCAATTTGTTAACTTTCATCTAGTTTCGTTAGCATTCATCTAGTTTCGTTAGTTTCCATTCAGTTTTAAGTCACAATGCCACAAAATGTAAACCTTATGAGTTAAATTGCCAAAAATAAAACGTTGGAAGTCACATTGCAACTATGGTGAAACTTAAGTAAACTAGTGCCATTTGCCCCCAACATTTCTTACGTAACCAACCAAGGTTGGATTCGTGGCCTTGAGTCAATATCCTTTTTTTCCTTTCTCCAACATTATCTTGTTTAGGCTTCCTCTAGATATTTCTTTCAATTCTTAGCTGGACTATATTTTTCCTTTCAAAAAAATAAAATAAAAAAATGGACTATATTTTTGCAACATTTCTTCGAATATTTAACTTTCTTAATTTTAATACTAATGCAATATGTCTTTAAATTTTTTACAGTTATTATCAAAATTTTGCAGCAATTCTTTTTAGTAAAAGATTTGTTAAGTAATTATCTCAAGTCCAAAAATATTAACCTAACTCAATCACTATGTTTAGCGTATTATTGTTTAAAATATTATTTTTTTAAATGTTACGGTTTAAATAATCTGTGTTTAAGCTAAAAAGATAGAGGGCTTCAAGTGATTAGTTCATTTTGGGCCTCAAATTTCATAAAACCGGCCATGCATATTGTAAGATGTGCTTCGTGTTAATATTTATCTGGTTGAGCTGCAATAGCCGGATCTGTGTTTGTTCAAAAAGAAATCAAGAAAGATTTTTGTTTATGGCAGATTCTTTCCATGGTGAAATGAGATAATGTAAACTCGTTTTTTTTTTTTTTTTCTTCGTGACGATTTTGACAATTATAAAGAAGGATAAAATGGCCAACATTTCACATATGACAATCTTAAATTCTTCCTGCTAACTACTGAATGAAATAAAGTTGCCATGTTATCATCGTACACAAGGTTATTACTCCCACGTTTTCTACATCAGCATACTCCCTACGTCCCACTCGAATTAGGACAAATTTCTATTTTGGGTGTCCCATTCGAATTAGGACAACCCAAAATAGAAGTGTTTTATTTAATGGGACCCACATTAACACTCACAACAATTTTCCACTCATTATTCTCTACCTCACTTTCTCTCTCCTACTTCACTTTTCATACTCACAACACCTACTCTAATAATACTTTTTCCTTAATCCCCGTGCCCAACCCAAAAACCTTAATTCGGGTGGGACGGAGGGAGTATGTCTGATCAGGGGTCAACATATTTAGCAAAGAGTAACACACTAATAAACTGAGTGCTAAATAAATAAATAAAGTGGTGTTTATATTTATTAAAATTGAATTGAATTAAATTATATAAATGAATAATTTATCCATTTGAAAACAAAAATAGGGGCTATGACTGATAAGTTTTTTTTATTTTATTCATTCAGTATTATTCAGTGATTGTACTGCATCACATAACACTGGGTGCGACCGGCAAGGATTTATTCCAATTTTGGCGTGAATGATAAGACAAAAACATGGACCGAACTTGAAGATGGAATTAAATGCATTTCAGCTTCACAGTACAATACGTGTCATCTCCATTACTTTGACTATAACTATTAATATTTTTTTTCCATGAATTGAAAGTTGAATAATTACTACAATAATTAGGCATTAGCATTCTAATAATGGAGACGGAATAACTCCTCTATATATCGATTTATTTATAAAAAAAATGAAAAACCCTAGACATAATACATATAGATAAGAACTATAAATTAAAAATATTTTAGAAATACTCTCCCTTTCAATTATAAAGGATAAGGTTAGTAGTCTCCCTCTATGTAAATCTGCTTAATATTAATAAAATTATAAGGGTATCACCCTTTTTTTTCAAATTATTTCGTCACACTCCCACCCCTTAATTCCTTTAAAAAAAATAATTAAAATTTTCTTTAATATTTATGTAAAGTAAAATAACTTTTAATGTATCAAAAAAAAAAAAAAAAAAAAAAACTTTTTGAAAAATTGTCTAAAAATTGCTAAAAATGTGTGTGTGTGTGTGTGTGTGTGTGTGTGTGTTTGTGTGTGTGTTTTAAAAAAAAAGATGAACCAGTGAGCTGTATCATGAACCGTGAACTGCACCGTATATCGTGAGTTAACAGTTCATAAACAATTTAAATTTTTGGCAAACCGTAAACCGGCGGTTCATGAACTGTGAACCGCCGTGAACCTTGAACCGGGCATGTCTACGTGTTTTGACATTCCTTATCCCAATAGAATAGACATTCATATCATGCATATGTGTACATATATTATCATCGGTACGCATTTATATCATAAGTGTGAAACCAATTGATTTTAAGCTATCAAAATGCAGAAAACTGTGTTTGACAGAAGCAACTATGATCAAACTTTTGTCAGAAGTGATTTTAAAAAGTTGTTTTTTAATAATGTTTAACATTCATAACCTTCCTTTTATATATGCATTTACTATAGTGATATGTATAGAGTAAGGAATATTTTTGGAAAGTATCTTTCATAATCAATTTCAGACATGTGGTATCCAAACATATTCATAATTGAAAATGCCAATGGCCTTGTTTTTATAAAGTGTTATTAAAGGTGTTGGCAGTCCAACGATAACACTTCAGACAACACACACACCCCGAGTTAAAACAATTTTCAAAACGAGTTTGCAGCGAAAATTTGAGACAGAGATATATATTTCACAAGTTATATAAATATATAACTTGTGGTAGCCTCATGGCCAAAAAATAATTTCACTATAAGTATTTCTCTTAAGTACAAAGTCTAAACAACTCCTATCTTCTAAAGAAAATAAAGAGCACAAAATGTGCTAGATACAAGAACCTTCAATAAAGAAATAACACTCACATCACAATCAAAAGGCTAGACCAATTCAGCCTTCAACAAATAGTTATTCAGGAACTAGATTGTGATGTTGGAATGAGTGTTATAACATCACTAGCAACAATGGTCTAAGAATATGTAAGCTCTCTCTCAAGATGTGTGTTGTATGTTATGATTTAATCTTGATCAACCCTTGCCCTTATATAGGCCTCCAAAAACGTGGAGGGCACTCCAAAATGGCTGAAATCATCTTGGTGGTTGTTGGAGAGGTTTCCTAATCTTTAGGCTCAAGAAGATCATGGTCCCTAATTTGTAGCAACCACTCTTCTCTTGTATACTTCCTTCTTGTACTCTCCATGCTTCCAGACCTTGTACCCAATTTTTCCTAAGGCTTATTGACTGAGTCTTCAAGCTTTTCTTTCTCTCCAAGATTGTCACACGTAAATCTTCATTTATGTGTAAATATTTTCTTCAACCAATCCTTGTTTATAGCTCCATCTTTTTGTTCAACCTTTAATTATTATTTGGACCTACAAATAACATTCAACTTGCAGCAAATATTAAATATTAATACCTAATAATATTGTGAATAAATGATGAAACTATTACAAATCTCGTCTGGGGTAATACTGTTGGCAGCACCTGTGGTAACACCACATTTCTGCACTAACAATCTCCCCCTTAGTTTCACATTTCTTCACAAAATAAATATGTGATGTTCCTGCAAGACAACGTTAGATAAATCTCCCCCTTAAAATAAAGTCTCCTTTAATGTAAGATCTCATTCAAAATGAAATCAAATGTTGTAACATTTTCCAAACATCTAACATTAATAGGATCAACATTTCAATCTCGCTCTAGATATCAAACTCCCCCTTAATGTGGTGTTACCACAAGTGCTTCCAACAATAATTGATAAATTAATGATAAAATAATCATTTACACTAAAATAACTTTTAACAAATCACTTTCTGAGAATCATAAGTAATCTCAAACTCTTTTTTTATTAATTCATAATGCCATGAAGGCTACAACTAGGCCTATAAATAGGCTACAACAAATCTCCCTAATGAGATTCGAACTCGTGACCTCCACAAGGGAAGCTAACACCGGATACCGCTGAGCTAGAGCTCTTTTGGTATAAGTAATCTCAAACTCAACCCTTTGCCAAAAGCCTTTTCCTTCCTCTCTTTGTCGAGAGTCATAGTAGTTTCAGAACATTAAAAGTGTGCTTGTTAATCGAGTATGAAAGAAATTAAGCGGCTAGGACTGTTTTCTGGGAACCGACCAACTGTGAGTACAACTGTGCTCACAGTTGTCAAGACAGTTGTCCTGTCAGTTGACACGACGAACAGAGAATAAGGCAGCGGAATTAAAACGAAATAAATTAAACGCTTCAGCAAGAAATACCTTGCTGGAAAACTTTCATATATGAAAACGATCTTGCAGAATACAAGATGAATGAAAGAAACAAAACAATAAAAAGATCAAACTATTCTAGATCACTAGAACTCACTAAACACTCAAACACTTAGAAGTCTTTTTGGAAGAACTTCTAAGAAACAAAGGACTCTTCTAAGCTTCTGACTTTGGAGAATAAAAACACAGAATCCGTAATCAGCAAAGGAATACGACGGCTTCTTTATATAGGGTTTTTTTGCCGCTACTTCAAATATCACAAGATCTTCAAGCAACCAATCAACCTTTCCTTTTGAGAGTCCTTCCTTACCTATAACACAAAATCCTAACTTACCAAAGATAAACATTAGTAGGTTAGTGAAATAAATCTTAACTTAGTGAAATAAATCTTAACTAAAATAAATAATCCTAATATAAACTATTCCTAAATAATTACAACTAATTCCTAAATTAAATAAACTCTAAACTAATTATATACAATAATTATTATCAGAATCACAAAGATACATAAAATAAATATAAGAGTATTTCATACTCTTTCAATCTCCCCCTATCTTTGTGGTTCTGTTCAAAACATCCAAAACACTAATCTCTCCCCCTGAATTTGTACAATGGATTCTACTCCACCTAAATACCACTTTAGAACACATCTTTCTCCCCCTTTTTGAGAAGAACCATCAAACTCAAAGAATTTTTTTTGAATATCTTCCACTCCCCCTAAATTTGAATCTCCCAACAAAAATACCTCTAAGAGCATCATCAATCTCAACTCACATCGCAGCAAACCTTTATAGACCAGCGAGTTTTGCAGACTTACCAGATGACTTACCAGTTGAATGTACAATTGACTGTACAGTTGACTGTCCAGTTGTCCACACATTTGCACGAACAAGTTGCTTAGCACCAGCTGGATACTTAACAACAAAAATGCCTCAGCTTGATCAGAGCAGTGGCAAACAATCATTTGTGTCACACACAATCACTTAGAGTTTCTCCTGAATTCTCGGATTTATCTGCAAAAATGTTAGAGAGAGAGCATTTGCAGAATAGGAACAAGATGAGATGAGAGAAATGTAGCTAGAAAGCATGAGGAAGAAGATACACTAAACCACAATTCAAAACTAGAATTGACATGGAGGAAATATCACGGGAGGACAGAGATTCTTCCTAAGAACTCGGGGAGGACAAGGAGTAGGGAAAACCGAGTGAACTTGAAGTACCCATTTGAATTCCAAAACAAACAAGGATTTTGATTTTAAAATTCAAACTTTTTCCGTGTTTTGTGATAAATTGTCCGTCCCATAATTAGAACTTGCTAAAATCAACTGAATCCATATATCCACAATGTACCATAATTTCCACCAAGTCACAATGAAACTTGAACATCACGCCATTAGATTATCGTTAATCACATGAAAAGCATAAATCTTTAACACATAAGAACAACAATTGAATTTGCTGATGTTAATACCAAGGAGAGAAAAAAAACTTAGAAAAATTATGCCTAAACACACAAGTGAAGATTGTCTCAATTTTGGTGTGACATGGTATGATCAACTCAGTTCATGACTCGGTTTCAACTCACAAGAATTCAATGAGATTCACCTTCAATCATGCAGCCTCTAGAACACTCCCTTTGAAAGCTTATGACTTATGAATCAGTTACGGGGAGGAGCTTTTCACTCTCACAATACAGTATTACACTGATTCTCAAGTTATGTATGAATACATGTCAGCACATTGCCTAAATGAGTAGTAACTTCAAAGATTGGAGGCAGCTTGTTTTCCCCGCAACCTTAGATTGAGTGCCCACTTCATGATAAACAACACGAAGGAATTAACAAGACAATTTTCATTATCAGGTTAAGAAGGGTCTCACATTCAAGGGTCAAAGCTCGGAGTCAAGGAACTGAAGAAGACCAAGTGATCACAAGAGACAATCGTGCAAGGATGAATGCAATCTACAATTTTTTTATTTTTTTTTTGGTGTTTACTGTAATATACAATTATACAGTTATGCAGTCAGTTGTCTGCACACTTGTGCAGTCAACTGATATCACACAGTCCGAGAGAAAATCTCTCGAAATCTAAAGCCTTGGTAAAGATATCAGCAAGTTAATCCGTTGTGCTTACATGTTCAAGAATAATGATTTTTTGTTCAACGAGATCTCTAATAAAATGATGCATAATATCTATGTGCTTTGTTAGGAAATATTGTACCGGATTCTTGGCAATATTCAAGGACCTTAAGCTATCACAAAATATGGTCAAGATTTCACTTCTAAGACCATACTCCTTGATTATCTGGTTCATCCTCAACAATTGAGTACAACAAGTAACAACTACCATATATTCAGTATTAGATGGCCTACGAACCAAGAACCTAACATCTTTCCTTTCAAATTTTACCACTTCCTCTTGCATGACATTGTTCCAATTATTAACTTTTAAAGTTTCTGACTCATCCTCATGCTCAAAATTAGCAACGAAACAACAAGCTTACCTGATGATACGCGGATTGCATGCATACCAAACCGGCTAATTCCCGGTAATTTATTCGTTTCCCTCTTGTTTTTTTTCTTCATCCACTCCCCCAATGACCTGGGAGTTAGATGATCTCCTTGTATGCTTGCAGCATCATCATTGCCTCTGCTTACCTGATCTTCAACGATTTCAGAATCTGAACTAGAATCAGCTGCGGTCTGACCATCTGTCATGTCAGTTGACTGTTCATTTTGACCGTAAGTTGTCCTCACAGTTGGTGCATCTGCAGATTCTGTCGTGGATTTAGGTTCAGATTCATCATTAATCCCTTCCTGCTCCCAAGTGTAACCTGAAACATCATCCTCAACACAATTGACAATAAGATCAGGAGCATTATCAAAAATTGAGTTAAAACGTGAATGATTTTCAACCAACTTGTAACAATGATCAGAGGATCGAATGCTAGAAAGAACACACACACTTTTGTTATCAAAAACTTCACATTTGTACTTGTCAATCTTAACAAATAAGTCATCATCACACAGTTGACTGATACTTATCAAATTTGCTTTCAACCCGTCTACATGTAAGACATTGTGCAAATTTGGCAAGCCGTCAACACACAACGCACCTTTACCAATGACCTTTCCCTTAGCACCTCCACCAAAATTGACATTTCCTCCTTTGAAGACTTCATAATCTATGAGATGCTCAAGAGAACTGGTCATATGATGAGAACAACCGCTATCAAAGTACCAAGCTCCTTCCACACTACTTTTGAAGGAGGTAAACACCACTTGACACTGTAAAGTGTCCTTTCTTACCCAAGTCTTTTTTTCGACCTGCTGCTGCCTGGGCGGTTGACAGGGAAACTGATTGTCAGATTGTGCCCACAATTGTCTTGTCAAGTGGCTGCTGTTCTTTTCCAAGCCAAGTTCCTGTTTCAACTTGTAACAAAATGGACGTATATGTCCAGGGGCAAAACAATGGTGACACGCGTATCTCCTTTTTCTATTTCTTTTGTTTTTGTGAGGAGACACGTGATTAGCATTAAATCTCTCATTGTTTTTCGAAGTTCCCTCACCTTCCTTAACAAAACTTGGATCTCCATAGCCTATTCCTGATTTTCCTTGATTTCCCATATTCAGGACTTCTTCTAGTTTAGCCTTGCCATTGTTAAGTTTAGTGAGTGTGATAGTTTCTTTTTCAAGATCGCTTTTATACTTTTCACACTCATTGTCCTTTTTGGTAAGCATGACTTCTAACCTATCTATGGAGTCCTTTTGAGTATCACTTTCACTCGACAACCTCTCATTCTCAGCTTTAATTTCAGATTGTCAGATGTGAGTTTTTCATTTACCTTCTTGAATGCCTTGAGTTGTTCCATTCGCTTGGACCAATCTGCATGAAGCTCAACATATGTATTGTACAGATCTTCATAGGTTGCACTATCTTCATCCTCCTGATTGGATTCTTCAGATTCACCTGCAGAAGTAGAGTTAAAACAGGTATACACATTAGTACCATTTGAGCTGACAGTTGTGATGACAGTTGACTGTTCATCTTCACTGTCAGATTCACTGTCAAAGAGGGAGGATTGTGATGATCGTAAAAATGATAGGTTTGCTGTCTGATCGTCATCATCCGAATCACTTAAGGTTGCAGAAAAGCTCATCCCTCTCTTTTAAAGTGTGTTAACACACTCATTGGCGTAGTGCCCGTATCCTTGACACGCCCTACATTGAACATTCTCAATTGTTTTCTTGTTTTCAGAAAAAGGTTTGTTCTTACTTGTTTCTTTCTTGAATGATTCAATCTTAGGGGAGGAAGCAATACCCTTATTGGAAAACCTTTGTTGACGTTTTTTGTTCAACATTTTGTTGAATTTTTTGAGATCAAGTCACATTCATCTTCCTCTAAGTTTGAATCATCAATATCCTTTGATAATTCTACAAGATCTTCGGACACATTAAGAGCACTAGCAAGAGCAATTGAATTTACTTTGCTAGTTTGTTGCACTTCAAGGTTCAATTCAAACGTAGTTAGAATACTTAGAACCTTTTCAAGACTCACGGTCCGAGTATCACAAGTTTCTTCAATGACAGAGATTTTGATGTTAAATTTTTCTGGGAGAGTTCTTAAAACTTTACTAACCAACCTTGCATTGGAGATGGATTCCCCTAATGCGAAGGATTCATTTGAAATGTCCATTAATTTAGCAGAATAATTTTGAATTGTCTCATCTTCTCCCATTCTCAAATTCTCAAACTCTGTCATCAACCTTCTTAACTTAGTTTGTTTAACACTATCGGACCCTTCACAATGGAGTTGCAAAATGTCCCAATCATTTTTTGCCACTGTATGGTTTGAGAACAGCCGATACAGATTAAAATCAACGTGATCAGAAATGGCGGCCATTGCCTTTGCATTGAAATTTGCAAGGGCAATTTCCTCCGCATTCCAATCTTGCTCGGGTTTTGGAATAAAAAAAATTTCTTTCTTTTCTTCGTCAGACACAGAAGCTTTAGCTTTTGGATCAGCCACTTCCATGGTATGGGATTTATATCCCATTAGAATGCTGACCCAAGCACGATGATCTATGTTTTTAATGTACATAGTCATCTTTGCCTTCCAAATGGTATAGTTTGAACCATCTAGAGTAGGCGGCTTATTACGAGTATGAGTACAGTCCATAATGACCACTTTCAAAGATCGATCTCAGTATGTCGAGACCAGGCTCTGGTACCAATTGAAAGAAATTAAGCGGCTAGGACTGTTCTGGGAACCAACCAACTGTGAGTACAACTGTGCTCACAGTTGTCAAGACAGTTGTCCTGTCAATTGGCGACGACCAGAAACTCAAAAACACAGAAACAAACACAGCGGAATTAAAACTCAGAATAAACACTTCAGCAAGAAATAACTTGCTCGAAAACTTTCATTAATAAAAAGCGATCTTGCAGAGTACAAGTCGAATGAAAGAAAACAAAATATTAAAAGATCAAACTATTCTAGATCACTAGAACTCACTAAACACTCAAACACATAGAAGTCTTTTTGGAAGAACTTCTAAGAAACAAATGACTCTTCTAAGCTTCTGACTTTGGAGAATAAAAACACAGAATCCGTAATCAGCAAAGGAATACGACGGCTTCTTTATATAGGGTTTCTTGGCCGCTACTTCAAATATCACAAGATCTTCAAGCAACCAATCAACCTTTCCTTTTGAGAGTCCTTCCTTACCTATAACACAAAATCCTAACTTACCAAAAATAAACATTAGTAGGTTAGTGAAATAAATCTTAACTTAGTGAAATAAATCTTAACTAAAATAAATAATCCTAATATAAACTATTCCTAAATAATTACAACTAATTCCTAAATTAAATAAACTCTAAACTAATTATATACAATAATTATTATCAGAATCACAAAGATACATAAAATAAATATAAGAGTATTCCATACTCTTTCAGAGTATATGATATCCAATCACTCTTTATCCAAAGATGAAGATGATCTGGTTATTGCACTAATGGTGTGTTCACGTGGTTCTGATTCGTATTATTTGCGTCTAGTGGACTGTTTTGTGATGTTTGGGAAGTACGGTTGGGAATGTAATTTCGACCCTAATGCCTTAGTTTTTAGTGTTCTCAAAGTCAAATTTTTTTTCTTGGGTGGATTTGTTGAATGCCAATAAAAGACAATGTCCAAGCTACGCTTAGAAAGGCATTTGTTTGCCACAAGGCATTGTCAAACGAGGTCTGTGTTAAGATGGAGAAAGAATTGATATGTGAACTGAAAGTTTGGGTCTCTTGAGTTGTAGTTTAAAAGCTTGCTACCATATCCTTACGAGGAACACTTATATTTGGGATGAACTTTTAAAAATTGTGAAGAGCCTTCTCATTAACCTTTGTTCGTGCAATTAATCTTAGCTCTTATTCGTAAAAATAAAATAAAATATTATACAATACATCATTTTTTTTTTGGTACAAATATACAATACATCATGAAAAAAAGCTAAAGACAAAAACTTGTATGAGAACACCATGATCCGTTTCATAGTAGAGACGGGTCATTTTTGACCTATGATCCGGATCCATGACCCACAGGCATTTTTTTTTTTTTGGTCAAAAGTAATAGTTACTATAACTAAATGTAACAAACGTGTTACTTATATGTAACAGTTTGTATACATAAAACTAACACATATATACAGAAAAGTAACAGTGTTTTTTTTTTGTTTTTTTTTTTTTTTTTTTATGTTTTCTTCGTTTGCCAAAAGTAATACTTATTACAACTAAAATGTAACGAGCGTGTTACTTATATGTAACAGTGTTTATACATAATTGTAACACATATGTATAGAAAAGTAATAATTCAACCATTTACACTTTAGAACTAAAAACACTT
Source organism: Campanula takesimana (assembly GCA_026119855.1). Taxonomy (NCBI): domain Eukaryota; kingdom Viridiplantae; phylum Streptophyta; class Magnoliopsida; order Asterales; family Campanulaceae; genus Campanula; species Campanula takesimana. The sequence continues at coordinate 56,333 of JAOWBW010002099.1, forward strand.
GTGTTAGTAACATTGTAAAAATAAGAAAGTAACAATTTTTATAAACGAATGTTACATTTTACTTGTGTACTAACATTGTAAAACAGTCACATTTACTTGTATAATAGTATATCTATATGTTTTCAAATAATAAGTTACAATGTGTTTAATTTATCATGATACATGTAAAAGTATTACATTATCTATAGAAATCTGTTACAATTTCATCTACTAAAGTGTTACATTTACTTGTACAAATAATTACATTCATGTATATAAGTTGTTATTTTTCAAATGTTACTTTTTTAAAAAATAAAATCAAAATACTCAAAAACAAAAAATATTCTGGAAAAACACTATTACATTTCAGTATAACGATAATTACATTTAGTTATTGTTAGTGTTACACGTATTTATAGTTAGTATTACGGTTGAAAGAAGAGTAAAATGAGTTTGTTTTTTTTTGTAAAACTGGTGTTACGTTTATTTATAAACAATGTTACTTTATAAGTAACACAGTTGTTACATTTAGTTGTACTAAGTATTACTTTTGGCAAACGAAAAAACAGTAAAAAAAAAAAAACGATTTTTTTTTCTGGGAGAAAAAAACATTTTTTTGGGCCGTCGCTGCCACGTGGCAGATTTTGAGTGGAGCATGGGTTGGGATCCTACGCTTCACGGAGAATGTTATACACGGGTCATAGGTCGACTCGTATCTTTTATGAAACTGATCTAATTGTTCTCACAAGAGACCACCTCTCAAAGCTAAAATATCACCGATTTAGATAACATCTTAGTTTTCAATAGTCACTTTCATTTGAATTAGAATTTCATAAAGACATGTAAAAGAGGCAAAAGGGTAGGTGAGACTGAGAGAGAGATAAGTAAATAAAGAGAGAAAATCATGTGCAATTAAAATGCAAAAACCGATTATATACATGAATTTTTACTCTTTTTTAAAGAAAAAAAATAATATTTAGTCTATAAAACTGTTACATTCATCTATATAGCAAATTACAATCATATATGCATTGTGTTACACTTCAATTATTACTTTTTCTAACCACAAAAACTATTTAATTTGGGCAAATTACAATTTAGGGCCTAATGTCTACGAGGCGGTTGCAGTTTAGGGCCTGACGTCTAAAATTTGGCGATTTAGGGCCTAACTTGACATTTTCGTTGTAGAATGGGGCTTTTTAACGGTTTTTGTTAGAAAAGTTAGTTAAGTCACATGTGATTTGCACGTGATTGACGAAATGGGTCAATTTGAAAGGAGGATTAGTGCTTAAGGGGTAAAATATAAATACTTAAATTTAAAGTCGTAAAATATAAGTTTTCAAATTTTAAATTAAAATATTTAAATAAAATATCTAATATATTAAATTTTTGATTTAATTTTTTTAAATAAATAGTCATTTCCCTTCAAGAATATTTTTTTGCAGAGAAAATTGATAAGATTTGTCCATCTAAATTGATGGAGATGGTGGTCAATGGTGTTTTGAGACGAGAGAGCTGACGAAAATGGGAGGTTGGAAGCGAAGATCTAAATCTGAAAAAAAAAAAAATCAAAGAAAATTCATAATATGTTTTTTTTTAATTTTATATAAATATTTTTATTTATATAAGGGAAAAAATTGTCAAAAATATTTTGTCAAAAATAATTTATTTATTTATATTTAAAAATATTTTTTTTAATATATTAGTTATTTTTTTCAAAATTTTAATTTAAAACTTGAAAATTCATATTTTGTGACTTTAAGTTATAGTATTTATATTTAACCCCTTAAGAACTAATTCTCATTTCATATCGATCTATTTCGTCAATCACATGTGACTTAACTGACTTTTCTAACGAAAAACGTTAAAAAGCCCCATTTTGCTAACAAAATGTCAAGTCAGGCCCTATTTCGCTAAATTTTGCACGTCAGGCCCCCAACTGCAACCGCCTCGTAGACATTAGGCCCTAAATTGTAATTTGCCCATTTAATTTTTATTTTTGCAAAACTGCTGTTACATTTTACAATAAAGTGTTACTTTTTAAAGACTGAACTGTTACTTTTATCAGAACAAAGTGTTACATCTCACGATACGAGCAGCCCAGTTTTTATGTGTGTTAAAAAGTATGTTTTAAAAAAAAATCAAACCATATCATGACCTATCTAGTTTGATTCGTCTCGTCGAGACGAACACAAAGATATTTTTATTTTTATTTTCCGACTTCAAAATCGCAAGATATTGCATTTTAAAGTTATTGGAGTTTTTTTTTAAAGTGCGCCACGTGTCGCGCTGGGAGGACAAGGGGCATGACTGAGCGGGTATAGCTGGGCGGGTTGATGGTTTGACCCATGGAGGATCCGTCTCACCATGTGAGACGGTCTCACATGAGTGTTTGCCATTAAAGATTAACTAAGTCAACCCGGCACGCATGACTCGTTAACCCGGGACCACAAGAATAGGCCACCATCTAGGTTTCCGGCACACATGACTCATTAACCCGGGACCAAAAGAATAGGCCACCATCTAGGTTTCCTAGATTTCTTGGATTGCTTGTATCTTTGATAACTATTGTAAATATTATTAGTGTATTTAGAATAGGAAACACAATCTATGTATCAGAATAAGTTACTCTCTCTTGTACAATAAATTTACAGTTTATGAATAATACAATTTTTTTTTTTTTAATTCTCATGCGTCTCATATATATGAAACAGTCTCACACAAAACAAAACTTCCTTCCAAACATTACCGATGGCTAAAGGGAATGCCCTGCGTGTCAATTTCCTTTTCCTCTTTGTTTCTCCAACATTTATTACATAACCAACCAAGGTTGGATTCTTGGCCTTGAGTCTATATTTTTTTTTCTTTCTCCAACATTATCTTGTTTAGGCTTTATCTAGATATATTTCTTTCAATTCTTAACTGGACTATATTTTTGCAACATTTCTTCGAATATTTTAACTTTCTTAATTTTAATACTAATGCAACATGTCTTTGAATTTTTTTACAGTTATTATCAAAATTTTGCAGCAATTCTTTTTAGTAAAAGATTAGTTAAGTAATTATCTCAATTCCAAAAATATTGACTTAACTCAATCACTATGTTTAGCGTATTATTGTTTAAAATATTAGAGTTTAACTAATGTGTGTTTGAGCTAAAAAGATCGGGGGCTCAAGTGATTAGTTTGTTTTGGCCTCAAATTTCATAAAACTGGTCCAGCATATTGCATATTGTAAGATGTGATTCATGTTAGTATAAAATGTTCAATAATAAATACTCAATGTCCCAAAAAGATAGTCTCATTTTGATTTTTTATGGTCAATAAAAATAAATTTTGACCAACTATTGGTGACGATCTAATCATTTTTGTGAAATTATAAAATTTGTAATTGATAAATCATTAAGTGATTTATCAATAACAATTTTTAGAATTTTATTGTGATGATTAAATTAACACTAATGTTTGGTCAAAGTTTCTTTTTGTTGACCATAAAAAATCAAAATAAAACTATCTTTCCAGGAAAGAGAGAGTATCTGATTGAGCTGCACATAGCCGGATCCGTGTTTGTCCAAAAGGAAATTAAGAAAGATTTTTGTTTCTGACAGGTTCTTTCCGGGCAATGCTAGGCTTACAAAAGAAGTTTACAAAATGAAGGATAAAAGATGTGGTGGCGATATTTCATTGGCCACTTCGATAGTGGACTCGACACACTTCAACTAAAAACACCAACACAATTATGACACCTTATTTTGTAAACCACATTTTGTAACCATCTTTTGTAACTTTATTATTTCCCATTATTTCCATGGTGAAACTGAAATGAGATAATGTGAAATCGTTATTTTTTTAATTTTTTTTTTTTCGTGACGATTTTGACAAGTGTAAAAGAAGGATTAAAATGGCCAACATTTCACATATGACTATCTTAAATTCTTCCTGCTAACTACTGACAGAAATAAAGTTGCCATGTTTTAAATGCAATAATTGAATAATTGCATGTCCAGCTGGGTCATCTGCCTTTCAACTTCAAGTAGGTAGTAGGTACACAAGGCTATTACTCCCACGTTTTCTACACCAGCATACTCCCTCCGTCCCAAAACAGCTTTCACCCTTTTTGAAAAGCACGTGAATTAATAAAATGTGTAAGAAAAGTGGGTGGTGTGAGAGGGAAGGAGAGAGAAAGTGGAGTAGAGAATATTAAATTGATAGTTGTTGTGAGTGGAGAGGAGAGAGAAGTAGTGGGAATCTTTTCCATTTTGGGAAAGTGAGACTTACCAATGGGACACCCAAAAGGGAAATATATGCAAGGTGTTTTGGGACGGAGGAAGTACTCCCTTCGTCCCATCCTAAATACTCCCTCCGGTTCAAAATAACTGTCACTTTTGAACCAAAATTTTAATCCAAACTAATTGTCATTTTTGAGCTAAATATCTCTCTTATCCTTACATTGAAACTTGTTCTCTTTTATTAATTATCTTAGTGTGAGACATTAATGTAAGAAAGTTGCACACTTAATAGGGCTAAAGTTGAAACTTTTGTCACTAAATCATGATAATTATTACATTCCTTAAGAGATGTGCAAATGCAAAAAAAAGACAGTTATTTTGGACCGGAGGAAGTAGGATTCTTGGTCCCGACACGGAGATTAAGGAATAATAATCTTTTATTATAAAAAGTTGTTTGAAAAGTAGGTGTTGTGAGTATGAAGGAGAAAGAAAGTGGGTGGGGAATAATAAATGAAAAGTTGTTGTGAGTATGACAAGTGGTCCCACTAATAAAAAAGTAATAAAAGCTTTCCATTTTTTGGGATGTTCTATTTCGAGTGGGACACCAAAAATGACAAAACGTCCTATTTCGGGTGGGACGGAGGGAGTATGCCTGATCACAGGGGTCAACATATTTAGCAAAGAGTAACACACTAATAAAGTGAGTGCTGCTAAATAAATAAATTGGTGTTTATATTTTATTAAAATTGAATTGAATTAAATTATATAAATGAATAATTTATCCATTTGAAAACAAAAATAGGGGCTATGACTGATAAGTTTTTTTTTTTGGTATTATTCATTCAATATTATTCAGCGATTGTACTGTATCACATAACACTGGTTGCGACCGGCAGCCGGAAACCGGTGGTGATGGTAGGATGCAGTAGTATTGTTTCTGTATGATTGCATATTGCATGCAATTTCCAGCCATTTTAATTTAATGGGAGAATTTGTGGGGAAGTGGTTTTTTTTTTAAAAATAAACTTTTGGGACATTTTCGCAAAAAAAAAAAAAAAAAAAAAAAAAGATACTGAAAGTGCCGTTTCGAAAATTTTGAAATTACAATGTTGTTGAGAGTGTTATATTCAGTGTAAAAAAGGGTTAAATTTTGCTGAGACTCTGTATGTGGGTTGAATTTTTTCTCAAAAAGAAAAAAAAGATTGTTCTTCATTAAAAAATATTTATTATTTTATTTTAGTGAATATATTGTAAAAAATGGTTAAAATAATTATAGTAGAAATTTGTCTATTTTCCTCACTCTTATTTCTTAGTTTTAATTTCCTTCATTAAATTTAGGTTTATTTATTAGTTTTAATTTGTCCCATTATGTTTAACCAGGGGCGGGCGCACGTATGTACGAGTGGGGGCTGCCGCACTCACTCACTTTCTAATTTTTTTTCATTTTTCATTTTTTTAACCAAGCCGCCTCAGTTAAACGCAAGAAGTAAAAAGAAAAAAAAAAGAACGGGAGGCAAAGCAAGGGTTAGAAACACAGAACACGCACAAAACAGAGAGGCGATGGGCCGTGGCGATGGCGATTACTGAAGTTCGACAGCCAACAGGCCGATAATCTCCGGTCTCTTTCTCTATGTATGAGTTTGTTAATTATTACCAAAATATTTTTGCGTATTAAATACCACAAACTATTTCACATATAATTTTGGCACCCACTAGCAAAAATTCATGGGACCGCCACTGTGTTTAACCGTGTTAATAGGAGACATTTATAAAGGGGGAGGGGTGTTTAGACTAACCATTTTAATTTCGGTATATAAATAAAATTATTTAAACTGTAAGAGTGAATGCAATTTTGAAAGAATTTGTTATATTTTTCATTCTTTTCGTTAATTTTTTAACGATTCATGGAAAATTACACCTAATTGCAACATAAAGATACGCTCAATAACTAACTTGTAACAAACAAAATTAAATAACTAATTAAAACATGGTAACAAACTCGAGAAACTTAATTACAATTTGCCCATTTTATAAATGAGTAAACTGCTTTTCTGCCCCTCGTACTATGGCCCCAACATCAATTTGACACTCGTACTATTGAAACAACAAATGTATGATGCGTACTATAGTTTTATTAGCAAAATTAACCAATTTACTATTCAGTTGTTAAATTTTTCTAACACACGTTATTTTTTCTAACGAACATTAATTTATTTTAACGGATGTTAATAATTTAACACAATTTTAATTTACCTAAATGACAGAACTACCCCTAAGACCCAAACAAAACCCACCCTCCCCTCCCTCCCCGACACACAACGCGCAGTGCGCGCACACACACTTTCTCTCTTTACCTTCCCCACTTCCGGCAACACCTCCCTACCTCCGGCGACACCCCCACTTCCGGCAACCCCTCCCCACCTCCGGCGACACCACCACTCCCCTAACCCTAACCCCGGCGACCCTACAGATATGCTCATTCTCCGTCACCGGCCACCCTTCACCCCATCTCTCAGTCTAATGTCTGATCTGCAATCCGCCACCGGATATCTTCAACACCACCGGAATCACAGATCTGAGATCAATTTTTGGGATTGATTTTGGATTGGGGTTCAATTTGGGTTTGACTTCAAGTTTCGATTTGGGTTTGATTTTAGGTTTCGGTTTCAGGTTTGATCATCGGGTTCAATTTTCGGATTTGATTTTGAAGTGTGATATTCGGGTTTGATTTTTTCAGATTTGATTTTCATATTTGATTATGAGGTTTGATTTTGAGTTTTTGGGTTTGAATTATTGGGTTCACAGTGTGTTCATCCGCCTTGTATTTGGTTTGAAATTGGCTGCAAGTGTGAATATGAAATGACATTGAAGATGAAGGAGGTGTTATTTCTTTAATTGATTGTTAGTTTATTTAACGAGATGGTTCATTTCGTTACTGAACTTTAACGTCATCCAACTTGGTTGGGTGGAGTGGTGAGTGGTTGTGATGGTTTGTGGCGGTGGTGATGGGGGCGGTGTTGGGCTGCGAAGGGTGGGGTGGATGTTGGGTTTGGGAAGATGATGGAGATAACAAAAGTTAATTTTGTTAACATAAATTATTAACATCCGTTAAAATAAATTAATGCTCGTTAGAAAAAATAACGTGTGTTAGAAAAAGTTAACGACTGAATAAAATGTTGGTTAATTTTGTATATAAAACAATAGTACGCATCATACATTTAGTGTTTCAATAGTACGAGTGTCAAATTGATGTTGGGGCCATAGTACGAGGGTCAGAAAAACAGTTTACTCTTTTATAAATACTACTGTGGTCCTGTCCTACTAACCGATTTTTATTCCAATTTTGGCGTGAATGATGAGACAAAAACATGGACCGAACTTGAAGACGGAATTAATAATTTTTTTTGACTATTCACAGTACAATACGTGTCATCTCCATTACTTTGACTATAACTATTACTCCTCCCGTCCCAGAGTAAGAGTCTCATTTTCCTTTTTGGTCCGTCCCAGAGTAAAAGTCCCATTCTTAAAATGGCAAAAAATCTTTACTATTCACCCCACTCATTCTCTCTCCTATTTTATTTTTATACTCACAACACCAATCAATTCACTATTCTCTCCCACTCATTCTTTCTCATACTTTACTTTTACACTCACAACATTTACATCACATCCAATATTTATTAATAAGCGTGCAAATTGGAAGTGAGACTCTTACTCCGGGACGGAGGGAGTAATATTTTTTTTTTATTCCAAGAATTAAAGTTGAATAATTACTACAACAATTAGGCATTAGCATTCTAATAATGGAGACGGAATAACTCCTCTATCTATCGATTTATTTATAAAACAATGAAAAACCCTAGACATAATACATATAGATAAAAAATTATAAATTCAAAATATTTTAGAAATACTCCCCCCTTTAAAAAATCATCAGTAGAATAGACCTTCAAATTTTAGACAATTTCTGTGAACGGTTGGGAATGTAATTTCGACCATAATGCCTTAGTTTTTAGAGTTCTCAAAGTCAAAAAATTTTTCTTGGGTGGATTTGTTGAATGCTAATAAAAGTCAATGTCCAAGCTACGCTTGGAAAGGCATTTGTTTGTCACAAGGCATTGTCAAACAAGGTCTACGATGGAACACTGAAGATGGAGAAAGAATTGATGTGCGAGCTGAAAGTTTGGGTCTCTTGAGTTGTAGTTTAAAAGCTTGCTACCATATCCTTACGAGGAACACTTATATTTGGGATGAACTTTTAAAAATTGTGAAGAGCCTTCTCATTAACCTTTGTTCGTGCAATTAATTTTAGCTCTTACTCGTAAAAAAATTACTCCCTCCGTCTCCGAGTAAGAGTCCTTACTTTCCATTTTGGTACGTCCCAGAGTAAGAGTCATATTCCTAAAATGGCTAAGAGTCATATTCCTAAAATGGGAAAAAATCTTTACTATTCACCCCACTCATTCTCTCTCCTATTTTACTATTATACTCACAACATCAATCAATTCACTATTCTCTCTCACTCATTCTCTTTCCTACTTTACTTTTACACTCACAACATTTACATCACTTCCAATATTTATTAATAAGCGTGCAAATGGGGGGTAGGACTCTTACTCCGGGACGGAGGGAGTACAATATTATACAATACATCATTTTTTTTGGTACAAATATACAATATATCATGAAAATAGCTAAAATATCACCGGACGGAGGGTACTATTATTTATCCGTGCAATGATGGTGAATTCGGCGACTTCTATTGACAATTTCGGTTTTGCTATTTCGTTTTTTTTTTTTTTTTTTTTTTTTGAAGTACAAAATATTTTTAAGTTAGGTGGTCTCACCAATTTTAAATCGATTTCAGTCGCACAAAAATAAATAAGATGATGTGAGCAAATAAAAACCATAACTAAAATATTTTTTTTGAAGGAAAAAAAATGAAAAACCCTAGACATAATACATATCGATTTATTTATAAACTTGACATAATAATGGTATGTTCACGTGGTTCTGATTCGTATTATTTGTGTTTGGTGGACTGTTTTGTGATGTTTGGGAAGTACGGTTGGGAATGTAATTTCGACCCTAATGCCTTAGTTTTTAGTGTTCTCAAAGTCAATTTTTTTTCTTGGGTGGATTTGTTGAATGCCAATAAAAGACAATGTCCAAGCTACGCTTAGAAAGGTATTTGTTTGCCACAAGGCATTGTCAAACGAGGTCTGCGATGGAACACTGAAGATGGAGAAAGAATTGATATGTGAACCGAAAGTTTGGGTCTCTTGAGTTGTAGTTTAAAAGCTTGCTACCATATCCTTACGAGGAACACTTATATTTGGGATGAACTTTTAAAAATATTGAAGAGCCTTCTCATTAACCTTTGTTCGTGCAATTAATCTTAGCTCTTATTCGTAAAAATAAAATAAAATATTTATACAATACATCATTTTTTTTTGGTACAAATATACAATACATCATAAAAAAAAAAAACTAAAGACAAAAACTTGTATGAGAACACCATGATCCGTCTCATAGTAGAGACGGGTTATTTTTTACCTATGATCCGGATCCATGACCCACAGGCATTTTTTTTAATTTTTTTTGGTTTGTCAAAAGTAATAGTTACTATAACTAAATGTAACAAACGTGTTACTTATATGTAACAGTTTGTATACATAAAAGTAACACATATATACAGAAAAGTAACAGTATTTTTTTTATTTTTTTTATGTTTTCTTCGTTTGCCAAAAGTAATATTTATTACAACTAAAATGTAACGAGCGTGTTACTTATATGTAACATTATTTATACGTAATTGTAACACATATGTATAGAAAAATAATAATTCAACCATTTACACTTTAGAACTAAAAACACTTGTGTTAGTAACATTGTAAAAATAAGAAAGTAACAATTTTTATAAACGAATGTTACATTTTACTTGTATAATAACATAGTAAAACAGTTACATTTACTTGTATAATAGTATATCTATATGTTTTCAAATAATAAGTTACAATGTGTTCAATTTATCATGATACATGTAAAAGTATGACATTATCTATAAAAATCTGTTACAATTTCATCTACTAAAGTGTTGCATTTACTTGTACAAATAATTACATTCATGTATATAAGTTGTTATTTTTCAAATGTTACATTCTTTTAAAAAATAAAATCAAAATACTCAAAAACAAAAAATATTCTGGAAAAACACTATTACATTTCAGTATAACGATAATTACATTTAGTTATTGTTAGTGTTACACGTAGTTATAGTTAGTATTACGGTTGAAAGATGAGTAAAATGCGTTTTTTTTTTGTAAAACTGGTGTTACGTTTATTTATAAACAATGTTACTTTATAAGTAACACAGTTGTTACATTTAGTTGTACTAAGTATTACTTTTGGCAAACGAAAAAACAGTAAAAAACAGTAAAAAATAAATAAATAAAAACAATTTTTTTTCTGGGAAAAAAACATTTTTTTGGGCAAATGGGTCGCTGCCACGTGACAGATTTTGAGTGGAGCATGGGTTGGAATCCTACGCTTCGCGGAGAATGTTACACGGGTCATAGGTCGACTCGTATCTTTTATGAAACGGATCTAATTGTTCTCATCACAAGAGACCACCTCAAAGCTAAAATATCATCGATTTAGATAACATCTTAGTTTTCAATAGTCACTTTCATTTGAATTAGGTTAAAAATTTCATAAAGACATGTAAAACAGGCAAAAAGGTAGGTGAGACTGAGAGAGAGAGAGAGAGAGAAGTAAATAAAGAGAGAAAGTCATGTGCAATTAAACTCAAAGGACGTCTAGACACCGTGACAAATGAGGGTACTATTATTTGTCCGTGCAATGATGGTGAATTCGGCGACTTCTATTGACAATTTCAGGTTTTTTTTTTGAAGGACAAAATATTTTTAAGTTAGGTGGTCTCACCAATTTTAAATCTATTTCAGTCGCATGCAAAATAAATAAGATGATGTGAGCAAATAAAAACCATAACTTGAAGCGTTGAAGCAAAAATTATTGAAACAATTCTTAGTCCTAGAGTTGAAAGCAAATAACTCGTTCACCAATATAAATAAAAAGTAATACTAAAATTATAAAAATAATGTTTAAAACTTTTGGCACAACTTGACAAGACAATAATATTTTATTGATACAGTGGTTGAAGGTCTCAGTTTATTAGCGTTGAACTCTGGACGAGGCGGTTAGGTATGGAAAAATACCGTAACGGAACTGTATATCTTCGATACATAAATTATTAAACCGTAACGATTTGAGTTTAAATGGTACGATATTCGGTACTTAGTTTCATGATTGATCGGTTCAATATATGATTCAGCTGTTCGACAATTATTTTGAAGCTTGAACTAACAAATCTCAAAATACACATATCAAGTAATATTAATAAATTAACATTTAGATACAACTACAAGTACAAGTAAACATAATTTATTCATTGATAGGAAACTATAAAAAATAAAAAAATGAATCATGCAGAGAGAGAAGAGCAAATCGTAGATGAGCTTTATCTACCACATATGAGAAATCGACTTAGAGGCATAAAATAGTTTGTTGTAGTGCGTAGGGGTGAGAAGGGGAGAATCGACCAGAAGACGTGAGGTGGAAAAGGAATGTGGGTAGAGTGAGAATCGTCGCCGCATTTGGTAGAGTTAGGGAGAGGAAAAGTCGAACAAAGAGGGTTTGATATAATGATATCTCATTTCGAATTTCGACATATCATCAGTAGTATGTGTGTATATTTTATAATATATATATATATATATATATATATATATGACGTAGTTTTAATTTATCAGTACAACACAGGATATCGGTTCAGTACTTTAACACTAAACCAAAACCTAAACCGAAATTTTGTTTTATTAAAATTAATTACCGTTCACTTAATAGTGTTCTCGGCTTTGATATTTTCGGTTCAATTTTTTTTTCTTAATTTTGATACGTTTTTGGCTTTTTCGATTTTTTTTTCACTCCTACAGTTTCTATACTGTAAAAGTAGTTGACATCAACGATGAATATGACCGTTTCAGATGAAATATTTTCAGTCCTAAGATAATTATCTCTATATCTTCTTCAGTGGCGGATCCAGGAATTGTGGTCAGTGAGGGCAAAAAAAAATTCACACTGCGTCGACTGCGATTTTTTTCAAATTATTTTATAACGTTAATTATTTAATAAAAATGATATAAATAGGCAAAAAATAAAGGTAATTTTTGCTCATTATCTAGTGTTTTATCATTAACAATTATTAAAATTTCACTAAACGATTAGATTGACTATAGTGTTTAGTCATGTCAAACGTGGATAATATAAATGGGCCGGAGGAGTATGTGCTAGCATTCTTTTACTGATAGAGCAGCAGCAACAAATTGCATTAGAAAAAACCCAACATCAAATTGTATTGAAAAGAAAATGTACAGCTGATTTTTGGGCACATTTATAATGTATTTATATATAAATTAATATAATAAAATGTATATTTTTTCTTTTTAAATTCTACATTATTAAGAGATAAACCAGTTTGTAGTGGGTTTTTACTAATAAAAGCAGTTTTAGTGGGTTTCCATGAATAATGGGGATAAATAAAGAAGAGAGCAGTGGGTGGGTGGTCTCGAACACGAAACCTTCAAATATTAGTGGCAAACAAAAATGTATGCTATCTTATAACAATTAAAATATAACCATTTATTTATATATTTTTATTTTTATTTTGAAATTCAGTGGGGGCCGTCGCCACCTCTCGTTCCTTAATAGATCCGCCCCTGATCTTCTTGATATGTTAATAGTTAAGGCAATTATCTTGAGTTGAATTAATTGCGTGAAAATAATGTCTATAATTTTAGTGAAAATTTTGAGAAAAAAATGTTTTACACTCGCTTTAATGTAAAATTTATTTTTATACTTTAATGTAAAGCAATTTTTTTTTATAAAAAATAAGTTTTACGCATCTAACATGTTTTTCATAAAAGACTTTATACGTTGACTTCCTGCAAAAATCTGTCCCTTTATAGTGAGCTTAAGAGAAAAATTGTTTTACACTCTTTTTACCATTTTTATACGGATGTAAAGCCCTTTGCATTTAAAAATTTTTAAGAAAAACTGAGACTAAAAAAAGCAAAGAAACTTAGACTTTAACGAACTATAAAACTCTCATGATTGTGCCTACTTAACGATGATTTTCTATTATTCATCTATTTAAAGAATAAAACAACTAAGAACTTTAAACTCTAAAAAAAGTAAGAAACTTAGACTTGAAGTATAAAATAAAACTCGATGCAACCCTTATTTTATTACTCCATTGACAGATTTTCTTTTCTCTATTGGTATTTTTCTGAAAATACTCGTCTTAAAAAAAAAAAAAAAAAATGATAAAGGCTTGATAAAAAATAATAATAATAAAAAAAATAGCTACATACTGTATAACCACGTTAGATTTCATTTATTATGAGTTAAACATGCGGGTAAGTTAGGCGGGAAAGTGCAAATTGCAATCTTAAGAGAAATTCGTTAGGTTTTGCATTTGTTTTACTTATAAAAAAAAATTAAAATTTTATTTATTTTTGTATTACTTAGCGCCCCTTTTATAAAAAATTAATAAGTCACACTTTTCTTTATATAACAATTTTATATATTTATTTAATGAATTTACGTGTCATATTCACAATAACAGTACTATTTCCGATTCTACTTTCTCTTTATCTTTACTTTCATACTAACAACAATTACTCACTAATATTCACCATTTAATTCTTGTGCACATGTAAAATCATGCACATTATTATGAAATAGAAAGAGCGTAATATATTATTTAAATTTAGTTTAAAGAATATAAAATTTAGGAATTTTGTATCAAAAAGATTCTTGAAATAAGTTTTTTTTTTTTTTTTTTTTTTTGAATCATAAGTTAAGTTAGAGATTTATGCAATGGACTAGCATTTGATCATGGATAATAGAAAAATGTTTGCTTAGTACCATACTTAAAAATAAAATATTTATCACTTTGGCCATTAAAGTCTGCTTAGACTTTGACCTAACCTTAAAAATGAACTATCTTCATGAAATATATCAAATTATTTTCTATGTACTATTATAAAAACTACTTTCTCTTTTCTAAATAAATGTTTATTTTCAATTTTTTTTGTTTAGATGACTTTTTAAGAAAAAACTTTTGTCTTTAAAAGTTTTTTTACCAAACATTTTTCACTAGTCTCTTTATACTAGCAAAACTAAATATTTGAAAAGAAATTACATCATTATAAGTAAATATTTATTTGTAGTTAGTGTTACATGTAATTATAGTTAGTATTATAATTAAAAGATGAGTAAAATTTAATGAATGATTATTTTTATAAAATAGGTGTTACATTTACTTATAAACAATGTTACATAAAAGTAACACAATTGTTACATTTAGTTATAGTAAGTATTAATTTTGATGGACGGAAAAAAATTAATATTCGGGTCATGGGTCGAACCGCCTTTACTGTGATAAATTCATTAGAAATAATTTTACTATCCAGGAAAATTTGAAAATTTTACTCTATGCTTATAATAGTGTTATGCACAAAATTAAATTATTTATAATTATTAGTATATCAAAAATATGTTTTTTGTATTTGTCATATATATATTTCAGCGTATTTTTTAGAGTGAAAAATATTAATAAAAAAATTATGAAATTTTTTATGTGGCGTAATTACATGATAATGCAATGTTATGATTAGTTTTAGTTTTTTATTTTATAATCTGGAATATTTATATCCTTTATATTCTATTTATGTGGTATTTTCATAATTAGAAATGCATTAAATAATACTGAGACTACATAAGACCTAAGATTTTTTTTCGAAAAAGCTGGAATTATTTCAAAGTGAAAATTATATAATAAATTCCTTTTATCTTGTTTGTTTTTGTTTATTTGTGGATGTCTTATCTAATAAACAACAAGTGTACAGTAGTCATTCGTTTATTGCTAGATTTGTAGAGTAATTTGAGACAATATTTATTCTGACTCATACCGACTCAATTTGAACTTTTACTAGATGTTTTGATTATAAGAAACAAAACTGTGCAATAACTGCATAGAGTATGCTTTCGTGTTTGTCTCTCTTAGAGGTTTGCATAAGTCATATGAGATTGAATGTAAAAGACGATTATAAAAGAAAAAGTGACTCAGAAAGATAGACAGATATCACGAGTCGATTAACTCATTTTTGTCTTGAGTTTTAAAAAATATCATAAGATCCTAAAACTCCATTTATGTGTGTTCACATGTATTAAATATTGAATTTCTGGTATAGTGTTAGACTCAATCTAATTTGAACACTTGTTCAGAGTTTTAAGTAGGACTTATAGGTTATTTTTGTATTCTTGTGGGAACTAGAAGGTTTTTCGTAAAAAACCAACATTATCATAGAAATCAAAGAAGTTGATTTGTGTTGACATCTATGCCGAGTGTACACATTGATTACATGTAATTTATTATATGTGCCTAGAACATGATATAATCTACCATTTATGTAATTAAAACCGCTTGAGCTATAATTTAATTTAGAGTTAGTGGTAGCTTTTAGACATTTCAGTTGATGGTAGTAGTTTTATTAGTCTCATAATTTATGTTAAACTTAATTTTAACAAAGTTCTCTTATGCATACTCCCTCCGTCCCACTCGAATTAGGACAAATTTCTATTTTGGATGTCCCATTCGAATTAGGACAAACCCAAAATGGAAGTGTTTTATTTAATGGGACCCACATTCACACTCACAACAACTATCCACTCATTATTCTCTACCCCACTTTATCTCTCCTACTTTACTTTTCATACTCACAACACCTACTCCACTAACATTTTTTCCTTAATCCCCGTGCCTAACCCAAAAATCCTAATTCGGGTGGGACGGAGGGAGTATATATATATCTTCTTTTATGACCGTTAATTCTTATGAGTTTAGGTATTATTAAGATTAAACTTTATTGAGTCAGGTGGAGAGATATAGTTGGAGCAAGCTTATTAGGAGCCCTTCTAAATATTAACCCATAAATGTATAATCTTATTTGGTAAATCGATATTATAAGGTCTTTATTGTTAGACAATTAGATTAACATAATCCCTGGTTCATTCGGACATGTGCGAACTTATAAAAGTAAGACATGTTAGTGTGCATCATATTATCTTAATTTATTGGCAATTATTCATAAGATGTTTATGTTTATCTTTTTACTCGTAGTCATCAAACACTTGATTTGTTTAAGCAATTTTAGCAATGATTGACAATCAAAAGGATAAGAGTATAAGTGAGCTTATGAATATCATTTTTGTGAATATTTATTCGATCAATTGTAGAATTGTGCGAGAAAATATGAAAAGGGAGAGGCTATTGCCACTACATATTTTACTTATCCACTACAAGTTTTGTAAATTGACATAACTATCCTTTGATATTTATGGAATTAATGAAATATCTTGGGGAGTGCTATATACACTACAAGATACTTGCCTTATTTAATAAGAAATTAATTTTTACATTAAATTTTTTTTTTATTTTCATTTTATATTATGTTTTTAATTTGTAATTTTAGCTTTTATTATTCATATAAAAATAATTAAATAATATGTAAATACATTACCTTTCATTGTTTTTTCTTATAAAACTAAGATGTGTATTAATATTTGACGTAATGTTGAAAATATTTATATAAATGTTAGGAGCTTACCAACATACTATTATTCAACATTTTAAATTTTTTGTGCAGGAAAAACATTTGTTAGTAAATTCTCCACTTACTGAAATATTTGAAAGTAATAAAAAACTAATAAATATTGTAAATTTTTCAAAACGGATAGTATTTAATTAAAAAAAACTTAACATCATTTACTTTTATTGACACATGGTAAATTTTTTAATTAATACAGTCATCAGTCAAGATTTATACCTTCATTGTGTAATTAATTGTTTATTTATAATTTATTCATTACATTTCCTAATCTTTTTTATTTCTCTTTTAATCGAGAACCACATGAGAAAATAAAAAATTACTAACCATAAATGAAATTTTTTAATTTGCATACAAAACAACTAGTGACAGTTAAATAAATAATTTATTTATTTCATATAAGATATTTCATATCTAATTTAAAATTTCTTCCATATAAAGCACTTATTATATTTAATATTATTAAAATGAATTTTTTGTAAATGAAAAATATTTAGCAAAACTGTTTAATTTCAAAGAACATTAATGGTATCGTGAATAAGTAGATATATATTGTAATAGTTTCTTCTAAGGGCATTTGTGTCAAATAAATTATCAATTTACCAAAAATATAATGAGTGTAGTGGATAAGCAATTAGTGTAGTGACAATAGCCTCTCCCATATAAAAAATATATGTAGTTGATGATCACTTTTGTTTCGGAATAAAATGCCATTGCAAGTTGAGTATTCATATGATGCTTCAAATGGTTAGTTAGATGATAGTGCAATATTCTCTCGCTTTTGTTTGAGACATTGATTGCAACTTTATTTTTAAACTTATATTTTACAAGTCAGTAACTCTTGCGAATTATGGAAGGTGAGAAGCTCAAGTGGAGCATCTATTCTATTAATTATAGCAAGGCATATCCAGAGTACTTCCAATTATGTATGGAAAGTATTTTCTCAATAGAAGGCATGTGTGCTTTTTACAAGAGTTATATGATGTATGATAAATGACTTGTTGTAATTATTGACTAAAATAAGATCACATCATAATCATACAAAGATTTTTTTGTTAAAAGACATTTGATATCTCTTGGCGAATGTGGGGAATTGACTCTACCTAAACCAGTTGTGACCGCCTACGAGAGTGAAAATGATCTTTGTTCTAGTGAGAGTGCTTATTTTAGTGGGAGTACGCCACCTTACCAAAAAAAAGTAAACATGTATCACTTTTGGTACAAGGATAAATGAATGAATGTCTAATATGCATAATAACTTAACTCTATACAAGATAAAAAGTTTCGAGTTAGTTAATTATTTTCAGTTTTGCATAAGGCTTTTGCAAACAAATAGGCTTCTAAGAGCAAGTGTATGAGAATTAAATCAATTAACTAGAACTCATCTAAAGGCTAAAATTAAAACCCAATGAGAGGGTTATACTTTGAAGAGACATTCTCCTTCGTGTTGAATTTTGTTATTGTTTATTATGATGATATTCTAGTTTATAGCAAGTCTATGGAGTAGCATATAGACCAATGAACTCAGATGTTTATGTGTTGTGATAGCATTAGTTGTATGCTAATTCAAAGAAGTGTCACCTTTTAGGTGAGCATATGTCATCCTTAAGGTATGTTGTTACAAAATGAGGGATCAAGATGGATGAAATTAAGGTTTACTAGACGGCCGAGTTCATAAAGGGTGGATGTTATGTAGACGAAAGAGACCGATGAATATTCCAGCTGTTGAAATCAAAGGAAAAGTTAGCTCTCTTTTTAGCATTATCTGATTTCAATGTTGTATTGTAGGTTCATTGTGATGCTTCGAATGTTGGTATTGGTCGTGTGGTTAGTCAAACCAAGAAACCAGCTACATTCTATAATGAGAAGTTAAATGATGCGAGGCCAAATATGCAACTTATGATAAGGATTTTGTACAATTGTTCGTAGTTTTGACCATTGATAGCATTTCTTTTCTTTTCCAAGGAGTTTGTATTGTACTGTGATCATAAGGCCTTGAAGTACATCCAAGGGTTGCAAAGGCTCAATTTTGTGCATGCAAAGTGGGTGAAGTTATTCCGGGTTTCACTTTTGTGATAAAGCACAAGGTCGAAACACTATGTTGGTTCGGGTTGTGGGTACCATCTTCCACGTAGTCGTCCAATAATTTGAACCAATTCACTCTTTAGTTGTCAACGTGCCACCAGTTGTTAGAACCCTATTTTTTTTTTCCCTCTTTTATTAACACATGGTTCGAATTGGAATTTGTCGAAATCCCTAATTGGAAGCGTATTTGGCAAACAATATTTATGACTAGATATAAACACCCTTGTAATTCACGGGAGAATTCCTGCCCAACAACCACCAATTCCCATTCTTTGGGAAAGGCATATATGCCCCTTAAATTTTCATGTGTGATATTCATTAAGATCTCGGTCCATCCATTTCTATATAAAACTCAAATAACTAAATTACATTTACCTACAATTATAATGTGAACTTAAAAAAGAGAATGTAATAACATTGCAATTGTGTGTTCATACATCATTTTTCATGAGACAATATATGTGGGAAAAGACTACATTTACACATACACTACAAATATCATAATGACAAGTGTCTTAGATGGACCTCATAGGAAAATCTATTCTAAAATAAAAATTTGAAAGCCTAATCTGAAATATTTTTAATTTGAAATTCAAATCTAGAAAACTTAAATAATTAGCTCTTCTTTCCATGCTCTTTTCACATCCTCAATAAAAAATTTACAATCTCTCATTTATGAAATTATTACTCAACCAAATCTTCAACATTTTTTACTTTTATTATTTAAATTCATACTATATTCAGATTTATTTATTTGGACAAAAAATTAAAGGTTTGTGTTAGATAATAATTGATTATGAAACATTGGTTAAATAATTAAATTATTGTTTCAAGAAATAATAATAATTGAATTATGGCATTCTTGACAATGATTTTAGTCAAAAGAAAAAGGGGGGAAATTTATAGAATGGTTTAAACAATTTAAGGTAGTGATTTTAGTGGGTCCACATTTAAGCTCTCATTAACCCACAGTCCACCAAAACCACCATCAATATCTTTTCTGTTTTAAAAACAAACTATTATTATCAATACTATTACTGGTCATTTAATATAAAAATAATACTTATGTTTAAAAACAAAATAAAAATTTAGTAATAATAATGAAATATCTAATATTAAAAAAATATAATGATTAAATAATTATTATAAAATAATAATGATTTGAAGTCTTATAACAAAAAATCAATAATACTCATTAAGAATTAATAATCATAATAATTAAATAATTAAAATATTAATAATTTGATATTTAGTAACAAATAATGATAATAGTCACTAACCACCGCTACCATCACCTCACAACCATCCTACTACCATTACAAACATAACCACCACCAACAACGACACCACCATCATTATAACATCGTCGCTACTTATACCACCATCACTATACCTACTAAAAAACACCTTCTTATCAAGGGTGTAAATAGTTCGGTTTGGTTCGGTTTGGGCAAAATTTAGAGAGCTAGTAATCGGTTTGATAAATTCTCAGACCGAATCGAATCATGAAAGAATTCAAACTGAACAAAACACGCATATGTTTGTAGTTTTGGTTTAGCAGAATTCATTTTTAATTGATAGTGCTTAAATCCAATTTAAGATAACCTTTATGACACAGTTAAAATGTAAAATTTTCAAGTGCATAAGTTTTTATTAAGGTCCGCATTTGGAGCGGACTACCCGTTCATAGACATGGCCAAATACGGGTGGGACGGGTACGGTTACGGGTACGTGTACAGTTTCCAAAACTCATAACCGTAACCTAACCGTGTTAAACACGAGTGCGGGTACTAGTGGGATACGGTTATGGCGGGTACAGGCCCACGGTTGTACGGGTCTGCTCCCCTTTTTTTAAAAAAAAACACATAACTGTTAAATTGTAAACATATTTTGTTAAAAATCTAACGGAATCTGTTAGAAGTTAATTGTTTTCTTTTTTTTTCTTTTTCCTTTTTGATATCAATGAATTTTAACAAAATATGTTAAAATATGTTTAAAATGAATAAAAAGTAACAAAAAATATTTTAAAAGCTAACATTTTAAACATATTATGTTAGAAAATCAACAAACTATGTTAGAAAACTAACGAAATATGTTACAAAACCAACATAATTTGTACGGTTAGAACATTTAACGGTTACGGGTTCCTGTAGCCTATAACCGTAACCTAACCGCATTATTGACGGGTACGGTTAGAACGGTTGACTGGTTGTCCACAGGTACGGTTTCAACGGTTTAAATGCAGGTATGGGTTGACAGGAATTTTCACGGGTACAGTTTCCGGTTGGCCATGTCTACCCTTTTAAGTTGTAAAAACGGATTCCTCTAAATGTTTTTGACACGCGGTCAAAGGAAGTGAAAAGCGTTGTGGAAGAGAGTTGCTTTATGAAAGGTTATTTTCAGTAATATTTTACCTATCAATCCTCTTAAACTCATGGAAGTTACATTTGGGTACACAAGATATAATCATTAACATTATTATATACTCTTTCCTTCCTGCTCAAAATAAAATATTTAGTCAACTAAATTATATTTTGATTAATAATTTAAGGAAGAATAATGATGCTTATAAAAATTAATCTTTTTATTGTATCATGGTTAATAATAAACTAAAAAACTATTTTTAAATTTTCATTTGACTTATTATTTTTCATTAAATTATTAGTTAAAGTATAATTAAATTGATCAAAAATCCTATTTCAAGTGGGATGGAGGGAATATTCTTTTTTTTACACTAACAATATTATTCTCTTAATGTCTTAAAATGCTAGTGTCATTTTCTCATTTTACTTCTTTCATAAAGTTGGTCTCATTTCTAAAATTAACACTTCAAAACTTATAATATGACTTTAATATATTTGAAAACTAAAAAAAAACAAGAATAACATTTTGATATGAAGGAGTATTATATAAACTTCCATAAGAAAATAAATACTTCAAGGACTGATAAATATTTTTATCAAGTGACACAAGTACAATTTCATAAAATACATTTTATTTTTAAATTTAAAAAAAAACATTTTGATATGAAGGAGTATTATATAAACTTCCATAAGAAAATAAAATATATTTGAAAACTAAAAAAACAAGAATAACATTTTGATATGAAGGAGTATTATATAAACTTCCATAAGAAAATAAATACTTCAAGGACTGATAAATATTTTTATCAAGTGACACAAGTACAATTTCATAAAATACATTTTATTTTTAAATTTAAATTTTATTTTTGATTGAAATAATTGTACTTATTTGAGTGGATAGATCTTTAAGATATTTTTTAAGAAAAACTTATAACATAACATTATTTTTGGAAAGATAACTTAAACATCCCATCCGTTTTAAATTTAATCTCTATTAATTAATCAAAGATAACTCTTCATTATCTAAGTAGTTTCCCTCCTAACCTCAGATTTTCCCTCCTAACCTCAGAATTTCCCTCTCAAAATTCCTTCCTTATGTACTCCCTCCGTTTCACGTGAATTGAGACTTATTTCCCTTTTCGTCCATTTCACCTCAATTGAGACTGCCCAAAATGGCAAACTTTTTAATATTTTATATTCACCCAACCCCACCCATTTAACCCCACTAATTCTCTCTTCATTTTCCACCACACATTCACTACTTTCTTTTAATTATTGTGCCCATTTTTTTGGTCTCAATTCACATGAAACGGAGGGAGTATTTAAGAATATGCCACGTGTCTTGCTTACATTTATGGTGTATAGAAAAATTCTATACACTGAGTGTAAGTGTATCATCTTCCCAATATGTGACCTAGAAAGGAGACGTTTGGCGTCCAGGTAAGAATAGGACAAAATCGTAGACCGGGCATGAAGTTGTAATTATGCATTTCGACTTCATTGTACAACTAAGTGTCACTGAATTTAGGGTATGTAAAGTATTAATATAAAAGACTAAATAAAATAAAATACAAAAATAATGATTCATATTTTAATATTTTAATAAGATTTATTTTCTTCTGACTTAAGTGTATATCAATTTTTAAAATATATTTATTTATTTACTAGCGATAGAAATGTTAATCTTAGGTATATAACAAGAATAATTAGTATAAAACATTTTCAACTATTCAGAATGCCGTTTAATCGAAATTTTGGATAAACTCATATACCGTCCTAGGGCTGTTATACAAATCGAGCTGGCTCGAGCTCGGATCGGGCTCGGCTCGTGAGAGCTCGAACTCGAGTGAGCTCGAGGTGTAGCTCGAGTCGAGCTCGAACCGATTGTCAAGTTCGTTTTGTTATCGAACCGACCGTGTTCGACTCGTTTAGCTCGTTAAAAGCTCGAGTTCGGCTCGATCATTAAACTTGAATTCTTGCTTATGAACGGCTTGAACTCGGCTTGATACGCTCGAATTCGACTTGATAAGCTTGTTAAGAACATATTTTTCTTAAAAAAAAACTTAAGCTCGAGCTCGGCTCGTTAAAACTCGAGTTCAATATCAACTCGAGTTGTTCGCGAGCTCGATTCGAATCGAGCTAGAACAAACATGTGGGCTCGAGCTCAAGCTCGATAAAATCTCGAGCTCAATAGGTTTTAAACGAGTTCAAGCTCGACACCCGAAAACTTGACTCGGCTCGGCTCGTTTAGAGCCCTAACTGTCCATGTCCGTGTTATCTATTACTCCCCCCATCCCCAAATACTTATAGTGTAAGGAATTGTTTAATGTCAAAAAATATTTATAGTTTCACCATTATTTGTGAATCTTTACTCTTGTTTACCAAATAAGCTCCTTATTATAACGGTTAGATATACATTGCACAAGCATTTTCCATAGGTAACTGATTTTTTAGGGTAATTGAGTTTTTTTTTTTACATGTAAAGATTACATTTCTTAATATGTGTGAGAACTTCTAAAACTACAAGCATTTTGTGATGGATGGAGTATCTGATATCGATAAAATATATCTGTCTGTTCTGAAATAAATGTCGTATCTGACTTTTCTACTTCAAAAAAATATATTTTATTTATTTGTATAGTGATTGTACTATAGTAAAATTTGCGACTTTTATTATAGGGGAGAGAGAGAGAGAGAGAGAGAGAGTAATGCGGACATATACTACAAAATATATTTTATATTATACTCCCTCCTTCTCAAAGTATAATTCTACTCTCCCATTTGCACAGAGATTAAAATTTTGTGGAAGTGATGTGATGTTCTAAGTGTTGTGAGTATGAAAAGTGAGGTAGGAGAGAGAAGGTATGATAAAGTATAGTAAGTTGATTGATACTGTGAGTATAAAAGTAAAGTAGAAAAAAGAATGAGTGAGGGAAAAATAAAGATTCTTTTCCATTTATGGAAATAGATTTATACTCTGAAACATACTAAAATGAAGAGATAGACATATATACTCTCGAACGAAGGGAGTATACAAATAAATGCAAATCTATTTATGCTTCGAAAAATATAAAAAATGGACTGATCTAACTATCTAAGTCTTATTCATTTATTGCCAGGCCAGAAAAATAAGTTACTCCCTCTGTCTGTATCTATATTTTGAAGAAATTTTTGTGTCAAAATAAATATTTTTTTTTTTAAAATAATAACCTTACCACTGTATAATGAGTTTAGGTGTAGACCATCCATCATACCTAACTTCCGTCAATTTTGCCACTGTATAATAATTCAGCTGTAGAATTGCCATCGTACTTGATAGATTTTCCATCGTACTAAATTACTATCAATTTTGTCACTGTATTATGTTTTCCGACATTATTTTCTCTCTTCCTCTTGCGATCCTTAGAAACTTAACATCAACCTTAAAAAATACGTTAAAAACCTAACATATCCACTAAAATTTAACGAAAAATGTATCTAAGCACATCAAAATGTCAATTAGACCTAAAACGTGACCATAGAGACTAAGATGGTATGAATTCATTTGACAGGAATTTAGTCGTATGTGACTCTCTTCCACTGGGATCTTCCCCAGGCACTTGACGATAAATATGGTGGATTCTTAAGCAAACGTATCAGGTACATTTTCTTCTTCAGCTCACAAAACATTATGAATTTTTTCGTTCATGATAATTACTTATAGCGCCCTTATTATGCACAATGTTTCTTTGGTATATATGATTCAGGGACGATTTCAAGAATTATGCAGACTTTTGCTTTAAGGAGTTTGGTGATAGGGTGAAACATTGGTCGACAATGAACGAGCCGTATACATTCTCACGGTACGGATATTCTTTAGGGATCTCTGCACCGAGCCATGGTGGACCTCCAACGAAGGTCAAAGACGGCAAAAAAAAGATAAGCCATCGCAATGCGATTGGTGTTTCAAACAGGTTTTACGATCTGCTAGAACATTTCACCCTAGAAAACGTTACACGTTGGGTAAGGGTATGCGAAGATGGTTCAAAAAAAGATGATCTGCCATATGAAAGTTCAGCATTCGAGCCATATTTAGTCGGACACCACATACTTCTCGCACATTCAGATGCATACAATCTGTACAAAACAAAGTACAAAGTAAGTTTCAACCTATGTTATAAAATGTAATATCCTACCCCACATTCGATATGCATGGGAGTGCTATTTATTTGCTCACAAAGCTACCATTGAGCATCAAATTATCCATTGGACTTTTAGAAGTGTGTGATAGGGTGTGGTTAACCCGAATGAGCAGGTGCCCAGTGGGCCAGTGTGTGGTGCTTATGTAGCTGGTCAGACCCTCGGGCTCGAGTCGTTACAAATAGTATTAGAGTTTAGTGTGCCATTTAAAATCCCACAAAGCTACCATTGAGCATCAAACCATCCATTAGACTTTTTTAAGGCCTGTGATAGGTTGTGATTAACCCAAATGTTTAGATGCTCAGTGAACCAGTGCGTGGTGCTTATATAGTGGGTCAAGCCCTAGGGCTCGGGTCCTTACATAAAACTCGCACATACTTGTTAAAATATTTGTACAATTTGTTAAAGGTCTACTTTTTTGCAGGCATCTCAAGGGGGAGAGTGCGGGATTACCCTTAATAGTGATTGGTTTCAAGGTCTTGATAAAGGTTCTTCAGCTGATAAGAAGGCTAATAAGACTGCTGCACAAAGACAACTGGATTTTATGCTCGGATGGTACGTATATATACACATAGTGAAGAAGCCAAAAATTTCATCGAAAGGGGTCAAATTATAATATAATGGTCTTTTCATCATAAATAAAAGGGGGTCAATGATAACTCACTATTTTAAAGGGCTAATATGCTATTTTTCAAAAAACATAAAAGGGGGTATATGGCTTCGCCACTGCACACACATATATGTATGTATGTGTTTGTGTATGTATGTATAGAAACAAATTGTTTCGGCATGAAATCTGAAATACATTTGATTTGAGTCAGGATGATGAAACCATTAACCGAAGGAAAGTATCCGGATATCATGAAGGAATACGTGAAAGATCGACTACCTATTTTCGATGAAAATGACGCGAAATCGCTAATAAATTCATTTGACTTCATTGGAATAAATTACTACACTGCTTGTGAAGTTAGAGACGTGCAAGAACTAGCCAATGATCCACCGCATTTTGAGAATGATCCCCGGTGTAAGAAGTATCCTCTTGGAGAAAAGGTAATCTTTCTTTCTCGAAGAATAAAAAATTATTTTTTTTAAGGAAAGATCGACTCAGTTGACTAAAAAAGTCAAACTAAGCACATTGTTATGGCACAGAGAATAGAGAATGTATATGTTTCAAAAAGACTCGAGTAAATGTTATCTTGGTGTATATGTGTAGAGTACTTCAGCTTGGATCTATGTTTATGAACAAGGATTACAAAAGCTTCTGAGAGAAATCAGCAAATATGGAAAGGAGATTGGGATATATGTTACGGAAAATGGTGATAAAATTATATAAACTTCAAGAGTTGTACCTTAATTATACTATGAACATCAACTGATCATGCAAATGTATTTCTAATTTGTTCGGGTTTTTTTTTCCTGTTATAGGCATTGACAGAAAAGGCGATGATGATCCAATGGTTGATTATATTTTTGATGAAATGAGAAAAGACTACCACCAACGCCATCTTTACCACATTCTTAAAGCGATCAAAAGGTAGGGAATTTTCGCAAGTGTAAGTGATTCGATTTACGAAAAGTGTTGACATTATTTTTGATGTGGTTGACTTGTGCAGTGATGGGTTGAATGTGAATGGCTACTTTACATGGTCGTTTTTGGATAGTTTTGAGTTTCGTAATGCGAATCAACGTTTTGGGATGTGCTATGTAGATTATAAGAATGAGTTCAAACGGATTCCGAAACACTCAGCTTCTTGGTACAAGATTTTCCTTGAGAGGTCTCAGAATGTTCCAAAACACAATGCTGAACCTAACCAAGCAACCGGTCATAAAAGGAAGGCCGGAGACAGTGAACATGGCGATCCTAAAAGGACAAATAATGGTGTCAATGGAGATTCTAACGGGGACTAAAAAGAGTACTGTTTGTGTGCATTATGCGAAGGCCGGATAGTTGCCGGAGTTATATTTGTGTGTGATTTTCTTTCCTATATTGCACCTTTTTTTTTGCAAGATTTATGCTTTATTTTATAGTTTGTGTGTGATTTCCTTTCCTATATTCCTATATTGCAGTTGTTATCTGCAAACTTTATGCTTTATTTGATGTAATAAAAGTTGTAATGCACAAAGCATGCGGGATGTTGTCGTCATAGACATACCAATGTTTTGTATTTTATTATTAATAAAGTTGTTGTTGTTGTTGTTGTTGTTGATGATGATGATGAAGGTGGTAGAGGAAAAAGTATTTGTAACGCCCATCCTATTTCTTGTTAAATATTTGACTTACTTGTTAAATTCTTGAACTTGCATATTATGTGTTAGTTTTACTTGGGTTAAATTTTTAACTGCTTTAGAATATTAAGGTGGTTAAATGTCTAGTTTTGACTTTTGGGTCATTTGTGAAAATTTGTCTTTAGGG
This sequence comes from Campanula takesimana, assembly GCA_026119855.1. Classification (NCBI taxonomy): domain Eukaryota; kingdom Viridiplantae; phylum Streptophyta; class Magnoliopsida; order Asterales; family Campanulaceae; genus Campanula; species Campanula takesimana. The sequence goes on from JAOWBW010002099.1 coordinate 84,338, forward strand.
GCCTTTTTGTTAAAAGTGAAACTTGAGGGGCCTAGGTGTCATTCTTTGAAACTTGAATGTATATCATGTTGTTGCTTTGTCTGAGAGAGTTAAATTCTCAAATCTTCTTACGCTCTCTCTGTTTCAAAGGCTAGGGTTAAAAGTTTATCCTATTCTCGACTCCTCGAGCTTAATTATCCCTCCGTTCTTGATTCTGATACCGGATTAATATTCGTGGCGTTGAATAGAGCGTTCCAGGCCGAACAGAAAATTATTTGGGTCGCTTTGATTTTTAACTAGGTAAGTTATTAGCTCCCCCTTGCTTGTAATAACATGCATAAATGTTATTCCTGATACTTGTGAATGTTAATTTCGTGTTTGTGATGATTTTTGTGGTACTTGTAAATTTGGGACAAAGGGAGTAATAATCCTCTGTGTAGAATAGTGAAGGAACTTGGGAAATACTAGTTTGAATATGTTATGCCTTTTTGCAGTTGTTAAAAATGTTAGTAAAAGTTACTCCTACGCTTGGGGACGGAGAATTCTAAGCCTGGGAAAGAATTTGTGTTTGCTGGAAAACTGGACCAGGCGCCCGCCCGGTTAGTGACCAGGCGCCCGCCCTTTTCAACAGAAGTTCTGGGTTTCAAAGATGTTTCAATGAGCGCCCGCACGGTCCTCCTTGAGCGCCCGCCCGGTCCCCCGTTCCAAACAAAGTGTTTTAAATCTAAATTAAATTGAAAGCTTATCCCTCCTAAGGCATATAGCCTTAGTATAAGATGTCCTAGCAAGTATAATTGTACCTTTTGGGGGCATTAGAACTTCGACTTGAACATTAATACTTAAAGAACTCAAATGAGAACTTAAGTATAAGAGTAGTAACTCTTCTTTATGTCTTGAAAGTGCTATGAACAAGCACTAATGTGTTATACTTGTCTTGAAACCAATGATTGTGCACCTTAGGGGCATTAGAACAAAGTTTTAGACTTGAACATCCTAAGAATAGGATTAAGATTTTGTAAGAGTAAATGTATAACTCTTATACTTGCTTGAATGTCCAAAGATTGGAGTTATAACCTGAAGTATAAGACCATAAAATCTTGTACATGGCTTGAACATCCAAAGAATTGGATTAAAACTTGAATATAAGATAATAAAATCTTGTACATGGTTTGACACCAATACATATGTATGGTAGTAAACTAGAAAGTGCTATGAGTAAGCACTAACTTGTATGAGACATGTTCTTGTTGTGTATGTGCAAACATTGCATACATTTTCTTGATACAAGGTGACTTCTTGATTACTTGAAGCATGTTCCTTGTTGAGCTAGTCCACTACTTTTGGATTAGTTCTTCTCCCGTAGTTCAAGTAAATATCTACTTGTACATTCTTGTGTGAGTCCAGCTGGTTCTCCTTGCTTGTTCGGAAATATATAGGTCCACGCTTGTCGCGAGAGCTGGGGCTTAAGTGACAATCGGGTCCCTATGTATTTGCGCTTGACCCCTTACTACCGGCCATAGTAAGGGCATAGCTTCCTTGGTTGGAGCAATAAGCCTGACTTAAGTGAATGCTAAACTCTTGAACACCTCGTGAACACTCATGAGTCTTGATATTGGGAATGACACTGGTTACCGGGTCTTCTGATACATACTGAATAATCAGTTTCTTGTTATAACTTGCTTGTTTAGCCTTATGTGCTACTTGATGAGTGGCTTAGGCTCTCATATACTTGTTACTTGATGATACTTGATATATGATTACTTGAGTATCTACTTGAATTGCATGATAACATGTCATGTAGTTGCATCTAATAGCTTACTGAGATTTATCTCACCCCGTTCCTTGTTTAATTGTTTTCCTTAGATCAAAGGAAGGGTAGTGCGCAGTGAGGCTCGACATAGCTGGGAGCTTACTACGCGGGTCGTGATTCTTTTGGGGCTTGTGTCCTTTTACATTTGGTGAGGATGATGTATTATGGGTTTTGTAACTCCTTATTTTGGGGTAGACAGTCTTGTTCAGTTCTTGTTGTCACTAGACATCTTGTATAGTACTCTTGATGCCAGCTTCTGTGCTAGGCATGTTTCCGCTGTGTATGTATTAAGATTGGTTTTAATTTTCTTGTCTAGAACTCGTGTTGTGAGCTAGTATAGCTCCTTACTCTTGAGTATATATATCATGTCAGTTTGTTATAAATAGATGTCATCCAGTTCTTGTCCAGTTTCTTGTTCCTCGTTAGTCACTCCCACCGGGTTCGAGGTTCTATTAAGGGATCCCGGGACCTGGGGGCGTGTCAGGTTGGTATCAGAGCGAGCCTGGTTTAGCTACCCTGTTTAGCTACCTTAGTTTTCTCTAAGTCTGGATAGGTTCTATGGCCTAGGTATGGGTTAGTCTTGGGGTGTTATTAACGCCGAGTGTTTACCTACAGGTACAATGAGTTCTGAAGGTACAAGTGGCAGTAATCAGCTGAGATCTATAACTCCTCAAGAAGAGATGGTTGATAATGTAGACTGGGATTATCCTAATCGCCTTACAAGGTTCTTGAAGTTGAAACCTCATAGCTTTGACGGGGAATTTGATGCTAAGAAGGCAGAGGAGTGGATTGAAAGTATTGAGAAGATCTTTACAGCCTTGAGATGTGCAAGTGGTGATAAGGTAACCTTTGCAACCTTTAAACTTGAGAAAGCCGCTGAACATTGGTGGCAAGTGTTGAATAAAAGCTGGGAACTGGAAGGGGTACCACAGACTTGGGAGAATTTTCTTAAAGCATTCAAGTCACAGTTTATTCCAATAGTGGTCCAAGACAGGAAAGAGATGGAATTTCTTAATCTGGAGCAGGGAAGCTTGACAGTGGGGCAATACTCAACCAAGTTCACAGAATTGGCGAGGTATTGTGATCACTTAGTTCCAAATGAAGCCAAGAAGGCACAGAGGTTTGTTAAAGGGCTGAGGACTGAGTATAGGAAGCAACTTCTTTTTCTACAGCTTACTAGTTATCATCAAGCAGTGGAGAAGGCTTATGCTATTGAAAATGATATTGAAGAACACAAGGTGAAGTTGGGAACAACCATGACTGGTCGTGTATCAGAGAAGGCTCAGGTGTCTGGTTCTAAAGGTGGTAAATCTAGCCGCCAAGATCGTCGATTCCGACAACCAACTGAAAGCAAAGGTAATGTATCAACTGGTTCGAGGACAACAGTCCAAGGTTCCAGGAAAGTATGTGGTTTTTGTTCGAAAGAAGGCCATTTTGAAGACAAGTGTTGGCTAAAACAAGGAAAGTGTTTATCTTGTGGTGAAACTGGGCACTTTATCAAGAATTGTCCTAAAGGCAGAGGAAATCAAGTTGGGGGTACAAGTCAACAGGCCTCAGGTTCTAAGAGAGATAGTTGGGGTCGACCAAAAGTTTAGGGTCGAGTGTTTGCTCTAGATCAGCAGGGTGTAGCTGAGTCTTCTGCAGTCATAGGAGGTACTATATTAATTTCTAGTACGAGAGCGCGAGTCTTGATAGATCCAGGCTCATCTCATTCTTATGTGGGATCTCATTTTGTGTCGCATTTGCATGTTCTTCCTGATTCTATGCCTTATGTGCTAGAAGTATCTTCCCCTATGGGAGATTGCATGTTTGCTTCTGAGGTTTACAAGAAATGTGAGGTTCTTGTGGGTGATCATGCCCTTCTTGCTGACCTAGTCGTGTTACCTATAAGGGACTTTGACGTGATTCTTGGCATGGATTGGCTTTATGTGCATCATGCATCTGTTGATTGTTATAGAAAAGTAGTAACTTTTTCTATTCCTGGTTTGCCTGATTTTACCTTTGAAGGTGATAGGCCTTTATGTGCTATACATGTTATTTCTGCTTTAAAAGCTAGAAAACTTTTATCTCGTGGTTGTGCCGGGTATCTCGCATGTGTGCTTGATCAGAGTTTATCTGTTCCCAAGATGGAGGATATTCCTGTTGTGTCTAAATTTTCAGATGTATTCTCTTCTGAGTATAGCATGCCACCTGATCGAGAGCTTGAGTTCTGTATTGAGTTATTACCAGGTACAACACCAATCTCTAAAGCACCTTATAGAATGGCTCCATCTGAGTTGAGAGAGTTAAAAACACAGCTTGAGGAATTGCTTGAAAGGGGCTTCATCAGGCCTAGTGTATCACTGTGGGGTGCACCAGTGTTATTTGTCAGAAAGAAAGATGGGACTCTGCGATTGTGTATTGATTACAGAGATCTTAATCAGGTAACTATCAAGAACAAATATCCGTTACCTCATATTGATGACTTGTTTGATCAGCTTCAAGGTTCAGTAGAGTACTCGAAGCTTGACTTGAGAAGTGGTTATCATCAGTTGAAAATTAGATCTGATGGGCATTATGAGTTTATTGTTATGCCATTCGGTTTGACAAACGCTCCAGCTGTATTTATGGATTTGATGAACCGTATCTTCAAGCCATATCTTGATTGTTTCGTGGTGGTATTCATTGATGACATTCTTGTGTATTCTAAGTCACGGGCTGAGCATGAACAACATCTCAGAGTGGTATTGCAAGTTCTTCGTGAGAAACAATTATTTGCAAAATTCAGCAAATGTGCTTTCTGGTTAGAAGAGGTTTCATTCTTGGGGCATGTTGTGTCTGCTACTGGTATTGCAGTAGATCCTTCCAAAGTTGAAGCAGTTGTAAATTGGAAAAGGCCAACTACAGTGACAGAGATCCGTAGTTTTTTGGGCTTGGCTAGTTATTATCGGAGGTTCATTGAGGGATTCTCCAAGATTGCTACTCCATTGACTAATTTGGCTCGAAAAGCTAGTTCTTTTGAGTGGAGTGACAAATGTGAAACAAGTTTTCAAGAATTGAAAAGGCGCTTGACTACAGCTCCAGTCTTGGCTCTACCTAGTGGTTCTGAGCATTTCATGGTTTATACTGATGCTTCTAAAGAAGGATTGGGTTGTGTTTTGATGCAAGATGGCAAGGTAATAGCTTATGCTTCTCGAAAATTATCTCCTTATAAAAAGAATTATCCTACTCATGATTTAGAGTTGGCTGCGATTATTTTTGCTTTGCATAAATGGAGGCATTACTTGTATGGAACCAAATTTGAAGTCTTTTCTGATCATAAAAGCTTGAAGTACTTGTTTTCTCAGAAAGAGCTTAATATGAGACAACGTAGATGGATGGAGAAATTGAAGGATCATGATTGTACAATCCTTTATCATCCAGGGAAAGCAAATGTTGTGGCAGATGCACTGAGCAGAAAGACTTATATTTCTTGCTTGATGATTCGTGAATGGAAGATGTTTGAAGACTTGTGTGATTGGAGTCCTTGTGAATCAAATCATGGAGTTATCTTTGCTAATATAAAAGCTACTTCAGACTTACTCCAACAAATCAAAGAAGCTCAGGTAATTGATTCTGAATTGCAGAAAATCATTAGTGGAATGAATGTAGGAAAGCAACCAGATTTTTCTTTCAACAGTGATGGAATTCTTACCTTTCGAGGTCGAGTTTGTATTCCAGTTGATCATGAGATTAAAAAGAGAGTTCTTGAAGAGGCTCACAAAGCCAAGTATACTATTCATCCTGGAAGCACAAAAATGTACCAAGACTTGAAGAAACATTTATGGTGGAATAACATGAAAAGAGAAATTGCTGAGTATGTATCCAAATGTTTGACTTGTCAACAGGTAAAAGTGGAACATCAACGTCCAGCAGGTTTGTTGCAACCATTGGAAATTCCAGAGTGGAAATGGGAGCATATTACTATGGATTTTGTGACTGGTTTGCCACGTACCAGACGAGGCCATGATGCTGTTTGGGTTATAGTGGACAGGTTGACTAAATCAGCTCACTTCTTGTCAGTTTCCATGGGATATTCATTGTCTCAGTTGGCATCTTTGTATGTTCAGGAGATTGTTCGACTCCATGGAGTTCCTGTGAGTATTGTATCTGATAGAGATCCTCGTTTTACTTCTCGATTCTGGCAGGCTCTTCAGGGTGCCATGGGTACTAAATTGAATTTCAGTACTGCTTTTCATCCTCAATCTGATGGGCAATCTGAGAGACTTATACAAATTCTCGAGGATATGTTACGTGCTTGTGTTGTGGATTTCAAAGGCAGTTGGGATACTCATCTTCCTTTGGCTGAGTTTGCTTATAACAACAGTTATCAGTCTAGCATTGAAATGGCTCCATATGAGGCTCTTTATGGCAGAAAATGTCGATCTCCTATATGCTGGGATGAAGTGGGAGAAGCTAGACTCTTGGGTCCTGAAATGGTTCAAAAATCGGTTGAGAGTGTGAAACTCATTCGAGATAGATTGCGCACAGCTCAGAGTAGACAAAAGAGTTATGCAGATCATCGTAGAAGAGATCTTGAATTCCAGGTAGGTGACTTTGTATTCTTGAAGGTCTCTCCTCGTAGAGGTATAAAGAGATTTGGGAAGAAAGGAAAGTTATCTCCTCGTTATATCGATCCATTTGAGATTCTTGAAAGAGTTGGGAAGTTGGTTTATAGAGTGGCTTTACCACCTTCTTTATCGGGTATTCATGATGTAATCAATGTATCTATGCTTCGCAAGTATATGGCGGATGAATCGCATGTTCTTGAGTATGAGGCTATTCCATTTCAGCCTGATTTGTCTTATGAGGAACAACCTGTTGAAATTCTTGACTAGAAAGAGCAAGTCTTGAGTACCAAAAGAATTCCTATTGTGAAAGTCCTTTGGAGAAATCATGAAATAGAAGAGGCTACTTGGGAAACCGAGAAGGAAATGCGAGATAAATACCCGAGCCTATTTGAAAACCTTGGTAAGTAAAATTCGTGGGCGAATTTTCTTTAAGGTGGGGAGGATGTAACGCCCATCATATTTCTTGTTAAATATTTGACTTACTTGTTAAATTCTTGAACTTGCATATTATGTGTTAGTTTTACTTGAGTTAAATTTTTAACTGCTTTAGAATATTAAGGTGGTTAAATGTCTAGTTTTGACTTTTGGGTCATTTGTGAAAATTTGTCTTTAGGGGCCTTTTTGTTAAAAGTGAAACTTGAGGGGCCTAGGTGTCATTCTTTGAAACTTGAATGTATATCATGTTGTTGCTTTGTCTGAGAGAGTTAAATTCTCAAATCTTCTTACGCTCTCTCTGTTTCAAAGGCTAGGGTTAAAAGTTTATCCTATTCTCGACTCCTCGAGCTTAATTATCCCTCCGTTCTTAATTCTGATACCGGATTAATATTCGTGGCGTTGAATAGAGCGTTCCAGGCCGAACAGAAAATTATTTGGGTCGCTTTGATTTTTAACTAGGTAAGTTATTAGCTCCCCTTGCTTGTAATAACATGCATAAATGTTATTCCTGATACTTGTGAATGTTAATTTCGTGTTTGGGATGATTTTTGTGGTACTTGTAAATTTGGGACAAAGGGAGTAATAATCCTCTGTGTAGAATAGTGAAGGAACTTGGGAAATACTAGTTTGAATATGTTATGCCTTTTTGCAGTTGTTAAAAATGTTAGTAAAAGTTACTCCTACGCTTGGGGACGGAGAATTCTAAGCCTGGGAAAGAATTTGTGTTTGCTGGAAAACTGGACCAGGCGCCCGCCCGGTTAGTGACCAGGCGCCCGCCCTTTTCAACAGAAGTTCTGGGTTTCAAAGATGTTTCAATGAGCGCCCGCACGGTCCTCCTTGAGCGCCCGCCCGGTCCCCCGTTCCAAACAAAGTGTTTTAAATCTAAATTAAATTGAAAGCTTATCCCTCCTAAGGCATATAGCCTTAGTATAAGATGTCCTAGCAAGTATAATTGTACCTTTTGGGGGCATTAGAACTTCGACTTGAACATTAATACTTAAAGAACTCAAATGAGAACTTAAGTATAAGAGTAGTAACTCTTCTTTATGTCTTGAAAGTGCTATGAACAAGCACTAATGTGTTATACTTGTCTTGAAACCAATGATTGTGCACCTTAGGGGCATTAGAACAAAGTTTTAGACTTGAACATCCTAAGAATAGGATTAAGATTTTGTAAGAGTAAATGTATAACTCTTATACTTGCTTGAATGTCCAAAGATTGGAGTTATAACCTGAAGTATAAGACCATAAAATCTTGTACATGGCTTGAACATCCAAAGAATTGGATTAAAACTTGAATATAAGATAATAAAATCTTGTACATGGCTTGACACCAATACATATGTATGGTAGTGAACTAGAAAGTGCTATGAGTAAGCACTAACTTGTGTGAGACATGTTCTTGTTGTGTAAGTGTAAACATTGCATACATTTTCTTGATACAAGGTGACTTCTTGATTACTTGAAGCATGTTCCTTGTTGAGCTAGTCCACTACTTTTGGATTAGTTCTTCTCCCGTAGTTCAAGTAAATATCTACTTGTACATTCTTGTGTGAGTCCAGCTGGTTCTCTTTGCTTGTTCGGAAATATATAGGTTCACGCTTGTCGCGAGAGCTGGGGCTTAAGTGACAATCGGGTCCCTATGTATTTGCGCTTGACCCCGGCCATAGTAAGGGCATAGCTTCCTTGGTTGGAGCAATAAGCCTGACTTAAGTGAATGCTAAACTCTTGAACACCTCGTGAACACTCATGAGTCTTGATATTGGGAATGACACTGGTTACCGGGTCTTCTGATACATACTGAATAATCAGTTTCTTGTTATTGATCGTGATTGTCAAAGTAATACAAGCTACGACAACAATGGTATTCTTGGGAGGAATAAGGAAGGAAGCAATATCCTTATAACTTGCTTGTTTAGCCTTATGTGCTACTTGATGAGTGGCTTAGCCTCTCATATACTTGTTACTTGATGATACTTGATATATGATTACTTGAGTATCTACTTGAATTGCATGATAACATGTCATGTAGTTGCATCTAATAGCTTACTGAGATTTATCTCACCCGTTCCTTGTTTAATTGTTTTCCTTAGATCACTAGCGCTTATTTTGGGGTTGTGTCGTTTTACATTTGGTGAGGACTGTATTATGGGTTTTGTAACTCCTTATTTTGGGGTTCTTGTTCAGTTCTTGTTGTCACTAGACATCTTGTATAGTACTCTTGATGCCAGCTTCTGTGCTAGGCATGTTTCCGCTGTGTATGTATTAAGATTGGTTTTAATTTTCTTGTCTAGAACTCGTGTTGTGAGCTAGTATAGCTCCTTACTCTTGAGTATATATATCATGTCAGTTTGTTATAAATAGATGTCATCCAGTTCTTGTCCAGTTTCTTGTTCCTCGTTAGTCACTCCCACCGGGTTCGAGGTTCTATTAGGGGATCCCGGACCTGGGGGCGTGTCAGTATTTGGGACACCCTATACAAGAAAAAAGCTGCTCTAACTAGTGATGATGGTACTCCATTTTCCCGAAAACTTAGTGCCTATTTTTTCCTTGATATTACGAATGAATTTTAAGCAATAATTTATTTTTTTTAAAACTATCTTAATGAAAATGACAAATTCTCGCGTATATCTTATGTACGCCATGCGGCAGGGTGGTCCCCTCCGCTGCTTCGCGCGCGCACCTCGTATGCTACAGCCGACGGCCAGATCCTCCCCTCCCTCTTCACAGATCGCTGCCATGTGTCCATTTTTTTTTAAAAAAAAACCCCAATAACTTTAAAATGCTATATCTTGCAATGTATAACTCAGAAAAAAAAATTAAAAATACGGTTTTGTTCGTCTCAACGAGACGAATAAAACTACATAGGTCATGATATGGTTTGATTTTTTTTTTTTAAAAAAAAACATATTTTTTTACACACTAAAAGTTTGAGTTGCTCATCAGCTAACATGTAACACTCTGTTCTGATAAAAGTAACACTTTCATCTTCAAAATGTACACTTTTTTACTATTAAATGTAACAACAGTTTTTATAAAAAAAAATGGGTTTGCATTTCAATTGTTACTTTCTCAATAAAAAATTATTACATTTCATATATAATGTTACATTTAAGTATGTAAAATGTTACAATTGAGAAAAAAAAATGTTTACATTCATTTTTTATAAAATGTAACATTAGTTTAGTTGTCAATCCTATGTTAATGTTGGGGGGGGGGGGGGAAAGTGTTACATTTGAAAAAAAAAGTGTTACATTTGAAAAAAAATGTTACATTCCTTTATAAAAAGTGTTACATTAATTTAGTCGTTAATTTTTATGTTATCTTTAATCTATTGCATCAAAATTGTGGTACATTTTTGAAAAAAAAAGTGTTACATTTGAAAAACAAAAGTGTTACGTTTCGTTATAAGAAGTGTTACTTTTGGTGGGAGGAAAAAAGGTTGTGGGGGCAAAAAAAAAATCGGCAAAAAAAAAAAAAAAAAAAAATAGGGCATGGCTCGGCTCGGCGCCGCCGCACGCGAGACAGCCTCAATGAAAATTTACAACTTCTTATAATGAAAAGTTATAACTTGTTATTGATACACCATATAAATTTTATTAACATCAATTTTTAGATTCTCATTAAAATAATGTAAATTAACTTAAATTATTGCTCAAAGTTTATTCATAGTAAGAACGGAAAAAGAAGGACTAACTTTTTGAGACAAAGGAGCAATGTTGGCCCAAGAAAAGAAGGATTCAAAGGTAGAGAATGCCATCTACTTTGTGAGCCGTAAACTATAAGGGAGCGAGCTCAACTACTCCCCAATTGAAAAGACTTGCGCCGGATTGGTATGGGTCGTGAGAAAGTTGAAGCATTACATGCATGTCCATCCAATACAACTCATCTCCAAGATAGACCCCATCAAGTGCTTGTTGGAAAAGTCATCCTTGTCTATGAGACTTGCCAAATGGTCCTTCTTCCTAGCTGAGTATGATATCAGTTATGTGTCAAGAAAGGCAGTCAAAGGAAGGGTCTTAGCGGAATATTTGGCGGACTTCCCTAGTAATGAGGAAAAGGAGCCCGAGCCGTAATTCCCTGATGAAGGGATTTTTTCCCTCAAAGTAGAAAATAGGTGACAATTGTTCTTCGACGGTGCCGCCAATAAAATAGGAAATGGCATTGGACTGCTCTTGGTTAACCCAAAAGATGAGCACAACCCATCGCCATCAAGTTGAACTTTAATGTAACCAACAATACTGCGGAATATGAGGCATGCACGGCCGGCTTGGAAGCAGCCCTGGAAAGGAATGTGAAAGAATTGGAGGTATACGGAGATTCGGCTTTGATCATCAACCAAGTCTCCAACAACTGGAAAACACTTGACCCTGGTTTGCAAAAATATCATGCCTACATGGAAGAGCTCATGGCACAATTCAAAGAAGTTAGCTTCCACTACTTGCCGAGGGATCGGAACCGTTTTGCCGACGCCTTAGCTACTTTGGCCTCATTGGTAGAAATCCCCGAGGGAAAGTCAATAAAACCTTTCCGAGTTGGGAGGAAAGAAAATCCGGCGTGCTGTTATGAGATTGAGGCCACCCCAGAAAAGGTGGAAGAGCCATGGTACAACCAGATTTACCGATTCCTCAAGGAAGGAGAAACTTCCTTCATGAATAAAAAGGGAGAATATGTGGATGGGGTAAAAGCTAAAAGCATGGCGGCACTCGCTAGCATCCCACTATGTCATCTTGGGGAACATCTTTTACAAAAAGCGCCATCAGGGCCTTCTCCTTAGGTATATAAGCATGGAAAAGGCAAAGGAACTCATGCAAGAAGTTCATGGCAGAGTGTGTGGTCCTCATATGAATGCGAGGGCATTAATGTAAGTCATCTTACGGATGGGCTACTTTTGGATCTCAATGGAGACTGATTGCATACAATTTCTGAAAAGGTGTGACAAGTGTCAGCGGTTCTCTAACCTCAACCACCTACCACCTCACCATCTCTACTGTATGACCACACCATGGCCTTTTTTAACATGGGGCATTGACATCATTGGGAAAATTTCCCCGCCCGGGAGCAATGTCCACGAGTTTGTGTTGGTAGCCATGGATTACTTCACGAAGTGGGTAGAGGCTAAATCCTACAAGGTCCTCACTTCCAAGAAAGTCGCGGGGTTTATAAAGGAAAACATCATGTGTCGGTACGGGGTACCGAACGAGGTCATCACCGACAATGGCTCGCACTTTGAAGGTGAATTGACCAATTATTGGGAGAGTTCTGAGTCACTCGCCACAAATCCTCCTCATATAGGCCCCAGACCAGCGGTGCAGTGGAGGCCGCCAACAAAACGCTCGAAAGGATTATTAAGAAAATGGCAACACGGGGAAGAGATTGGCCCTAAAAGCTACATCTAGCATTGTGGGGCTACCAGACCTCAGTTAGAACCGCCACTGAGGAAACCCCTTTTGCCTTGACTTATGGAATGGAGGCCATGCTCCCGGCCGAGCTGGAGGTACTGTCATTGAGAATTTTGTTGGAGAACAAAATCCATGAGGTTGATTGGCTTCGGAGCCGACATGATGAACTGGCCTTGTTGGACGAAGGTCGTCTGAAGGCAATGGAGAACATCCGCGCCTACCAAGGGAGAATGGCGCGAGCTTTTGATAGAAAGGTGAAGCCCCGACAAATTCGGGTAGGATATTTGGTCCTTAAGGAAAAACCCCCCGGGAGGTCTAACCCCGACAGAAAATGGGAGCCCGTGTGGATCGGTCCCTTCGTGGTACAGGAGATCTTCTCAGGAGGTGCAATGAGGCTTGCGGACTTGGATGGAAACCCCTTCATGCACCCGGTCAACGGTGACAAGCTCCGTCATTACTTTGTTTAAAAAAAAAAATTGTAGGTGCTAAAAGAATATACCCACCTAGATTGAAAACCCATTTGGGCGGTCTAGAGAAAAAACAGGGTCGCACCCAAAATTTGTAAAATGTGAACTACGATGACCTGAGCCCCTTAGTCTCATTTGTAAGAGGGGAACGTAGGCAGCCAATTATTGGTCCGGTCTAAAAATGAATAAAAATCAAATTTGGTTTTGAGCAAAAACTCCATGTGAACGCAAATTGGCTTCATAAGCAACCATTTTCATTACAGTTAAAACACTTCTTTGATGAGTTCAAGCACGGTCTACTCTCGACTCAACTAACATGCTTAAGACATAATTAAGACACCTAAAATAAACTAATGTGTCTGCAATGGCAATGGGTGGATACATGGAAATATAGGACTATCACTGTTCCTCATCCCTCCACTTCTTCTTCTGACTTCTTCGAGTCTTCTTTTTCTTCACATCGAAGATGTCGATCCCTCCCCTTCCATGATTGGGTATCCTCCCGACACCCTCAACCAGCCCGGTTGCCCTCAAAGCCACATTGGCAACGGCCCGAGCTCGAAGATCTTCCATTCGTGCCCCTGCCCTAGGCATCGCAACCATTCTCCTATCAGCCAAGGCTTGATAGTCCTCGACAATGTCTCCGGTAATGTTATGGCCACTCGCCACGGCCTCGGTCTCCCTCAAAACCCTGATAGGGTCATGAGTCCCACCAAGAATAGCCTCACGCCTCTCTTCAATAAGCCTATGAGTCTGTCCCATAGTCTGTTCATACCAGTCCAAGTAGACCGTGGTTAGAACCATGCTGGCTGCACGCCCAAGAAGTACCCGAACCAGAAAGAGGGAACAAGTCATCGGGAAAGAAGAGAAATAACGGAGGAGTCCCACATAGACAAGGGCGGAAGCCTTAAATGCTCCGAGTTAACACCAGACCACTCCAATAGTGGAGTCTGCAGTAATCCAAACTGACGACGGACCAAAGAAGGGATGTAATAAGACGATCCCAAGAGTCCCGGCACCCAAACAAAAGGGGAATTATCCTGATACTCCCGCACCGAGCTGATACGCCAATGTGGGACTGACCAACGGATCTCGGCAGTCATGAGGCGAGCCATGTAAGCCTCCCAGTCACTCTGAGTGAAGTCCAAGAGAATGCCTCTCAAGGAATAAGACCACGGTCTGTGAGAGATAGGAGCCTCGGGAATGGCCATCAACCTCTCCCTCAACCACAAAGTGAGTAAGGCGGGGCTACCGCTACGCATGAAGCCGTCTCCCAAAGCCAAGCGGTCCATGCCATAAGGGGTTTCGCCCAAGATCAAGGGGACAATATCCTTCCCCGCACGGCACTCCTCAAGGACACTCAGTAAAACCCTATGACAAGTACCTTTGGAGCCAACCATGTAGAAAAAGGCAAGAATGCACAAACCAAAAGCATTCCAAGAAGCCTCATCCGTGCAATCCATGAACTTCTCGGGGAGATCCGAAATGTCAATAAAAGTATGATTAAGAACCATACATTGGGCCTCTTCCAAAGGAATGTCGAGAAGAGAGAACAACCTTTCGACACACATGGTGTCATCAACTGAGGGGAGAGCAATTACTTCCGTGTCCACGCCGCCCGCCAAAGCCTTAAAATCCTCATAGGTTGGAGTGATTTCGTTGTAGGAGAAGCAATATACATGTCTCCTGACATCCCAAAAGGACGCAGCGGCTCTTAATAGCTCAAGATCCGGGATGAACTCCTTGAGGGACCAAAGAGATTGGAGACCAAATTTGGACTGGAAAACTCCCTTGTAATTCCTCATATGGTACCGCATCCAAAGCCTAAGGTTGCCCTCAAAGCATTCTTGATGAATTTTGGACAATTTTGGTGGTTTTCCATGAAAAAAGGCTCCATGGAAGAGAAAGCTTTCGAAATGAAGGTGATGAACTGATTGATGAACCTCAGACTGTGGCATTTAAGAATATGACCAGGCCTGGAACAAAATTGAATGAAAAAGGAGTGTTTCCTCCCCTAGCCGTACGGCTACTTTAGCCCTGCCAAAATTAATGGTTTCTTGTTGAAAGTTAGCTTTGTGGTCCTACCCATTCAAAGCCCCTTGTCATAAATACCCCGAAAAATGACCTTCTTGGCTCATACAACTTGAATTGAACCTAGAAAAATTAGGTTCCCAATGAAAATGTCCCTCGGGCAGTCCCTAGATGGAAGTAAGACCAACTCTATGATTTGACATGGCCGTACTTCGTAAGCCCAGGTTAAGAATGTGATTTAGACCGGCCGTACTTCGTAAGCCCATGTTAAGAGTGTGATTTGACCCGGCCGTACTTCGTAAGCCCAGGTTAAAATGTAGAATTTGACCCGGCCGTACTTCGTAAGCCTAGGTTAAAATGTGGAAATTAACCCGGCCGTACTTTGTAAGCCCAGGTTAAGAGTGTGATTTGACCCGGCCGTACTTCGTAAGCCCAGGTTAAAATGTGGAAATTAACCCGGCCGCGCTTCGTAAGCCCAGGTTAAGGATGTGATTTAACCTGGCCGTACTTCGTAAGCCCAGGTTAAAAATGTGGAAACTAACCCGGCCGCGCTTCGTAAGCCCAGGTTAAAATGTGGAAATTAACCCGGCCGCGCTTCGTAAGCCCAGGTTAAGGATGTGATTTAACCCGGCCGTACTTCGTAAGCCCAGGTTAAGAGTGTGATTTGACCTGGCCGTACTTCGTAAGCCCAGGTTAAAATGTGGAAATTAACCCGGCCGCGCTTCGTAAGCCCAGGTTAAGGATGTGATTTAACCCGGCCGTACTTCGTAAGCCCAGGTTAAAAGTGTGATTTGACCCGGCCGTACTTCGTAAGCCCATGTTAAAATGTGGAAATTAACGCGGCCACGCTTCGTAAGCCCAGGTTAAGTATGTGATTTAACCCGGCCGTACTTCGTAAGCCCAGGTTAAGAGTGTGATTTGACCCGGCCGTACTTCGTAAGCCCAGGTTAAGAATGTGATTTAGCCCGGCCGTACTTCGTAAACCCAGGTTGAAAATGTGATTTAGCCCGGCCGTACTTCGTAAGCCCAGGTTAAGAATGTAATTTAACCCGGCCGTACTTCGTAAGCCCAGGTTAAGAGTTTGAAATTTAACCCGGCCGTGTTTCGTAAGCCCAGGTTAAGAGTTTGAAATTTAACCCGGCCGGGCTTCGTAAGTCCAGGTTAAGAGTTTGAATTTGGAAAGTTAACATGGCCGTTCTTCGTAAGTCAAGTTAAAAGTATGAAAATTATCCTTTGGCCGTCCGGTGTGACGTAAGACCATTAGGTTTCGTGAGATTTTCCCTTTGGCCGTCCGGTGCGACGTAAGACCATTAGGTTTTGGTGAGATTCGTCCTTTGGCCGTCCGGCGTGACGTAAGACCATTAGGATCTGCGAGATTCGTCCTTTGGCAGTCCGGAATGACATAAGTCCATTAGGCTCCGGGAGATTCGTCCTTGGCCGTCCGGCATGATGTAAGACCATTGGATTTTGTTGACCCGGCCGTACTTCGTAAGCCCAGGGTAGAAAGTGAAATCGTGAAAGTCCCGGCCGTACCTCGTAAGTCCAGGATGAAATTTAAGATGTTATCGCCTCGGCAGCCCTTGGTAGGGCGTAAGACCAGTATAGTAATGATTAGGTTAAGAAAACCTTTGTCCCCGAGAGTGGCCAGGTTAGAGAAAACCTATCAATGTGTCCCGGCAGTTTGTAATGACGTGAAACCAGTTTGTGTAGTCGACCCTCCGCGATGAGATAAGTTGACCAGTTTGTGTAGTCGACCCTCCGCCATGAGATAAGTCGACCAATTTGTGTAGTCGACCCTCCGCCATGAGAAAATTTGACCAAATGTCCCGGCAGTCCTTTGTAGGATGTAAGACCAGTTACCCTCAAGTCGACCCTCTCCGATAGAGCCAAGTTGACCAAGCCCGACCTTTGAGCCATGCCTGTTTAGGAAAGGATGAATGGATATCCACCTAAGGCCCATAGGTTTGATTA
The DNA here is from genome assembly GCA_026119855.1 of Campanula takesimana. NCBI lineage: Eukaryota > Viridiplantae > Streptophyta > Magnoliopsida > Asterales > Campanulaceae > Campanula > Campanula takesimana. Next base: position 101,022 of record JAOWBW010002099.1, read on the forward strand.
GCCTTAAACTCTCTCACCCGAACTACGTTAGGCTTGATTCCCTCGAATAGGGATACGTAGGAATCCTATACCTCAAGGTCCAGCCATAGAACAAATCGGCTAAGCCGTCCTCCCATCAAAATGGGATGCTTATAGGTTTGAGTAGCCTTAGAATCTCTCACCCAAATCGGCTATGCCGTCCTCCCGTCAGATTGGGATGCTTATAGGTTTAAGTAGCCTTAGAATCTCTCACCCAAATCGGCCGAGCCGTCCTCCCATCAGATTGGGATGCTTGTTTTATCGACAACCCCGTTTTCTTCAAAAGCGACGTTGCCGAGGGGCTCTGTAAGTACCCCAATCTGAAATCGATCTACTTTAGAGGAATTCTTGGTACCATTTAGGGATAAACTAATGGGCCGGGACCTCACTAGGATAAATCTGTTATTCCAGGACTGAACTGGAATTAAACTTAGAAAAATCCAGAAGCTCGCCAAGTCCAGTCGTACGGATGGTTTGGGCACATTAGGTCCCTAGCCGTACGGCTATGTTGGGCACCCTCAACGTCTATAAATTGAACCCCATGCTGATCATTTCAGGGAGGGAGAAAACGTTTTGTGAGTTGAAACTCTGCCAGTTTGAGAGAAGAAAGTGAGTGATACACATATTTGAGTGATTAGAGAGGAAGATAGGCATAACCATCATAGGTGAAGCCTCTTCTCCCCATGTTCTTCTTCATCTCAAACTTTCTTTTATCTTTGTTCATATTACTTGGTTATCTTGTGATTATCTCTTCTTGTTCTTGCAAAGTCTTGTCCATTTCAAGCACTTTACATTTCTTGCAAGTCTTGTCCATTTTCAAGCACTATATCTATATATTATACAAGTCTTGGCCTTTCAATCTATATATATTATGATTATATATGTATATGATCCAAATCATGAGGTGATTCAAGGTTTCCTTCACACCTAGTGTGTGATTATGGGGTAAAACCTAAAGATGATCATGGTTTGTTACATTTTCATGTTGATTTTGTTTTATTTGGCCATAAGAGTCATGATTGGGGGATAAAGTTCCAATCTTTATCACCCCAACCATGATCTAGCCATAAATCACCAAGTATGGGACATAAAGATTTGATCTTTATGTTATATTTGTGTCCCTTGTTAGAGAATTTAGGTTAGGGTAATTGATAATCCTGGATAATTGATCGAATTGTGATTAAATCACTTTCCGAATAAAGTATTTCGCCCCTTAATGCCTGGGTTACACGAAATCTTTATATGGGATAAGACAATCAAACAATCTGATTCTAGGCAAAGAAAGCAATTAAAACTCAGAGAATTGTTAGGGTTTTTCGTTCATTTAACTGAGGCCAATGATCTGTTTATAAACAGATTACAATTAGTAGCAGTCATGACTGTTGGTTTCTAACAATCTCAATTGTTAGCCAACAATCATGTTTATTAACAGACTGTGTCTATTCCTTTTGGCAGGACCCCAACAAGGGGCGCTGCCCCTTGACCCCGCAAGGGGGCACAGCCCCCTTGACCCCTGCTTCTTTATCGTGGTCGAAAACATATTGACTCAAAATGAGTGTGTACTCCACACTTTCCCTTGCTCATATCCGAGCCTAATATGAGATCGCATTGGTCTCTAGTAAATCCAATTACATAAAATCGTTGATGACACTAAAATCACCAACATTCCCCCCCCCCCCGTTTTAGTGTAATCCTCGATTTACTAATCATATAAAATATGAAACAACCATAACGAAACAAACAAATGCATAAATGAAAATGTCTTGCGATTGAATTTTCATCTTAGTACAATACACATTTCAAATATTCGAGAATCGGGGTGTCCCAACGATTGAACCCGTCAACTCATATGAATACCTGAAGATACAATACACATAAGTTTCTTACAACACTCTAAAGTTTATTCCTGACACTATTACAAGCCATGTGTCCCTATCCATTAATGAACATATAGAAAACCAAGTCCTAGCTTCTTGAAGCGGCAAAACTTCATGTTCACATAGGTAGTTCCTTTAATCTTGCACCTGCATTTGCAATTTTTCAAAAGAACTATAAAGAAGATACTCTTCAACCTAACCATCACTTGCAAGTCTTGAACACATACCTTGGGAAACATAATTACATGTGCTCCAATCTCCACCTGTGAGCTTTCCACATTGAATTCAGGCTTCTAACGTTGTATTAGAAGGGAATTGGGTATCTCATAACTAGAGGATTAGATGGACTTTAATCCCATCCCTATTGCTGACTTATTTACTAAGTCTCTAGCTAACCCTTTCGTCAAGTGGTCAGCTAAATTTTGTTGAGACCGAACAAACTCAACTGAAATCACACCATTCATGATCAATTCACGAATCATACTATGTCTGACACCTAAGTGTCTAGACTTGCCATTATAAATCTGACTATAAGCCCTGGCCAATGTGGCTGCACTATCATAATGGATAGATATTGGCGATATCGGTTTTGGCCATAATAGAATCTCATATATCAAGTTTCGTAGCCATTCTGCTTCTTTACCAGCAGCAGCCAATGCTACGAACTCAGATTCCATAGTAGAATGAGTAATACATGTCTGCTTCTTGGAAGCCTATGAAATGGCCCCTCCTCCTAGCAAGAACACCCAGCCACTAGTAGAAGATGAATCTTCTTGGTTGATCCAACTAGCATCTGAGTAACCTTCTAAAATAGAAGGTTGTCCAGAATAACATAAACTGTAATTCATAGTACCTTTTAAGTACTTGAACACTTTTGTTAAAGCATGCCAATGCTGTCTACTAGGATTACTAGTGAACCTGCTCAATCTTCCTACTGCATAAGCAATATCAGGTCGAGTGCTCGTCATAGCATACATTAAACTGCCAATGGCTTTTGAGTATTCGAGCTGTGATACAGGTCTACCAGTATTTGGCATAAGTTTTTCAGCTGGATCCATAGGAGTACTGACTTTAGAACAATCATTGCAATTAAACTTCTTGAGAATTTTCTCAATATAATGAGATTGTGTAATAGCAATTCCCTTGTTCATCCGTTTAATTTTTATACCAAGAATTACATCGGCTTCTCCCATGTCTTTCATAGAGAACTTAGATAACAAGAGCTTCTTAGTTTTATCAACTACATTTTGGTCTGTGCCAAAAATTAACATGTCATCTACATATAGACAGATGATTACACCTTTTCCGGATTCATCAAATTTGCTATATACACATTTTTCAGACTGATTTAATTCAAAACCATTGGACAAAACAACCTCATCAAACTTTTGATGCCACTGTTTAGGTGCTTGCTTCAGCCCATATAATGACTTAATTAACTTACACACCTTATGCTCATTACCTGGTATAACAAATCCTTCAGGTTGCTTCATATACACTTCTTCTTCCAAATCACCATTTAAAAATGCTGTTTTGACATCCATTTGATGGATCAATAGATTGTGAATTGCTGCCAAAGCTATCAACAATCTAATAGTAGTGATACAAGCAACTGGTGCATAGGTATCGAAGTAGTCGATCCCTTCCTTTTGTCTAAAGCCTTGGATTACCAATCGAGCTTTAAACTTGTCAATTGTTCCATCGACTTTCATCTTCTTTTTGAAGATCCATTTGCACCCTAAAGGTTTACAGCCTGGTGGTAAATCAGATAAGACCCATGTATTATTTTCCATAATAGAACTAATCTCATCGTCAATTGCTTCTTTCCAAAAAGCCGCATCTCGTGATTTTATAGCTTCATCATAGGTTCTTGGATCCTCCTCTATATTATAACAATAAGAGTATTGAGATTCAACCTGGTCTCTTGATCCTTCAACTAAATACAGTTGAAAATCATCACCATATGATTTAGCTTTTCTTGCTCTTTTGCTTTTTCGTGGTTCGGGTGTCTCATTTGGAACATCATTTGAATGATCATCCCTTTGAGATTCACCCGAATTTGGTATAATATCCTTCGGCCTAGGTATTGAAGAGAAACGATTCTCATCAAATATTGCATCTCTTGATTCTATAATTGTGTTAATAGAAATGTAGTCATTAGGTTCTATAACATAAAACCTATATGCCTTAGAATGCTCAGCATATCCAACAAAGATGCAATCAATACCTTTTTCTCCTAGCTTTTTCCTTTTAGGGTCTAGAAGTCTAACCACATCCCTACACCCCCAAACTCGCAAAAATGTCAAGTTGGGTCGTTTCATATAGGCTAATCTTGTTCCTTTTATTAGGAACCCTATTCAATAAATAGCAAGCCGTTAACATGGCTTCCCCCCAAAACCCGTCACTCAAGTCCGAGTAAGATAACATGGCATTGACCATTTCTTCAAGAGTTCTATTTTTCCTTTCAGCCACACCATTTTGTTGTGGTGTATAAGGAGCCGTAGTTTCATGAATGATACCTACGGATTGAAAATATATAGGATCATAATATTCACCACCTTTATCTGTGCGTAAGGTTTTAATCAAGCCATTTTGTTGTAATTCAACTTCTGTTTTAAAAGTTTTAAATTTATCCAGGGCTTCATCTTTTGCATGCAGCAAATAAAAATATCAAAACCTAGAGGCATCATCTATAAAAGTGACAATATACTTTTTATTTCCTAAAGATGGAGTCGCATGAAAATCACATAGATCACTATGTATCAATTCAAGTATTACAGAATTCCTTGTTATACTTTTAAAAGGTTTTCTAGTGATTTTTGTCAACATGCAAGTATTGCATTTTCCAGAGTTATTATCAATAGCAGGAATCAAACCATCTTTAGACATTTCAAGCATTCTTTTATAGTGCACATGTCCTAAACGAGCATGCCATAATGAGGAATTAACAACATTGGAATCAGTCATATAAACAGAACTCGAATCATTAGGAACTTTATTTAAATTCAACATAAACATCCCATTATTGTAATAGCCAAATCCTACAAATACACCTGATTTTGATAAGATATACTTATCGGATTCATACACTTGTTTGTATCGACACTTGTTCAAAATAGGACCAGAAACTAAATTCTTACGAAGTTTAGGTACATACAACACATTAAACAGAGTAACAGATTTTCCTGAACTAAATTCCAGCACCACATTTCCTCTTCCTTGAACAGGAGCAAAATGATCATCACCCATGTAGAGAACAGATTCGTCTTCCACCAGTTCAAATGTCTTAAACCAGCAACGATCTTTACAAACATGAGTTGTGGCACCGGAATCAATCCACCACGCAATTGCATCATCCTGCACATAAAATGCTTCAGAAATTAGTGAAACGGAATATTTAATAAATCCATTCCAAATATGTTCTAAATTCTGACCTTGGTCTTGGGTATGGTCCTTAGACCCCTTCCCCGAACCACTAGTGCTTGCGCCATCCTTCTTGTTCCCACTATGACAATCCCTCTTGAAGTGACCAGTTTTGCCACACCTCCAACATGCCACTTTAGGCTTCTTGTTGGGACCAGAATCATCGTTGTTATTGAAACCACGTTTCTTTCCTCTGTTTTTGTTGTTGTTCCTTTTCTTTCCACCCTCCTCAAGCATATTCACCGAGGGTCCAGCAACTTCTTTCCCTTTGCCCTTGTCACTTTCTTGCGCCCTTAGAGATTCCTCTATGCGCAGGTGACTACCAAGTTGGACCAAAGATAGATCGTCTTTACCATGCATCAAGTTATGTTTGAAATCCTTCCAGGAAGGAGGCAACTTGTCTATTACACTCGAAACAAAAATTGCCTCATCCATTTTCAAACCATGTTGTGTAAACTTTCCAAGGATTCTCAGGAGTTCATTGAATTGTTCCATGACAGGCCTTGATTCGACCATCTTGTAATTATTGAAATTACTTACAAGGAACTACTTACTCGAAGCATCCTCTGCCATGTACTTTGATTCAAGAGAATCCCACAACTCCTTTGCCGATTCAACATTCTGATATATATCAAAGAGAGAGTCAGACATACCATTCAATATATGTCCTCTGCAGATGTAGTCATCGTTCTCCCACTTCGACCTTCTTCTGACTGCTTCCAAATTATTGTCCTCTGATAGTTTTGACATGGGGGTAGACAGAACATACACCACCTTCAATGTTGTCAGAAGGAAGTGCATCTTCTTCTGCCAGCGTCTGAAATCATAGCCTTCAAACTTGTCCAACTTCCCGAAGTTGGTCGTCATCTCCTTCACAGTACTTCCTCCACCCATGATTATCACAGAATACTTTATTCGTTTGTTAGAGAATTTAGGTTAGGGTGATTGATAATCCTGGATAATTGATCGAATTGTGATTAAATCACTTTCCGAATAAAGTATTTCGCCCCTTAATGCCTGGGTTACACGAAATCTTTATATGGGATAAGACAATCAAACAATCTGATTCTAGGCAAAGAAAGCAGATTAAAACTCAGAGAATTGTTAGGGTTTTTCGTTCGTTTAACTGAGGCCAATGATCTGTTTATAAACAGATTACAATTAGTAGCAGTCATGACTGTTGGTTTCTAACAGTCTCAATGCCCCTTGACCCCTGCTTCTTTATCGTGGTCGAAAACATATTGACTCAAAATGAGTGTGTACTCCACACTTTCCCTTACTCATATCCGAGCCTAATATGAGATTGCATTGGTCTCTAGTAAATCCAATTACATAAAATCGTTGATGACACTAAAATCGCCAACATCCCTAAAGGTTTAATCATGTATAATAAGTCCATTTTGGTGGTAAAGTTTCAATCTTTATCCACCAAAATGGTCATTTTGGTTTAATTGCCATGTTCATCAACTTTTCATAAATTTCTCCAATGATTTCCTTTGATCACACCCAAATCTTTGTTTTTGGGGCTCCTTTGATGATCAAAGTGCATAGGAATGAACTTCTCAAAGTTTTGTTGTTAATCATAAACTGGAAATCAACATTCTAGTCCAGTTTCAGCAAAGATACTCTGTTTTGACTGAAACTGGACTGTTCTCTGATAAAACTGTAAAATTCCCTGGAGAGCCATCCCCATCCGTACGGCTACTTTGGCTGGGGAGGGCATTTTCCAGTTTCTTCCTTTCCTAACCAGAAAACTTGCAAAATAAACCTTTTCTGTCAAATAATTAACTGGTTTTGTCAAAACAGTCAGTTTCTCCCATTTTGAAAACACACACACACACATGCACTTTAGTTAAATAACATTAGGGAGACTCGGTCCTATCCGAGGCGACTTGGGTGACGTGAAACTCTTCCTAAGGCATAACCTGACCTACGAACTAATAGAATCTCTAACCTTTTCTTTTGTTGGGTTAAATAATTAACAAAAGTGGCAACTCCGTTATTTTTTGGCATGTTAACCGCATTTGGCCTTTCGCCCCCAAGACACGTCGCGTTTTACGCGTGGGGCCGGGATCCTTACACAAGTGGCAATAATTATGCTTAAAAATTACGTTGCTTATAATTATGCTACCAGCATATGGAGTGCTGTATGCAAAGGCATCAATTCTTCTACAGGTATTCTTTACCAATTTTGACAGTTTCTCCATATATATTTTCTACATTTTTATACTATCTTTCCTAGAGTCTGATATGTTAACTGATCTACTGTTTTAAGTGAAATAGCAGTGTTATTTTGGACAAATACAATGGCATGTAGGACTCATCTTTTAGACATTTTTACATTGATCGTAGTGGGGTTTATACATATGGTTTCAGCGGGTATTCATCCAGCATAGATATAGGACATGCAGGCAGATTGAGATTTATCATAGTAATTGATTATAAATGAGTCAATGTGTTGTCATGGAACATGTAGGTGCTGTGGTCTTCGAGCTGAGGTGAATGAACGATTACGTGTTGGAAAACCAGAAGGATGGTGACACTGGTCTCAAGGATTCAGATTCTTTTAAAAAACAGTATGTTGTATGCTGCTGTTCTTGTAAAGCTAAACGATGTTAATGCCCAGGAAAGTGGTTTTCATTAATAATTTTTATTTTCAATGCACACGCTTCGGCAATTTGCTTGATGGAGTCAATCACATTGTTAGCAGGTTACTCTTGCTTTGGGTACCTTGAGGGAATGCAACCAGCATGAAGGTAGCACTCATCAACGGTCAAGGCTAATGGGTGATGTAGGTGACTCTGGTGTTGACTTGAGCTCTTCAGATCGCACAGCGAGTAATACCGAGGAATCGGAATATCATGTCAACGAGAATGTTGAAAGCTCAAGAACGAAAGCCAGTACCATGGTGGATATGGCTATACAGGTATGAGATGCCTTTGCTGATACAGATATATAGTTTTTTTTCTCATCTATTGACTCGAGTGAACGTGTTTCTTTTATGATTCTGGGACTTGTTTGGACACTTGTTGTATTACCAAGAAATGATATGCGGCCTAGCAACCTGTTGGGCATGGGTCTTATGACCATTTACTTGTTGTTTCTCTGTTTCGGGTCAGTTTTGGTGCATAAGAAAGATTCATTTGACACTCCCACCTGCAAATGTATTCGGGTCAGTTTTGGTGCATATGAAAGATTCATTGTCGTTGAAAACACACACTACAAGATGCTTACTTGGGCTATGATAATCCCATTGGAGTCAATAATGCTGCACTCTCGTTCTGGGAAGTTTCCTCTGACCTCGAGTTCCCTGCTAGAGATGGTGCATTCCCTCTATTTAATGGTGATTCTAATGGGATTGTTCTGTAATAGGAATGAATGTAAATTTCTCCCAGGTGCACTTTTCTAAAATGTAGTAATCCTTTTGTATTTTATTGTTATTCTTTATTGTTTGTGTTTTTTTTGGCTCTATTTTTGTTGTAATCATTTATATTTTTGCCATTTTACTAAGGACATCTTCCAGATAATTTTGGGTAATTGTTGATTGGTTTTGAGTGTTTTGGAGCATCATTTAGCTCTTGTTTATTTTAGTTCATTTCTCTTATGGGCTATATTAATCTTAATCAGGATAAGTCATGGCGAGTACACTAGAAGGTTGCTAATCAGTTGTATGAGCTATATGTGAAGATGTGGCTCTTGAGCCTAACAGGTGTGTATTTCGCATAGTAGTTTACGGGCTATATTATTAATCATCGAAGTAAATAAGACATGACTTCAGTCATTTAAGTAGTTCCTTTTCACTTTTGTACAGGAATGTCCATGATGAACAGTTTCCTGCTAGTAGACTCCGGAGATCAAAGTGCACTTTCTCAGCGAAGGAAGTGAGGGTATTTTTAAAAAAATTAGTCAAAAAAATAGTTGATTTGATTCCTTTATGGTGGTTGTTGTTGATAGTTTAAATCGATTCTAAATTATGTATCTTAGTGAAAGAGCAGTAGCACCTATTGTATAACTACTATTTTTAATTTATGTTATTTATGAAATTTCTCTCTCCGAAAGTCGTCTTTTGGTATTTGTAAATTTATTTTATGGTTTCAACTGAAACTAGTGGTGGTGGGTGGGGGCAGGAGGCGGGGGCGGGAGATGGGGGGAGGATTTTTTTTTTTTATTTTCTTGACTGTCACAACGTTTTTATAAACGTTGTCCTAAGAAAATTTACAACGTTTATAAAACGTTGTCCTAAGCAAATTTACAACGTTTATAAAACGTTGTCCTAAGAAAATTTACAACGTTTCAAAATTGTTGTCCAATCTACAACGTTTCTCCTAAAATGTTGCAAAATGATCTACAACGTTTACAATAAAGGTTGTTGAAGACTAATTACCACGTTTGATAAAACGTTGTAGAAAACGATCTACAACGTTTATATAAACGTTGTTGAACAATATTACCACGTTTAGGAAAACGTTGTTGTCAATTAATAACAACGTTTGCACAATGTGGTTGAAAAGTACAAAAAAATCTTAAACTCAAAAGTAACAACGTTTTTCGCAACATTTACAGAAACGTTGTCTTTTAATGTGACTTTTAACAACAGTGGATGACACAACGTTTGGAAAAACGTTGTCAAAAGTCTTCCACAACGTTTTTTAAACGTTGTCATTGACCTTTTTTGTTGTAGTGACTCACATCACATCTAGAAAATAGAAGATCGCCATTCTTTTGAACTGGAGTTAAGAATCCTTTTTCAGCAAGTTCATCGGCCGTATAGCTTAACCGTTTAGGTTTTGCATTTGGTGAGCGACGATTTTCATTATCATCCTCATCATCGAAATGAACGACCAAACAAATGCGACCTTCTTCAGAATCCTCATCGCTTTCATCAGAATCTGACTCTATCCAGGTAGCTAACTCTTTTGTGGTAGAGTCCTCTTCCGCCATCATTCCCTTTTGCTTGGAATACCTTGGAGTGAAGTTGATTTTCTTCTTCATATACTCATACTTGGGAATTGGGCATTCTGATGCGAAATGACCTGGTTTCCTGCAATTAAAACAAATAAGATCTTCTTTCTTCTTAGAGAAGTTGAAGTTCTCTTTCTTCTTTGAGGGGATGCTCCTTGAAAACCTTGTTGGAGCTTTGCTTGTTGATCCGGGTCTTGCTGTGTTTCTGAACTTTTGGAATCTTTTCACGAACATAGCAAAATCATCATCATCCATATCAAGCAATTCTGATGTAGAGATTTTTGGATCTTCTTCCTTGATCACTTCTTCCTTTTGAGCAACCAACGATAAACTCTTAGTTTTTCCCTCCATTTCTTCAATGTTATGGAGCTTGATATCAAAACTTTGAGGTTGGCATAGAGTCTTCTGAGTGACATATTATCAAGAAGCTTTGTATCTTCAAGAGTGTTTCCTTTGTGAAGATATTGAGAACCAAGGGCGGCTAGAAAATTAACATTGATTTCTTTCTTGGTAAGCTTCTTTCCAAGTGCGGTGTAAGTACTCACGATCTCACAATAACGATCATAAGTGGCTCTTAGTGATTCACCGGGGATCTTAGCGAAGTTGTTGAATCTTCTTTGAATTGCAAACTTTTTGCTTTCCTTGCAAGCTTGATCTTCTTCGATGTAATCTTCAATTGCATCCCAAAGTTCTTTTGCAGTAGAACATTCTATGATCTGTCGACGCTGAGATGTACTCAAGGTACTTAGGAGTATGCTTTTTGCTTTCACATCCATTCCAACTAGTCTTTTCTTTTCATCGGTCCATTCAGCTTTTGGTTTCTTGATTGATGGAATGTCACCATTGGTTTCTGGATCCGGATTAGCTTTCATTGGGAAGTCTGGTCCAATGGTAAGACAATCACCAAGTTGCTCGTCCATGGAGTAGAACTGAGTTAGAATGTTGTGCTTCCATACGTCAAAGTTATCTTCGTCGAACGCTGGAACGTGAGTGAAGTTAACCATTGTCATAGTTTTCTGACTTGCCATTTTGAATCGGCACCCAAGCTGTTAAGCTTGAAAAACAGAAGTTTTATGAAGGTGTTTGCTCTGATACCACTTGTTGGTCCCAAAGACACAACAAGGGTATGAAAAGAGGCTAGAGGGGGGTGAATAGCCTATTTAAAATTTCAACCCTTTTCAAAATTCAACTAAGTGCTTATGATCTTGAATTTGCGGTCAAGTAAAAACCACACGGTCAAAGTGTAATATGCACAGCGGAAGTTTTCGATAGAAATGATGTAAGGTTGTTTTTGACAAAAATCTCTAAGTATAAAATCTCACTCATGATCAAGAGTTTTCCGGTCGAGTGAGATGAGATCAGAGTTATGCGGTCAAGAGATGGTTGAGTTTGAAAGTTGTCTTAGAAGTTTTGGCAAATGATAAGTTAGTCAGATTTTAACTTAGGCAATATGGAGAACATACAAACAAAATTCACAACAGTTCATAAATCTGAAAGATTAAAACACTAAACGACAAACAAGATCAATATGAATAAATAAAGAACAAGATGAACAATACTTGAAAGTAAATTTGCAGAAATTAAAGTGCAGTAAGTAAATGACACAAGTATTTGGAAAGGTTCGATCTGTTAAAAGATCTACGTCCTTTACCAAGATGGTCAGTCTTGGATTTTGAATGGAGGTATATTGATTCTTGAGTGTACATATTACAGAGATGAAGTATTAAATCAACACCTATTTTCTATGAAGTTCAAATCCTAGACTTAGACCAGTGTATCCCTTTTGATGCAATCTATGTGATTGATTAATTGGAGTGAGTGTGTGTGTAAGAATCAGAAGCTCTTTAAAATCTAAGTGATTGTAGAGCCTAATGAATCTTATGTGTTGCAAGGCTTGAGATGACTTGAATGTTGCTGGAGATCTTTGAAGGTTTGAAGGTGAGCACTTGAAGATTCAAAGGATTCTGGAAATCTTGAGTATGATCTTCAATCACCAAGTATTTCAACAGCAATTTCTCTCTTTGAATCTCAGCAATGTTCAATGAAGAACTTAAGGACTATTTATAGCCTTGAATGATAAAATAGCTATTAGAATTACTTGGGCTCCAAGTTGAAGGACAATGAGCTGTTGAATTCTGATTGGAGCTCAAACTGAGTTTGTCCTTTTTGCAGATAAGAGGTGGTCCCACTTAGATGAATTCAAATTTGAATTACTTGGGGTCCAAGTCCTGCAACGTTCTAAACTAACCATAGTTGGACCAAGGTTAAGTTTGAAAAAACTTGGGTTACTGGATAACTTCTTCACTTGCGGTCAAGGCCTCACGGTCGAGAGATGTACGGTCAGGTGGTCTTCCACGGTCAGGTGATCTTCCACGGTCAAGTGATCTTCAACGGTCAAGGTCTTGACCACTAAAATTCCAGACTTAGAAATATTTAAGACCTATTCATCTAAAGCCTATACTATCAAAGTGGACTATTCTAAAAAATGAAGTTTAACACTTCTTACAATATATCCTAAAGTCCACAAAGATAAAATTAGGTTATGGGATCAATCAAATCTAGGTAATAGGAGTGTTTTATAATCAGCATACCCAACAGTAGGTGTTATAGTTAGGAGGGAATTGGGATGGATTAAAGGGGATATTCGGGACGACATTTTGGATAGTGACTTGGGGATCATTTTGGGCAGTGTGACCTTGATTCCCATCACCGTTCTGATTTGGATTAGGCTATGGAGTAGTTCTGTTGTCATTCGGATTGGCATTCTGATTCTGTTCGGGATTAGGACAATTCCCGGTCTGCCTTTGGTCACCTTGTGCATCACCACCCCTATGCAACTGAACCAGCGTAATTAGCAACGCATCCTGCCAAACCTTATCTGTTCCATTAACCCCTCGGAGTGATTCTTTATGTTCTGATCCAACCATTCCTGCAATCCTGCTGGTGGCACAAAACCCAGATTACCCTGTTCTTCGGCCATTTCAACTGCTGATCTGATTAACCTTCCTTTCCTATTCCGTACTGCCCTTTTCCAAGAAGCCAGACCCGAATCTAAAAGGGTAGTATATGAAGTTTGTCTAGAAACCGGGGTAGGATTTTTGAAAAAATGAGCTTGATTCAAGAGATCACACATAGAAAAAAGAAATCATCCTAAAAATCCGGATAAGCACATTTCTTTATTTTGACACCTTGTCTTGATTATTTCCTGGAACAGTGGATTCCTTCTCCCGAGTATGAGACCAATGTTTTTCACCTGTACCTATGGCCATCATAAGTCCCTAGAAAAGGTCCCATACCCTTTCAGGGATCCACCATTCTCGTTGCGGTCTAAGTGAGAGTCTTTGGAAATTTTGAATCAATCCCACTCATTTCATTTGATGTCCACATTTGAGATCGTTTTATGATATTTTGAAATGAATAGGATTGATTGAAAATTACCTCTGACAAAAACCGGCTTAAAAGTCAAGGACGTGTGAATTTTTGAAAACAAGGTCAGGAGACGTGGCTTTGGGTGGTTGGCTAGCATGAAGGCTTAACTCTTAGCCACGGCAGGAGACGCGACTTCGAGTCGGGAATGGCAATCGCGGATATCAATTCGAGGGAGCAAGAGATCCCCGTCACCGCGCGGGCTCCAAGTCCCTAAGGTTTGTACGGTAGTAATGACGATATAAGTTCAAAAACGTGAAAGTGTGTGAGGTATCTATTTAAAAAAAATTGAAAGAAAATGAAAACGCACATGTTTTTTGTTTTTGTTTTTTTTTTTCTTTTTATTTACACATAAATAAAAGAGGAAAGGAAGAAACCTGCAAAACAGATGTTAAGGCATATATACATGCAAGGCAAGAAAGGCACATAATGGCGGAAGTACACAAATTGAGTCTAGCCCACTTTTTGAAAATTTCCCCAGCGGAGTCGCCACTGTGAGAGCCCGCGCTCGACACCTAATCCATGCTCGAATTCTCATAATGGTTACCCTACTTTGGTTTTGAAAAATAGAGTCGCCACTTTATTTTGGGAAAATAGAGATAAAACCTTTTTGATTGAATTTTGAAGTGGGTTCGGAGGCTATGTTACGAGAAGAGAAGGTGTTAGGCACTCCCCTCGCCCTTACGGTCTCTATGCATGCTTCCACCTATGATTCATTTTATGCCCTTTTGAAATGCCTTGTTATGCCCTAACTTTGAGAAAAAAATGTGTGCTTATGTATAAGGTGTTTCCTAATCTAGGCATGTTTATTTAAATTTACAACCGGGAATCGGTTTGAGTGGATTTCCCGATTGGTTTTCGAAAATGATTTTAACACACTTAGAAAAGGAAACATATAATGGGGGAGGGGATTCTGTACATTCGGGGATTTATATACAAATTATAAAAGACAGGAGACAAATCCCGACCAAAAATGGGGACTGCTTGCATGGGTCACAGAGCATGAGGACTGCTTGCATGGGTCACAAAAATGGGTTTCAAAACACGACCAAAATTCAAAAACAAGCCATGAAACTCAAGGAACTTATGATTTAGCATGTTGAGATCATTATCCAAGAGCCAGTTTCCAAAAAAAGTCAGTTTAGCATGCATGTTCATTAAAATGGCAAAGATGGTCAGATTTGTAGCTTTTGAGAAAAAGATGAGAATTTATGCATGAGAAACCCAAGCTTTGCCAAAAGATGAACACATGATAATGATTATAAACTCATTCAAGCATAATAAGCTTCTGATTTGAACATTAAAATCACCACTTACAAAGTCACATAGCAAACTCTTTACATGGAATATATGAGAAATATGGGATTCTAGCCAACTTGTGGCTAGACCCCTTTAAATAAATCACCAAATCACTTACATTTTGAAGGTTCAAAGGGCTACAATAGAAATTACCTAGTTAAGATAGGGAGATTTTGCTTCCTTTGTCTTGCCAAGGGAAGACTTTCTTGATTTGAGTTTGAAGGTTTGAAAAGGGTTTGAAAGTTTGGTTGATTTGAGTTGAAGATTGAGTTTGTATGAGTGTTTGAATGGTTTAGATGATGTGAAGGTAGTGTTTGGGAGGTGTTTGAGTGGTGGATGAGTGGTGGTATTGCTTTCTTGAGAGAGAAAGATGGAGAGAGCCAATTGTAGATAGAAGGTGAGTGTTGTTGTTGTATATCTTCCTTCATCAGTATGAGGTATATGGGGTGTTAGGTCCTTTTTTGTGACCAAAGTGCCCCTAGGGTGAGTAGTAGTGGAGTGTCATCAGTATTCCTTCGCCATGAAGGTGGTAGTGGAGGATCACATAATCAACATGAGCAAACCCAAGGAGGAAGAAAGCTGGTGGATAATCTGAAGAAGCAGTTGTACGGCTCATCCAGAGTCGTGCGGTGAGGATGAAGCCGTACGGTTGCTTGGGAAATTGATGCGTCAATCTTGGCTGCCACGTGTCGTTTTCTGATTGGTCCACAAATGTTGACTCACCCTTTTGAATGTTCAGCATGCAGTCACGTCTTGTCCATGCAAAATGAGTTTTTCCTTTATTTCCGGCTCCGTTTTCTCGTTCTGTAATGACCCAAATTGCTCTGGTGGTCGTGTAACGGTGATCCGGTTGCTCTTGCCTCCAAAATGAAAGTTGTTCGTTGTAATTTTCTGGTCACAGTGATATATATATAACATGTTAACAAGTAAGGAAATATCATAATATAATTTTAAATGCAAAGGATGCCCGATAAACGGCTTTCTAGGGGTGCGGGGCACGCCGTGGGGTCCCGACGCTAGATTTTCGAAGAATACGCCTATTTGCTCGGTTTTGAGTCCTGGTCTTGAATTCGGACTCGGTTTTTGCATCCGATGCACCGATAAGGCGTACGGTAGTTTTGAACAGCCAAATCTGGGGGTTTTAGGTCGATTATCGTGTTTAGGCCGGTTCAGGGTTTGGTTTTAGGGTGCGAGATCGGGGTGTCTACACATACCCACTACAGGTAGTCATAATGTGGTTCTCCATTAACATGCAGGACTCCGTAGCTTCCATTGTCGTCGATAATGCTTTCTTCCTCGTCCAAATTTGTCCAAGAAAATTCTTCCCAACCCTACTTAAAAAAAAATTTAAAAAAAACATGTGACAGAAAATAGTCAAAACCAAAATCATATAGTATATAGATATAGAAAGCGAATGTTAAAAGAACGTGGAAATAAATAAGAAATAAAAAAAAAAAGTATATTTTTATTGAGAAAATAAATATAAAAATACATAGCATAGAAAAATGTACTAAGAAATCCGAAAATGCAAATTTAATCAAAAAAATAAAAAAAATAAACAAAACTAATTAAAATTGAAAAATAATAATAAATAAAATCAAACCAAATATGAAAGAGGTAAATAAAAATGAAGACTAAAACGAAAGTCAATATGAAATCAAAAAACAAAAAAGAAAGTAAAATAAATAACAAAAATAAATCTCACCCGCGAGAAAACAAGATGAAAAAAAAATAAGATTTAAATTTCTAATATGTATCAAACTGTGAATTAAGAAAAAAGAAAATGAAAACCAAAGAAATGTAAATGTAAATTAGATAGAACTACAAATTTCAAATTTAAATTTAAAGAAAAAAAGAGATGAAAAATTAAGTATGGGATATGGAAGATAATTAACAATTTTACTTACATGGAGTGATAAGCAAATGGCAAATAAGCCAAAATACTCATATCTTCCAAACCACATGCGGGAAAACACAATTGTGAAAGAATAAAAATGAGATGCGTTGGAGAGAACAGAGAGAGAGAGAGAGAGAGAGAGAGAGAGAGAAAGAAAGTATAAAATTTGATAATGGTGATTAGTTTACTAAAGATTTTTTTGTGACTTTCCAACTACTAAGTCTCTAATGCTTATTAAACACTTCTTGCCTTTTGAAGTACTAAACTATTCGGTTTCATGCATTTTAGCTAAAGTTCTTTATCTATTATCAAAACTCTATGTATTTTCAAAAGGGATTTAATTTGACTTGCAAAACTCTATGTATTCCATCATAAAACAATGAATTCCCAGCAAAACTCTTTATATCCTATCATAAAACAATTTATTAATTTTATTATATGAAAAGTTAAATTATGATCATCAATGTATAAGGAGCCAAAAAGTTGGATAATTATGCATAACTTTATTGACGTTTTTAAATGTTAGGCCTACCAAGTCTATACTTCTAGTATATATATAAGAGTATATGCTATTAGGTACTATAACATATTTTTCAAGAATCATTGAGTTCTTTGCATTAGTATCTTATCAACTATAATTCTTAGACATGCCTAGTTTCATATCTATTATTAGTACCCATACCCATAACTAAGAATATAACCTATTATTTGTGTCTAGTTAGCAAGAACCGAAAGGTCTTACTCTTAATGCCATGAATCTGACGTGGCAAGCTTAAGAGCAAGATTAACCCAAAGTTTGATGAGGTGTCATGCCCAAATTCATTTTCGCCTACTTTAATATACTCCCTCCGGTCCAAAAAATCATGACTTAGTGACAAAAGTTCCAACTTTACCCCTATTAAGTGTGCAACTTTCTTACATTAATGTCTCACACTAAGATAATTAACAAAAGAGAACAAGTTTCAATGCAAGGATAAGAGTGACATTTAGCTCAAAAGTGACAATTATTTTAGACCAAAATTTTAGTCCAAAAGTGACAGTTATTTTGGACCGGAAGGAGTACTATAGAATAGATTTTTGCAATTTCGTTTTCAACAAATTTCAAAGTAATTATTGTATTATTTAATATGAAAAACATTAGTTTCAGTGCAATAATTTTATCATGTTACAACGTATCCGGTCTCAAATATAAGTAAAAGTAACTAGAATCACACTTATTAAGAAAGTAGTTAAATTTAGTTAATTGTCTTGATTTTATAATAAAAATATATTAAAATTACTAATATATCCTCGTATTAAATGTGTAATAAATGTACACTCGTATTTGAAAATGAGTAATTAATTAGGGGTATATTTGGTAAAAGGGTATTAAATACAATTACATTTAATGTGTTTTGTATTTAAACCCAACTTTTTTGCTTATATTTAGGTCCCAAAAAAATCCCAACATTTTTTTCTTATATTTGTGTCCGGAGGGAGTATAATAAAAGATATGTCCACCCTCTCAATTACACGGAGATTAAGAAATGGTGAATGTGATGTAAGTGTTGTGAGTATATAAGTAAAGTAGGAGAGAGAATGAGTGAGAGGGAATAGTAAGTTGATTGGTGTTGTGAGTATAAAAGTAAAGTATGAGAGAGAATGAATGAGAGGAATAATTAAAATTCTTTGCCATTTTGGAAGTGAACATATACTTTGAGACATACTAAAAAGGAAAGGTGGACATATACTCTAGGACGGAGGGAGTACATATTATCAAGACCGGCCCTAAAGCTAAGCGAAGAAAGCCGCTACTTAAGTTCCGTAGAGTTAAGTAAAATTAGGCCCTAAAATTCATTATTTTAATTATATATAAATAACCAAAGATAACAATGCAAAAATTTGTGTGAGGCGGTCTCACACGTGAGACAGATCTCGTTGAAAGAGTAAATGGTTTACCCCCTATGGGCGGAGTGGGACACGCCCATTTTCTCTCTCGTCAATATCTGACTTATTAAAGATTAACTGAATCAACTCGGCACACACGACTCATTAACCCGGGACCACAAGAATAGGCCACCATCTAGGGTTTCCTAGATTTCCTGGATTGCTTGTATCTTTGATAGCTATTGTAAATATTATTAGTTCATTTAGAAATGGAAACTGAATCTGTGTATTAGAATAGGTTACTCTCTCTTGTACTATAAATTTACAGTTTATGAATAATACAAAGGGAGAGAGTATTGCTACTACAATAATGTTCATCCACTACATTGTATTGTAAAATTACATAATTGTCCTTTCACATATTAAAGAAATATTGAAATATCATGGGAAGGTATTATATTAACCACTACATACCTATTGTAACTAAGTTTGACCGTGACATTATTTACATTCAAAAATACTTACCTTACTTTGATTTTAAAAAAGCTTACCTTTTTTATTTTTTTTAGGATACTTACCTTATTTTAATTTTTTAATAATATTTTCTTTTACTGTAAACAAACTTTTCATTTTTTATATTTATTTTCTTAGCATTTCATTGGTGAAAGTAAAATAATAAAATTATACGCAATACATTGCCGTTCACTCAATTATTATTTTTTCTCGATGTAAGGCGTTACAAGCTTGACAAGATACTTTTTATTTACTTGTATAATAAAATTAATATTTATTATAAGTAAATACACCATTACTTTAATAATTATATCAATTGCGACTAACAAATATGTATAAGTACCACACAGTTTAATTTAAACTTATTAATAATATACAATCTTAACATTATTAAAATGTATTGGAGATAAGAAAAGATTAACAAAAATAAGTATAGTTGTAAAGAATATTAATGATATAGTAGATAAGTAAATTTTGTAGTACAAATAGGCTTACCATAAGGTCAAATTAGTAAAAAAAATAACCGATTTACTATAAATATAATGCATGTAATGGAAAAGTAAATATTGTAGTGACAATAGCCCCTCCCTAATACAAATTACTTTTTGTCAATTCTCATGCGTCTCACGTATGAAACCGTCTCACACAAAACTTCATTCCTAACATTACCGATGGCTAAAGGAATGCCCGTGTCAATTTCCTTTCCTCTTTGTTACTCCAACATTTCGGGGAAATGGCACATTAGTGTACTTAAGTTTTACCAGAGTTGCAATGTGGCTTTCAACGTTTTATTTTTGGCAATTTAACTCATAATGTTCACATTTTGTGGCAATATGACTTAAAACTGGACGGATACTAACGAAAATGGATGGAAGTTAACAAATTCGACGAAAAATATAATCACCTTCTTTGAAACATTTTTGCACGCTCCAAAAATTCAAAGATATTTAATTTGACAATATTACGTTAATTATATTTCAAACACACGCACCATGAACTTGTATTTCATTAGTATTGTTTTGAAGGCTTAATATATTTCTTTAAAAATAATTTACTATTTCTTAAAGCTATCAAAAAATGTAAAACACGAAAAATATAATTAGAGAGTCCTTTGTAGTCATGCATTTGTTTCATTACTGAATATCAGAGGAAGTGTTTTGTAGCACCAAAACAAAAGGACGAAAATAGTCAGCAGCCTCTTCTTCCATAAGAAGCCATTGACAAAAAAGAAATTTATTTAATAAACATAATCAGTAATTTATTGTTTTATATAATTAATAGTTAATATTAAGGAATATGAGATAATTTGTTCAAATAGGCATTGGTAATAGTTATTTTGGATGTATAAAATAAATTTATTATTTTATTAGAATTTTATATTATTTTGTTTTGTAAATATAATAAATAAAATAGTGATAGTGATAATTTTTGGACTTTAAAGGGTGGATAATGTAATATTCTACAAAGGTTGTTATATTTCTAGGTTCAATTTGTTAACTTTCATCTAGTTTCGTTAGCATTCATCTAGTTTCGTTAGTTTCCATTCAGTTTTAAGTCACAATGCCACAAAATGTAAACCTTATGAGTTAAATTGCCAAAAAAATAAACGTTGGAAGTCACATTGCAACTCTGGTGAAACTTAAGTAAACTAGTGCCATTTGCCCCCAACATTTCTTACGTAACCAACCAAGGTTGGATTCGTGGCCTTGAGTCAATATCCTTTTTTTCCTTTCTCCAACATTATCTTGTTTAGGCTTCCTCTAGATATTTCTTTCAATTCTTAGCTGGACTATATTTTTCCTTTCAAAAAAAAAAAAAAAAAAAGGACTATATTTTTGCAACATTTCTTCGAATATTTAACTTTCTTAATTTTAATACTAATGCAATATGTCTTTAAATTTTTTACAGTTATTATCAAAATTTTGCAGCAATTCTTTTTAGTAAAAGATTTGTTAAGTAATTATCTCAAGTCCAAAAATATTAACCTAACTCAATCACTATGTTTAGCGTATTATTGTTTAAAATATTATTTTTTAAAATGTTACGGTTTAAATAATGTGTTTAAGCTAAAAAGATAGAGGGCTTCAAGTGATTAGTTCATTTTGGGCCTCAAATTTCATAAAACCGGCCATGCATATTGTAAGATGTGCTTCGTGTTAATATTTATCTGGTTGAGCTGCAATAGCCGGATCTGTGTTTGTTCAAAAAGAAATCAAGAAAGATTTTTGTTTATGGCAGATTCTTTCCATGGTGAAATGAGATAATGTAAACTCGTGTTTTTTTTTTCTTCGTGACGATTTTGACAATTATAAAAGAAGGATTAAAATGGCCAACATTTCACATATGACAATCTTAAATTCTTCCTGCTAACTACTGAATGAAATAAAGTTGCCATGTTATCATCGTAAACAAGGTTATCTCCCACATTTTCTACATCAGCATACTCCCTACGTCCCACTCGAATTAGGACAAATTTCTATTTTGGGTGTCCCATTCGAATTAGGACAACCCAAAATAGAAGTGTTTTATTTAATGGGACCCACATTAACACTTACAACAATTTTCCACTCATTATTCTCTACCTCACTTTCTCTCTCCTACTTTACTTTTCATACTCACAACACCTACTCTAATAATACTTTTTCCTTAATCCCCGAACCCAACCCAAAAATCTTAATTCGGGTGGGACGGAGGGAGTATGTCTGATCAGGGGTCAACATATTTAGCAAAGAGTAACACACTAATAAACTGAGTGCTAAATAAATAAATAAAGTGGTGTTTATATTTTATTAAAATTGAATTGAATTAAATTATATAAATGAATAATTTATCCATTTGAAAACAAAAATAGGGGCTATGACTGATAAGTTTTTTTTTTATTCATTCAGTATTATTCAGTGATTGTACTGCATCACATAACACTGGGTGCGACGGCAAGGATTTATTCCAATTTTGGCGTGAATGATAAGACAAAAACATGGACCGAACTTGAAGATGGAATTAAATGCATTTCAGCTTCACAGTACAATACGTGTCATCTCCATTACTTTACTATAACTATTAATATTTTTTTTTCATGAATTGAAAGTTGAATAATTACTACAATAATTAGGCATTAGCATTCTAATAATGGAGACGGAATAACTCCTCTATATATCGATTTATTTATAAAAAAAATGAAAAACCCTAGACATAATACATATAGATAAGAACTATAAATTAAAAATATTTTAGAAATACTCTCCCTTTTAATTATAAAGGATAAGTTAGTTGTCTCCCTCTATGTAAATTGTTTAATATTAATAAAATTATAAGGGTATCGCCCTTTTTTTTCAAATTATTTCGTCACACTCCCACCCCTTAATTCCTTTAAAAAAAATAATTAAAATTTTCTTTAATATTTATGTAAAGTAAAATAACTTTTAATGTATCAAAAAAAAATAAAAAAAAAACTTTTTGAAAAATTGTCTAAAAATTGCTAAAAATGTGTGTGTGTGTGTGTGTGTGTGTGTGTGTTTGTGTGTGTGTTTTAAAAAAAAAGATGAACCAGTGAGCTGTATCATGAACCGTGAACTGCACCGTATATCGTGAGTTAACAGTTCATAAACAATTTAAATTTTTTGCAAACCGTAAACCGGCGGTTCATGAACTGTGAACCGCCGTGAACCTTGAACCGGGCATGTCTACGTGTTTTGACATTCCTTATCCCAATAGAATAGACCTTCATATCATGCATATGTGTACATATATTATCATCGGTACGCATTTATATCATAAGTGTGAAACCAATTGATTTTAAGCTATCAAAATGCAGAAAACTGTGTTTGACAGAAGCAGCTATGATCAAACTTTTGTCAGAAGTGATTTAAAAAGTTGTTTTTTAATAATGTTTAACATTCATAACCTTCCTTTTATATATGCATTTACTATAGTGATATGTATAGAGTAAGGAATATTTTTGGAAAGTATCTTTCATAATCAATTTCAGACATGTGGTATCCAAACATATTCATAATTGAAAATGCCAATGGCCTTGGTTTTATAAAGTGTTATTAAAGGTGTTGGCAGTCCAACGATAACACTTCAGACAACACACACACACCCGAGTTAAAACAATTTTCAAAACGAGTTTGCAGCGAAAATTTGAGACAGAGAGATAATATTTTCACAAGTTATATAAATATATAACTTGTGGTAGCCTCATGGCCAAAAATAATTTCACTATAAGTATTTCTCTTAAGTACAAAGTCTAAACAACTCCTATCTTCTAAAGAAAATAAAGAGCACAAAATGTGCTAGATACAAGAACCTTCAATAAAGAAATAACACTCACATCACAATCAAAAGGCTAGACCAATTCAGCCTTCAACAAATAGTTCATTCAGGAACTAGATTGTGATGTTGGAATGAGTGTTATAACATCACTAGCAACAATGGTCTAAGAATATGTAAGCTCTCTCTCAAGATGTGTGTTGTATGTTATGATTTAATCTTGATCAACCCTTGCCCTTATATAGGCCTCCAAAAACGTGGAGGGCACTCCAAAATGGCTGAAATCATCTTGGTGGTTGTTGGAGAGGTTTCCTAATCTTTAGGCTCAAGAGGATCATGGTCCCTAATTTGTAGCAACCACTCTTCTCTTGTATACTTCCTTCTTGTACTCTCCATGCTTCCAGACCTTGTACCCACATTTTTCCTAAGGCTTATTGACTGAGTCTTCAAGCTTTTCTTTCTCTCCAAGATTTTCACACGTAAATCTTCATTTATGTGTAAATATTTTCTTCAACCAATCCCTTGTTTATAACTCCATCTTTTTGTTCAACCTTTAATTATTATTTGGACCTACAAATAACATTCAACTTGCAGCAAATATTAAATATTAATACCTAATAATTTTGTGAATAAATGATGAAACTATTACAAATCTCGTCTGGGGTAATACTGTTGGCAGCACCTGTGGTAACACCACATTTCTCCACTAACAATCTCCCCCTTAGTTTCACATTTCTTCACAAAATAAATATGTGATGTTCCTGCAAGACAACGTTAGATAAATCTCCCCCTTAAGTTGGCTCTACCTCCTGTGCTGTCTGGTGTGCACAACGTGTTTCACGTGTCGATGTTGAGGAAATACGTAGCTGACCCGAGCCACATCATAGAGTACAAACAGTTACGTTTTCGTGAAGACTTGATTATGATGAGAAGCCAGTAAAGATTGTAGACCGTAAAGACCAAGTATTGCGGAAGCGTTTGATTCCGTACGTAAAGGTGCAGTGGAGCAATCACACGGAAAGAGAAGCCGCGTGGGAGCTCGAAAGTGAAATGCGTGATATGTATCCCCGCTTTGTTTGATGTTTAGTTACTTTAGTTTGGAGGACCAAACTCTTTTAAAGGGGTAATAATGTAATACCCGGCCCTAGGCCATTATATTTATTAATTGTAAAACTCTTTTATTTTATCTTGGACTCACAAATTAGGAGTAAGTAGTGGGCTCATGTTGGGCTTTAGTAAATAGAAGTCCAATAGGTTAATGTAACCCTTTTCTTAATAGGAAACTAATAACCCTATTCAAACTAAATACTCTCTCAAATCCCTAGCAGTCTTTATCGCAAAAGAAAAAAAAAACAAACAGAGAACGGAATAGGGAGAGGGGCGGCAACAGAGAGAGAGAGATCGCAGAGAGGGAGTCAGCCAAGGGAAAAGAAGAAGAAGAAAAGAGAGAGAGAAGGGTCATTCACAAGGTATTCTTGAACCTAATCTTTCTTCCCCATCTTTGTTAACACAGATCTTTAGAAATCAATAAGAATTGAACCCTAAAGATGAACTAGGGTTGGGCTATGAACTAAGAAAGAAGGCAATGGTTATTGTGTGAATTGTGTGTGTGTGCTGTTGTGTGAGTGTGTGCGTGTGTGCTGATTTTGTGTGGGTGGGTGTATCAGATTGTATGTGTGTGGGTGTGTATCAGATTGTGGGTGTGTGGGTGTGTGTATCAGATTGTGGGTGTGTGCATCAGATTTTAGTGTGTGTGAGTGCATCTGAGTGGTGGGTGTACCAGAGTGTGTGTGTATCAGAGTGGTGGGTGTGTCTGTCAGTAGGTGTACTCAGTAAGTGTGTGCAGAAAGTGTGAAATCAGTGTGTGTAATGTGTATAGTGAAATTGAGAGTTGGGGATTGACTAATAAAAACCCTAGGAGTGTTGCAGTCATTCTTAAGTTATTGGTTAACTAGGAAAGAGGTTATAGATGACTAAACCATGGGGTTAATCGAGTAAAAAGAAGTAAATTGGGACGAAAGTAAAATAGTATTTTTCTCATGTCTAAGGCTAGACTATTTCATGTTGTAGATTGTCCAAGCGGAGTAAAGCGAGCTAGTAGAACACGAAGCTAAGGTAAGGGATTACGCTCTTAGTGGTGTATTGATTCTTAATCCTTTGTTAGGATTCCCAATCTTTGTTTTTATAAAGTAAACTATCTGTGTGGCTAGATAGTCTTTTAATAACTATTCCGTTCTGCGAATTGTTCCATCTTTTGTTATCCACTCTATTGATATTGTTATTGTTCAATAGGGTATCATGTGTATGATTGATTTTGTAATCCTTGGTGTCCAAGTGAGATGTGTATCTTTTAAAAAGTGATAAAGTAAAGTTTGTAAAGTTAAGCTTTGTTTTGTAAAAGCTCTTTAAAGTGAAGTTTTGTAATAAGTAAAGTGATTACAGTTATCCATAATCCCGAAACGGATAAGTGGACCCCTACAGTTATCCATAATCCCGAAACGGATAAGTGGACCCTTACAGTTATCCATAGTTCTAAGTTGAACATGTGGACCCCTTTGCGTTGCTTGATGAAGTAACGTAGGTTATCATGATATACCGATTTTGGTGCCGTCAGTAGAAACCCGAGCCCTGGGTACAGCGCGTGCTTAATCCCTAAATGAAGTAAAGTAAAGAAAAGTAAAGTTTTGTGAAAATGTTGTGTTTGGAAACTGTCTCTGAAGCCACGTGTTTTCAAGAAATGAATTGATTTCATCAAGTTAAATGTTTTCAAACTGAGAGTTGTTTGATCATTGAGTTATCCTTTCGTTGTGAATTCTTGTTATCGTTCCTTTCGGTTATCTCCTCTTAGTACCCGAGGAGATTCCGTATGAACTTGCTGGGCATTGTTCAAACATTCCTTTCATTTTATTTCTCTCCAGGTTATAAGTAAGCAGTTCAAGACTTACAAGGTTCGGCTGCGTAGAAGTTGCCTTTTTAATAAAGTTAGTTAGTGGTTATATTTCTGTTACGGTTAAGTTTTAGACTTTATTTTTTCTGTTAGTTATCGTTTGAGCTAGTGACCTGTACTAGCCGTTAGAGTTTGAATGTTGGTTAATGTTTGAATTGTTGTTAATTGTAACCGTTGGGCATTCTGATTTTGGGAATTTATCAAGTTAAGTTATTAATTATTAGTTATGGAAAGTTGGGGTGTTACATAAGTAATCTCAAACTCTTTTTTTATTAATTCATAATGCCATGAAGGCTACAACTAGGCCTATAAATAGGCTACAACAAATCTCCCTAATGAGATTCGAACTCGTGACCTCCACAAGGGAAGCTAACACCAGATACCGCTGAGCTAGAGCTCTTTTGGTATA
Organism: Campanula takesimana; assembly: GCA_026119855.1. Classification (NCBI taxonomy): domain Eukaryota; kingdom Viridiplantae; phylum Streptophyta; class Magnoliopsida; order Asterales; family Campanulaceae; genus Campanula; species Campanula takesimana. The sequence goes on from JAOWBW010002099.1 coordinate 127,931, forward strand.
AGTAATCTCAAACTCAACCCTTTGCCAAAAGCCTTTTCCTTCCTCTCTTTGTCG
>JAOWBW010000021.1:0-289072 GCA_026119855.1 Campanula takesimana
CATCTTTCCGACGACATGGAACCCGAGTTCCCCGTGGAAGACATGGAATATGCCGCCGACAACCCCTCCAACAACTGTGGAAGAAAATGGATCATCGTGCTTCATGGGAACCCATCCTTAAAAAAAAAAGAGAAAAAAAAAAATGTGAGTCTTCCAGCCTCGTAGATTCTAGAAAGAAAAAAAAGGAGTCCATTCTGGACCGTGTCTTTTTAGTTTACAGAGTTCCGCACTTGGACATGTATGTACAAAGTTATCTAAATAAAAGAGTCATTTTCCTTCTCTTCTCTCTAGACTTGAGACATATTTGCAATATATGTTTACTCTTGAAATTGCCTTGCTTGTTATTATCAATTGATTGCTACGTCCCAAAATGACGAATTGACTTCTAAGCATACTAGTCAATGACGACTCATTAAGGATGAATGGACCTAACACAAATGAAAAGTGCCAAATGCAAACAATTAATCTTGATATGAATAAATGTTGTGATCAATTGGCATGAAGAAACCATCAATGGCAAATCTTCCCTCATACATTACCCGGATACACAACCCGATACACCTTTCCTATACAAATCCTTGATGCGCATCAAAGGCATCCCGAGACAATGAAATGGCGAGGATGTTGTTGCTCAACACCAAGATTCAACCACGATCGCGCGTGCGCAACCAAGCAAAGGACTTCCCAGATCTTCAAAAGTCAAAGTAAGAAGTGGCAGAATTCCACCAAGGGGCTACAAATGAGCCAATGTCTAAGATAGCAAGTTTGGGCTAATGTTTCCCCTCTCTCTAAAAAAATGATAAGAGAGAAAGAAATGGATAATGAAGAAAAGGAAAGCAAATGAATATTGGCAAAGAGGAAGTTTGCCTCAAAAGCTCACCAAGTTCACTGCAAAAGTCCACCTCAAAGAACATCCCGAGGAGTTCACCGCAAAGAAAAGCGATCTACATCAGCAAAGCAACAACATCCTTCGAAAGGACACCAACCCCAGCAAAAGAAGGCCCCACGGACGAACTACGGCGACCTGAGCTCCTCAAACTGAGGGGAACGTAGGCAACCTTCGGATCCGGTCATAGCATGAAATGAATCCATCAAACCTCGATCCTCCCAAAATGACTCGGTTCTCTTCCTTTGGTCCCATCAATGACCAATTTCCCAGATAATGACCAATCTCCCCATAAACACCTTTTGATCTTGCGATTGATCGAATCTTAATCTTAATTGATCACAACATTTATACATGTTAAGGCTAATTGCTTGTTATAATCTTGACTTAATAATAAACATGGTCCATTCCAGCAATCATTTGATGATATTAACTAGGGAAAGTTTCAAATGTCTCAACAAGTCTTCTTCTCTCTACATCTTAGGAAAGATCTAAACACTTGTATTCTGTCGAGCAAGGGCTTCCTCCCGTTCCATGATAATACATTGTTCACCAAATTAAAGGGACTCTCTCCCGCCTAAATAAAGGCCCTTGCATGTCTCCTCCAAAAGATATATTAAGTCCTCGTTCTATCAATTCGGCTGGATCACTTATATGAAAAAAAAAAGAAAAGGAAAGGCACCAAAAAAGTAGCCCGCTAGGTTGAAAACCCGTAAGGGCGGCCTAGGCAAAAAACAGGGTGTGACATAAAAGACGCAAAAGAGATGCCCGCTAGGTTGAAAACCCGAAAGGGCGGCCTAGGCAAAAGAAAGAGTGCGTCATGAAACAAGGGATGGGTTCCTAACGTCATCAAAGGCCGCGAGACGACAACGGGTCCACACCAACATCAAAAGTCGGAGGACGACATTGGGGCTACCTCCACAAGGACATGGGGCTACTCCAAGACATTCAATGACATGGGGGCTATGCCACCATCACAGCAACAAGGACATGGGGATACCTCGACACATTCAATGACATTGGGGCTACGTCGCCATCAATAGGAACAAGGACATGGGGCTACCCCGACATCGACAACAAGAGGTTTCTCTACTCCGACCGCTCCTAAGTTAAAACCAAAATTTGACTAAACATGTTTCGTTAAAAGATTTGCCTTCAAAAGTAAGCATTTTCAAATTTGGCCATTTGGCATCATTTATCAAAGACAATGTTTCAAGCAAAATGCTTTTGATATCTCCTCAAAATGATTTTTCCAAAGTCTTGGACCCTTTTTGTCCACAATGAGTCTTGAAGGTCACCCTGTTAGGATTCATTGTTAGTACACCCACCTGATTTGATTGACCCATTCCACGTGTCTTTTTATGGACTTTGGGTTTACATGTAATGAAGTTTTACTTCAATTTTTAGACAAGTCCATTTCTAGATTTTTAGTAGTTAGGCTGAGTTATGATCGGTTTAGTCATAGCGGTTTAGTATCCCTCAAACAGCCATCTTCAACCGCCAGCATGGTGCCTTAAGTCATTCATCAAGCCGCAGTTTGAGTCTTTGATGAAACCGCATTTCAAGTTCATTCATGAAACCGCACATGCATTTGGTGGAACCGCCGACCAAGATATTGAAGAAGTTATTGCTGTCATTTACTCCTTGAAGACAAACATTCGCTTTTCAACCGTATATGAATGACTGGTGACTTGTCCTTAAACTTCAAGTCATGGTTCAGTTATTCTTGGAATGTCGGTTTGCCTCGCTTTTTGAAAAGTTACCGTTGTACTTTTCCAACAAAAAGGACAATGTCAGGTAGTGATCCAACAACTTCCTGCCATAAAGCAAAAGCAAAGGACGACAGTGACAGGTTAACCAATGGGATTGTGACAACGCATAAAACCGCCATACAATGACTCACCTCATTGTCCAACGGTCACTAATGCCTTCACTATAAATAGCCTTCATTGTTCAACATTGAAGGTTGCTGAGCTTCAAAGAGAATATCCCAAGTATTCAAGTTTGCTTTCAAGATTGAAAATCCAGATACTCATATCTTTATCATATCCTTAGCAAACCCAGAGTTCTTAATCAAAGCTTCAAGCCTTCAAATCATCACAACTCAGCCTTGCACAGAAAGTAATCATTTGCTCACCATCACTTAGATACTTTGAGCTCTTGATTTCTTTCCACACTACACACCCGGAGTATATTTTCTTATAGATTATATACCTCGAAAACACAGGTTGTTATAATAGCATTGTTAGGTTAGATTGTTTATTTAGAGTTTGGATTCGTTTGTAATCTTGTAAAAACTCCTCTAAATCAATACAAGTCTAGTAGCTATTAGAAAATCCTAGGCTAACCACCTAGGTAGAGGACGTAGTTCTTTCAAGAACGAACCTCTTCAAATTGTGTGTCCTTGATCTTTATTTTCTGTCTTGTCATTTACATTTATGCTTATGAGCTTTATTTACTTTCATGTGAAATGACTTGATAAATGATTTGCATACCTTTGTGATACTTCAGTTGTGCCTTGTCAGTTGCATCATTCTTTTTTCAACCACTTAAACCGCCCTACTCTTTATAATTCAGTTTGGCCAAAACCGCAAAACTCCGCTGTGCATTTTATATGAGCGGTTCTAGTGCTTTAAACCGCAATAGACCAAACTGATAAGTACTTGGTTTATTTTCAAGGGTATTTCGAAAAAGATTTTAAACCGCTATTCACCCCCCCTCTAGCGGTTCTATACCCTTGTTGCCCTTTGGGGCCAACAAGTGGTATCAGAGCTTATCCACCAAAAATTATTTTACAAGCTTAACCGCTTGGGTGCTGATCCAATGGCAAACATAAACTCCCATATGATGCAGACATCCAACTCTAATCACTTACCTATTCTTAATGAAGATAGTTTCATCTTCTGGAAAGATAGGATGCAGAAGCACATGATATCTGAAGATCGCAGATTATGGACTGCAATTGTTAATGGACCCTATGTCCCGATGAAGGCTAACCCTGATGTAGGTACTGCTGGGCAAACCGCGGAAATCAAGAAGCCGGAAGCTGAATGGACCAAAACTGATCAACGGAATGTGGATTTTGATGGTAGAGCTATGTCCATGCTTGTATCAGCTATTGATCTAAGAACTCACTCAAAGGTTCTAGATTGCAATACCGCAAAGGAAACATGGGATGGCATCATTGACTTTCTGGAAGGAGATGCCGACACCAAGAAGAACCGCCTCTACCAACAGAGAAGGCTCTTTGATTACTTTGTCAAAGACCCAAAGGAATCTCTTCGCCAATGCTATGAGCGGTTCGTGGAAATTGTCAATGTGTGTTTCTCTCTAGGGCACAAGTATTCCAATACTGACCTGAACATGAGATTCATGCAATCTCTTGGTAGCAAATGGCTGATCAAAACTACCAACATTGAAGACAACAAAGATCTGGAAGCTCTTGATCTTCGTCATCTTTATGCCATGCTAAGGGTATTTGAATTCAAGCTTGAGGAAGCTCATGAAACCGAAAACAGATTCAAGTCTCTTTCTCTTGCCGCTTTCAATAATGCCACATCTCCAGTTTACAATCCCGATCACCATCAAACCGCATCCAATACTCATTTACAAACCGCTTCTTTTGATCCAAATATTCCAAGATATATTTCTCAAACCGCACCTCCAGAGTATTACCAACCGCCTCATCAACCTTACCCTCAACATCATCAACCCTATTCTCAACCTCAGCAATCTCATCAATCCTACACTCCATCTCAAAATTCCCAAAGTGTAGCATCTAGTTCTACTCAAGTTGACTTTGATGACATGGATGATGATGAGTTTGCTCTCTATGTGAAAAACTACACCAAGTTCAAAAGAACAGAGCTCAATCTCAGTCAGGCGGCCCTGCAAAGTTTATCCCTCCAACCAGATTCAACAAAGCAGTTGATGCTAAGAAAAGGGATGATCTTCTTTGTTACAACTGCAGACAACCAGGTCATTTTGCCTCCAGTTGTCCCAAACCGCGCTATGAAGCCGCTCCTGCCAAGAAACCGTTCAACAAGAAGTTTTTCAAGAGAAGAGGAATGGTTGCTGAACAATGAGAACAACCATTAACATAGATGGGTTCTGATACAGATGATAGTGATGAAGATGAAGGAGTTGCAAATCTTTGCCTAATGGGATTTGAAGAAAAAGTTGAAATTGATGAAAGCCTTCCACTGCCACTCCATCAAATGAAGTCAGTTTCACCAAAAACTCCTGAAGCTAAACAAGGCAAAACTCCTACTTCACCAAACTACTCTCCTGAGGATCAAACCGAACAAAGCCATGATGACCAGGTACTTGAACGTGCTAATGTCATTTGTCAACAACACACTGTGCTTAAAAAGGTATATAAATTAATGGCTGCGGAACTTGAATATTCCCAAAAAGAGTGCAAGTCCCATAAGGAGGAGATTGAAAAACTCAAGCTCCAAATTGTTGGGATAGCTTCTGTTGTGGAAGAAAACCGCTACCTTAAGGACAAAACCGAGGTTCTTAACACCCGAATCCATGATCTTACTGCACAAAGGGATAAACTTCAAAAAGTGACCGATGTGTGGACTAAGTCTGGAGTCACCATGGAACAAATCGTTAATTCACAAATTCTCTCTAAGGAGAAAAGTGGATTAGGATTTAAAATTGATGATGGGTGTAAGTGTCCTTGTCTTTGTGCTGAAGGTGGTGTGAAACCAACTGAACAAACCAAAGAAATTCCTAAGGTGAATCATGCTGGTAAAAAGGGCTCAACACAAGAAATTAAAAAGCAGAATTATTTCTATGAGTATCCTAAAAACCAGACTGGGAGAGATCCAAAGTGGAAAGAGAAATCCACAGCGGCTGAGGCAACCAAGGAAGTATTGAGTGATGAAACCGCCCCTAGTCAGTTTAAGGAATATCCTGTTATATTTCCTAAAGCCGCACCTATGAGAAAGGTTGAGCTCAAGAAGGTTAACTTTGTTAAAGCCAAAACCGCTGACCCAGTAAAACATGAGAAACCGAAGGTCAGTAATGGGTTTGTAAAACCGCCACCACAACCTGGCTTAATTCATTGTTCTATCTGTGCCGACTTTGGTCATAGAGTTGGTCATTGTCTTTTAAGATTCACACCCAATGCCAAGGGACGTAAAAATCCTAAGGTCAAACAGGTGTAGGTCCCAAAAAGCTGCTAACCCTAGGACCCAAGGAATAAGGGGGACCAAAACCTTTCATGTTTATTTTTCAGATTTCATGTTTTATGGCTGGAACCGCTAAGAAGAAGAAGGATCTCTGGTATTTGGATAGTGGATGCTCACGACACATGACTGGAGATTCAGAACTACTCTACAGTTTCATCCAAATGAAAGGTCTCCCAGTAGTGTTTGGTAACAACAAGAAAGGAGAAACAGTAGGATATGGAGCAATCAAACGAGGAAAGGTGACTATTGAAAATGTGTCACTAGTAGAAGAACTCAAGCACAACCTTCTCTCCATATCTCAGTTTTGTGACAAAAGAATGAACTGCATCTTCACTTCAACTAGCTGTTATATCAAAGATGCTTCCTCTGGAGTCACTCTACTGACTGGCAACAGAACAGGTGATGTTTATATAATTGATTTAAGCAATATTTTTTCTATTGCTGACCTCTATTTTGTAGCCAAAAATATAAGTGAAAGCAGCTGGTTATGGCATAAGCGGCTCAGCCACTTGAACTTCAAATATCTAGCAAAACTGCACAGGGATGGTCTAGTAAAAGGACTACCCAAAGTGGCTGACCATCATGATGAAAAGTGCAAAGCATGCCAGCTTGGAAAGCAGCCCAAACAGTCATTTCCTAGTAAAACCGCTCCTTCAACGAACCGCTGTTTGCAACTGCTGCACATGGATTTATTTGGACCTGTCCCAACCGCCAGTATAGGAGGAAACCGCTATACACTTGTGGTGGTTGATGATTATTCAAGATATACATGGGTGGAAATGATGGCCTCTAAAGATGATACTTATGGCATCATAACAGCTCTCTTTAGACAGCTCCAAACTCAGAAATTGGATGACATTGTTGCCGTGCGTTCAGATAATGGAACCGAATTTACAAACAATGGTGTTGCCCAATATTGTGATGATCATGGAATTGATCATAATTTCTCTGCCGCTGGAGTTCCACAACAGAATGGAGTAGTGGAAAGAAAGAACAGAACTTTGATTGAAGCAGGAAAGACTATGATTGCAGAAGCCAAGCTTCCCAAATACTTCTGGGCCGAAGCCGTCAATACCGCATGCTTCACCCAGAACCGCTCTCTCATCATCAAAGTTCACAACAAGACTCCTTATGAGTTGTGGAGAGTCAGATCTCCCAACATTGCCTTCTTCAAGATATTTGGATGCAAGTGTTACATCTTGTACAATGGCAAAGAGCATCGAGGTAAATTTGATGCTAAGGCCGATGAAGGTATTTTTGTTGGTTATTCTAAACATTCCAAAGCTTTTCGTTGTTTCAATAAGACATCTTTAAAAATTGTAGAGTCAGTCCATGTTACATTCGATGAACATGCTCTCCTTGAGCCACATATGGCTCCAAATGTTGCTAATGATTTTAGTGATTTTGAGACAGGCAATAGACATAGAGCAACTGACAACCATCCTACTAAAACCGCTACATCCAGTTCTTCAGCCGTACCTACTCAAACCGCTGATGGTGTAACTGTTGAACCGCTGTCCTCTGATCCCATTCAAACTATTGAACCAGTTCCAAATCTAACCTTCAATGAAGATTTCAATGATTATCAAGATGATCCTCCTCTGGAAAATCTTCAAGAAATAGTGGTTCAAGACAACCTCCCTCCTGAAATTAATGAGCATAGAGACCATCCAACTGCCAACGTTATTGGTCCTATCAGTACTGGTGTCCAAACCAGAGGGAGTTTGACTCACAGAGATAATTACAGTTTGTTCTCAACTGCTCTGTTATCTCAGATGGAACCGAAGAAGGTAGATGAAGCTCTAAGTGATCCAAGTTGGGTAATTGCAATGCAAGAAGAGCTCAATCAGTTTGAAAGATGCAAAGTTTGGACTCTAGTTCCAAGGCCCAGCGATCATACAGTAATTGGAACAAAATGGGTGTACAGAAACAAGATGGATGAAAATGGTACTATAACAAGAAACAAAGCTAGGTTGGTTTCTCAAGACTATAGGCAAGAAGAAGGAATTGACTATGATGAAACTTTTGCCCCTGTAGCCAGACTTGAAGCCATAAGATTGTTCCTGGCCTATGCCTCCTTCAAGAAATTCAAGTTATATCAAATGGATGTGAAGAGTGCATTTCTGAATGGTGAACTACAAGAAAAAGTTTATGTAGCCCAACCGCCAGGATTTGAAGACAAAAAACTTCCAAATCATGTCTTCAAACTCAAAAAAGCATTGTATGGACTCAAACAAGCTCCAAGAGCATGGTATGACACTCTATCTAAATTTCTTATTGAACAAGGCTTCTCACGAGGTAAAATTGATACAACTCTATTCATAGCTAAACACAAAAGTCATTCATTATTAGTTCAAATATATGTTGATGATATTATTGTCAGTTCTACTAATGAAACTATGTGTGTTAAGTTTGAGAAGCTAATGAAGAGTAAATTTGAAATGAGTATGATGGGAGAGTTGACATTCTTTCTTGGACTCCAAGTCAAGCAATGCCATGATGGGATCTTTATCAACCAAGCCAAATACACTAAAGATTTGATAAAGAAGTTCGGGCTTGAAACCGCCAAACCAGTTGATACCCCAATGCCTAAGGCCTGCAGTTTGGATCGAGATGAACATGGTAAGAAAGTTGATCAAACTCTCTACAGAGGTATGATTGGCTCCCTACTTTACTTAACTGCTAGTAGGCCAGATATCATGTTTAGTGTTTGTGTTTGTGCTAGATTTCAAGCTGACCCTAGAGAATCTCATCTTATTGTTGTTAAACGTATTATTAGATATTTATGTGGATCTGTTAACCTTGGACTTTGGTACTCCAAAGAATCTTCATTTGATCTATTAGGTTATTCAGATGCTGACTTTGCAGCATGTAAGATAAGCAGAAAGAGCACAAGTGGTACTTGTCAGTTCCTTGGAACACGGCTTGTATCATGGTCCAGCAAGAAACAAGCGTCGGTTTCAGTCTCAACCGCTGAAGCTGAATATATAGCGGCTGGAAGCTGTTGCTCTCAAATTCTCTGGATGAAACAACAGTTGGAGGACTACGGGATATTTGAACAAAACTGCCCTATCTACTGTGATAGCACTGCTGCAATATCCATCTCCAACAATCCAGTTCAGCACTCAAAAACCAAGCACATCGACATAAGATATCATTTCCTCAAAGACCATGTTGAAAAGAAAAACATTTTTCTAGCAAAGGTGGGAACAGATGATCAAATTGCAGACATCCTCACCAAACCGCTTAAAAATTCCAGGTTCTATCACTTACGAGGAGAAATGGGTATGTTAGAACTAACTTAAGATATCATATCTATATACATTATTTCTAATATCTCTTGTTTAAGTGTTTTGGCTATACTTAGAAAAGTCATCTAGTGTGCGGTTCTGTCATCACTGAAACCGCATCAATAAATGGTTCGGTACAAGATACTCCATCAAACTGACGAGTCAAAATGAATGAAATCGGTTCTTTCAAAACCGACAAGAAAGCAAAGTCATTCGGTTTAAACATATAAACCGCCATCAGATTAGAGAGACATCAATTTCATGAAAACCGCTAAAGAAGCAAGGTAAGTCAGTTTCCTCAATCAAACTGCTCAGGTATGAAATTGCATTTTAGTCCCTACTTTATGTCATATCAATTATAAGGACCCTTTTGCAATTTTCTCTACCGCATTAAATTCTATGTGACGTGGGACGCCATCGTGCGCCGTTCTCGTCGTTCCATTACCCGAGGAACAGTTAATTGAGTATAAAAGACAAAGTTTATTTCTTTTTACCTTTTTACCTTCTTCCTCATTTGCGTATACTCTCTCTCTCTCATCTGCACTCTATTCTCAACCTCCAATATTTCCCATACTTCTTTGAAATTTAAAATGGCACCTAAGAAATCTTCAGACCCTTCTGCTCCATCTACATCTAAAACATCCAAAGGCGATATGGTATGATTTCTTGAAACCCTTCACTCTAGCATTTCATTTTTTCCGCCATTGTTGTTCGAAAAAGCTTGTTCGTCTTCTCATATTTTTACTTGCTTTATCTTTCAATTTTTGGTTGATTATTATTATGTATGTTCATATATGCTGGGTTTGATATTTATTTCATGTCTTTTGTTCATTTTTTGAACAATTTTGATTTTTGGGTTTTTCGGGTGTTCATTCGTATTTATTTTGATACTATGTTCTGGGTTTATTATTTGAACTTGTTGTTTTAGAACTTTGTTAGTATCTGAGTTTTTCGAGTCTTTTGGTAAACTTATTTCTTAATTTGGTTAAGTTTTTGGTTTGCATGTTTATCCCCTGTTCTTCATGTTCTTCATGCATTCAAATTCTTTTTCAAATTTTTTCCATGTCTAGTTTTAGGTGTTTACCTTTTTTACCCCTGTTTCATTGTTAGAATTCCTTGTAGCAGTTTGAATGCTTGGTTTGTTCAAACTGCTTTCACCAAACTCTTACTAACTTTGATTATTTTTTAGGATGAATCCACCTTTGTACCTGGATCTCAGATCATCAAAGCCGAATTCGAAGCTGATGCAGTTGGAAGAAAACTGCTTGCCCTACTGGAATCATCAAAACTGCTGCCTTTATTCCAGTTAGATGAACCGAAGTTTGACAAGAGGCTTTGTGCAGAATTCTTTGACAATGGGATTGTCTGTGAGGTACCCCTGCTGAATGGTAAAGGTGAAGAGATCAGAGACTTAGAGTCTGGAGAAGTGAAGACTGAAAATGCCATCAAGTCCACTGTAAGGACAAAGGATGTAGTGTTATCTGCTTCAAAGGTTGCTATTTTGGCTGGACTGGAGAATTCTGGAATCCTTTCTATCAAACCAGAATTAGTCAGCAGAACTACTGAAGAGCTCTTGGGGGTCTCTGTCTTCAACACTAAATCCACCCCCAAGAAGGAGTTTGGAGAAGTTATGGTGATGTTGTGTGATTTGGTAGACACTGGAGTGATGTGCAAGAATGGCAATCATAACAACTTCACTTTTGAGCAGTTCAACTACTGCGTGGCTATCTACAAAGGGAAGAAGCTGCACTGGCCAAGGATCATCATGCAAGAAATGATAAATGCCCTCAGCCGCCACACATCTGCCAAAGCCGCTGGTAAAACAAAGATCAGAACTCACTGCAGACTCGTAACAAAATTCCTTCATCAGGATTCTGTGATCTTTAAGGCTTCTGTGGCAAATGAAGCTGAGTGGGTGCAACCGAATGAGAAGACCTTATTTGGTGCTTCAAGGCTTGATGCTTTCAGAACCGCGTTTGGATGGCGGTTTACACAAGCGGTATGGTCTGCTGATCCTCTGCCTGAAGAACAGAGAGGTCCCTTTCCTGAGGCTCGGCTCAATAAGTCAGGTAAACCTTATGCCGGTGCCATAGCAGATCAAGCCGCAGCTACAAGAGCTAGAGAAGCAGCTCAAACTGCCACTTTGAATAGGCTAGGAGTAAGCCTGGATGGAACTGAGGCTCCGGTTGAGAGGGAGTCTGCGGTTGAGGGGGAGCCTGCAATCCCTGCGGCTCAACCCAGGGAAACCGCGGCTCCAAGAAAGAAGAAAGCCAAAGTCACTGACACTTCAAAACCCTCATCCATTCTTCCTCCAAAACCGACCTTACCAAAATCCTTCCTCATTCTATCCAATCCCTCTTCTGAACCGCTTCCACCTTACTCTAAACCTATTCTCTTCACAAAATCAACTCCTCCTATCCCTTCTAAACCTCAGATAAAACCCTTATCCCCAATCAAGCCTAATGCTGAAAAATCAATGAACTTTGCACAAGATGTAAACCTGTTGAGAAAACTGAAAGCCTCCTCCTCTGAACCTAAACATATCTCACCTCCAAAATCCCCTCTCAAGCTGCCAACTGTTCAGTTCACTGAAGAACAGTTGCAGCTAATCTTTTCTTCCCTTCCCAACCTTAAACCCTCCACTCAAACCGAGCCTGAGCAGACCGAAGTGTCTGAGGCTGCGGTTCCAGTTGAACAAGCCGAAGTGTCTACAAGTGCGGTTCAGCCTGAGCAAACTGATGAGTTTGAGGCTGGAGTATTGCTTGAGCAGACTGATGTGTCTGAGGCAGTTCAAGATGAACCTGAGCAAGATGATGAAAATCTTGAGGTTCAACCGCTGAAGAAGAAGAGAAGGTTAGTGAAGAAATATGAATTTGTGGAGCACTGGCAATCAAGGCCACCTGGTGCAATGGACTTCACTGAAGCTTCTGACAAGAAGGATCATTCACCCAGTGAAGGCCCATTTGCAAAGGAGTTGAGAAAAAGGACTGAAATGAGAAAGGCTGGGATAGACCCCATGATGGTTGAAACCGCTACTCCTTTGTTGAAACGAAAGCTGGAGTTTGACTCACCAGAGCACACTCCTCCACCTTCTGAATCCCCTACACTGCCTTTTGTTTCAGCAGTTCAACCGTTGGCTCAACCGCAACTGATCAACATCTCTGCCCCTTTGGTTCTGCCTGAATTCACAGTTGCAGTTAGGTCTCCCAAACCGCGTGGTTTGAAAAGGAAATGTGCACAGGACATAGCGGGTTACCTGAAGAAGTTTAGAGCTACTACTTCCAAATCCAACCGCCATGGAGCCATCATCAGAGCCGCCAACAAGCATGAAGAGCAACGGCTCAAGTCTGGCCGTCCAAATCCTTTTGCCATCTTTCCGCAGATGAGTCTCAAGCTGCTTCAGATCAACTGATTGCTTCAACTCTTGATCAAATTATTGAAGATCTGGCAGTTGAGTTCATCTTCTCTCTCTGCTCTCAATTTTTCTTTAGAATAAACTGCATTGTCTTTCCTTATCTATATAGATTGTTGACCCTAGGATTGGGAGAATGGAATTCAAGATTGAAACCCTTCTGGAGAATCAGCTCAAGTTAGAACAGAAGGCTGAAACTTTGAATGAGATGACTTCTCTCAGACTTGAAGCAGCCCAAGAAATGAATGAGGCTCTGGAGAAGAAGTTAGACCAACTTGCTGATCTAACGGTTTCATCAACTGACTACTTAGTTCAGTATGCCAACGACCTGAAAAAGCTTTCTGAGAAAATCTTAGAGAAGGTAAATGAACCGACCCATCTTCGTCTCAAGTCAGCTGAATATGTGTTTGAAACCGCCAGCATAGTTGAGCCTTCTGATGCTCAAACCGTTGTCCAAGCCGCCGCCAGGGTTCCTGATAGAACTGATTAGAATTCATTCTATCTTTTGTAATCAGTTTTTGTCTTTCATTATTTTTCCTTGTAAATTGTAACTTCTAAAACCTTTAAAGGATTATAATGAAAATGAATGCATTGCATCCAATATTCCAAAACTTTGTTTATTCAAACAACTTGTTTGTGGAACAATGCATTTCTAAACTCATGCACTATTCATCATGAAAATTTTCTAAGTGTATGTGCTTTAAACATTCAGTTTAAACATGCATATCTGATTCTCATAATCATATCTCTTTATATGCATCTGAATGAATTTTTTATCTATCTGTTTTTCATTTCATTTGTTTTTGATAGATTAGAAATCTATGGTATAGCATTGTGTGTGCATTTGACTTGGGACATGCAGTTTCAATACATACTCATTTAAGCATGTTTTTACCAAGTACAATGTTTACTCTATCATAGTGTGGTAATGGCATCAATCAAATAGGGGGAGATTGTTAGGATTCATTGTTAGTACACCCACCTGATTTGATTGACCCATTCCACGTGTCTTTTTATGGACTTTAGGTTTACATGTAATGAAGTTTTACTTCAATTTTTAGACAAGTCCATTTCTAGATTTTTAGTAGTTAGGCTGAGTTATGATCGGTTTAGTCATAGCGGTTTAGTATCCCTCAAACCGCCATCTTCAACCGCCAGCATGGTGCCTTAAGTCATTCATCAAGCCGCAGTTTGAGTCTTTGATGAAACCGCATTTCAAGTTCATTCATGAAACCGCACATGCATTTGGTGGAACCGCCGACCAAGATATTGAAGAAGTTATTGCTGTCATTTACTCCTTGAAGACAAACATTCGCTTTTCAACCGTATATGAATGACTGGTGACTTGTCCTTAAACTTCAAGTCATGGTTCAGTTATTCTTGGAATGTCGGTTTGCCTCGCTTTTTGAAAAGTTACCGTTGTACTTTTCCAACAAAAGGACAATGTCAGGTAGTGATCCAACAACTTCCTGCCACAAAGCAAAAGCAAAGGACGACAGTGACAGGTCAACCAATGGGATTGTGACAACGCATAAAACCGCCATACAATGACTCACCTCATTGTCCAACGGTCACTAATGCCTTCACTATAAATAGCCTTCATTGTTCAACATTGAAGGTTGCTGAGCTTCAAAGAGAATATCCCAAGTATTCAAGTTTGCTTTCAAGATTGAAAATATAGATACTCATATCTTCATCATCTCCTTAGCAAACCCAGAGTTCTTAATCAAAGCTTCAAGCCTTCAAATCATCACAACTCAGCCTTGCACATAAAGTAATCATTTGCTCACCATCACTTAGATACTTTGAGCTCTTGATTTCTTTCCACACTACACACCCGGAGTATATTTTCTTATAGATTATATACCTCGAAAACACAGGTTGTTATAATAGCATTGTTAGGTTAGATTGTTTATTTAGAGTTTGGATTCGTTTGTAATCTTGTAAAAACTCCTCTAAATCAATACAAGTCTAGTAGCTATTAGAAAATCCTAGGCTAACCACCTAGGTAGAGGACGTAGTTCTTTCAAGAACGAACCTCTTCAAATTGTGTGTCCTTGATCTTTATTTTCTGTCTTGTCATTTACATTTATGCTTATGAGCTTTATTTACTTTCATGTGAAATGACTTGATAAATGATTTGCATACCTTTGTGATACTTCAGTTGTGCCTTGTCAGTTGCATCATTCTTTTTTCAACCACTTAAACCGCCCTACTCTTTATAATTCAGTTTGGCCAAAACCGCAAAACTCTGCTGTGCATTTTATCTGAGCGGTTCTAGTGCTTTAAACCGCAATAGACCAAACTGATAAGTACTTGGTTGATTTTCAAGGGTATTTCGAAAAAGATTTTAAACCGCTATTCACCCCCCCCCCTCTAGCGGTTCTATACCCTTGTTACCCTTTGGGACCAACACACCCCTAGGCTCTTTCTCGGTATCAAGAAAATGTGTCAACCATCCCGCAGTGTAGGGTTGACCAAATCTTCGTCCCCCGAGTGACCCTTTAGGTTAAAAAACCTTCGTCCCCAGAGTGACTCCTTTAAGTTAAAACCTTCGTCCCACGAGTGACCCTTTAGGTTAAAACCTTCGTCCCCCGAGTGACCCTTTAGGTTAAAACCGTAGTCCCCCAAGTGACCCTTCAAGTTAAAAACCTTCGTCCCCAGAGTGACCCCTTTAGATTGAAACCTTAGTCCCCCGAGTGACCATTTAGGTTAAAAAAAAAAAAAAAAAACCTTCGCCCCCAGAGTGGTCAGTTTAGGATACGAAAACCATTTTTACCGGCAGTTCTTCGTAAGACCAACCATTTAGTCAACCCTCTCCTATAGAGCCAAGTTGACCATACCCGGCAGTCCTTCGTAAGTCCAAACTTGTGTGAAAAGAACCGGCCGTCCTTAGAGGAATGTAAGACCAGTTTTCCCCGTCAAACTCCCAAAAAATGGAGTTGATCAAACCTTGACTCAGAATAGTCATCATAGGTTGAAACCCATACCCCGACAGTTCTTCGTAAGACCAACCATTTAGTCAACCCTCTCCACAGAGCCAAGTTGACCATACCCCGGCAGTCCTTCGTAAGTCCAAACTTGTGTGAAAATAACCGGCCGTCCTTAGAGGAACGTAAGACCAGTTTTCCCGTCAAACTCCCCAAAAATGAAGTTGACCCAAACCTTGACTCAGAATAGTCATTTTAGGTTCAAGTCTTTGTCCCCGGCAGTCCTTAGTGGGATGTAAGACCAGTTTTCCCCATCAAACTCCCCAAAAATGGAGTTGATCAAACCTTGACTCAGAATAGTCATCATAGGTTGAAACCCATACCCCGGCAGTTCTTCGTAAGACCAACCATTTAGTCAACCCTCTCCCATAGAGCCAAGTTAACCATACCCCGGCCGTACTTCGTAAGTCCAACCATTTAGTTGACCAGTTTACATAGTCGACCCTCCGCCATGAGATAAGTTGACCATGTCCCGTGTAAGTCGACCCTCTCTAATAGAGCCAAGTTGACCATGTCCTGTGTAAGTCGACCCTCTCCAATAGAGCCAAGTTGACCATGTCCCGTGCAAGTCGACCCTCTCCATAGAGTCAAGTTGACCATGTCCCTTGTAAGTCAACCCTCTCCATAGAGTCAAGTTGACCATGTCTCGTGTGGGTCAACCCTCTCCAATAGAGCCATGTTGACCATGCCCCATGTAAGTCAACCTTCTCCAAAGAGCCAAGTTGACCATGTCCCGTGTAAGTCGACCCTCTCCAATAGAGCTAAGTTGACCATGTCCCAAGTTGACCCTGTCCCGCCTCTGAACTCGCCAAGAGTCATGCCTATTCCTCTAGGAGAGAATGAAAGATATTCCCCTACAACCTTAGGCTTGAGGCGCTAAGTTCCTCACCCGACTTTGAATAGTCACCCTTAGGTTTGAGACTCTAAGTTCCTCACCCGACTTTGAATAGTCACCCTTAGGCTTGAAACGCTAAGTTCCTCACTCGACTTTGAATAGTCACCCTTAGGCTTGAGACGCTAAATTCCTCACTCGACTTTGAATAGTCACCCTTAGGTTTGAGACGCCAAGTTCCTCACCCGACCTTAATGGTCACTTTTAGGTTTGAGTAGCCTTAAAGTTTCTCACCTTCAGAACTACGACCTGCTTGATTCCCTCGGATAGGGATACGTAGGAATCCTTTACAAATAAGGGTCCAGCCACTTGACCACTTCGGTCACCTTCTCTCCCATCGTGATAGTTCACCAGATCGGGATTCTTCTTTTATCGACAACCCCGCTTCCTTCGAAAGCGCCGTTGCCGAGGGGCTCTGTAAGTACCCCGATCCGGATCACTATCCTTAAAATTATCAAATTATAAAGCTAAGGGGTAATTTGGGAATAAACAAAAGACTTTAGGATCAATTTGGAATAAAAATGGAAAAATCCGAAAACTCGCCAGTGTGTGCCGTACGGATGGTTTAGGCACGGGAAAGCCCAATCCGTACGGATGGTTTGGGTGTCATCAGTCCACTTGTGTCACTCACCCACCCCCTTTCTTGTCCCTTGGGCCGAAGCCCATTACTCCCTCACCTGTGCCTAGCCCAACCAATTCCCTTGCCTAGCCAAAGCCCACCAAGATGACCCAATTTCTAGCCCATTATTGTGCACAAAAATGATCCAATAAGCAAATCAAGACCCAATTCCCCCTATAAATAGAGAGGTCATCCTCTCTCATTTGGACAAGAATTCTCAAGTAAAATTACTCCCTAAAATTGTTCTCTCTCTACAAAATTAAGTGTTGGTCTTTGTGAAAGATTGTGGCTTACTTTAGATGATGGTGAAGAACTACCAAGATTACCCTCTCATCTTTAGTCCCATTTAATCAAAAATACACAATGATCCATCCATGTTTAAGTGAAAATTTTGGAGTCTATGATCTCTAAGTGAAAAAAGAAGCAAACTTGGGTCAATCAATTAATGATTTACCCCAATCTTGCTTAAAGGTTGAATCTTTATCCTATTGTCATCTTCATCTTCATCTCAACTCTATTTATCTTTGTTAATCATATTACTTGTTCTTGTTTATATTCTTGTAAGACTTGTCCTCTCAAGCAAATTTATATTCTTGCAAGACTTGTCCATTTCAAGCACTATATATATATGTATTATACAAGTCTTGTCTTCTCAAGCTATATATTATGATTATATATGTATATTGGAACCAAATTATGAGGTGATTCAAGGTTCCCTTCATGCCTAGTGTGTGATTATGGGATAAAACCTAAGGATGATCATGGTTTGTTAAATTTCATGTTGATTTTGTTCTTGTTTGGCCATGAGAGGCATGATTGGGTGATAAAGTTTCAATCTTTATCACCCCAAACATGACTTAGCCATAAAATCACCAATTATGAGACATAAAGATCCAATCTTTATGTTATATTTTTGTCCCTAAAAGTGTAATCTTGCACAATAAGTCCATTTTGATGGTAAAGTTTCAATCTTTACTCATCAAATGGCCATTTTGCCCAAAGGGCATGTTCATCAACGTTTCTCAAAATTTCCCCAATGATTGTCTTGATCACACCCAAAACCTTGTTTTTGATGTCCAACTAGTGATCAATGACATAGGGATGATTTAATCCATGTTTTTGTTAAGAAAATAACTGAAAAATAATCATTTCAGTCCAGTTTCAGCAAGAACACTCCGTTTTGCCTGAAACTGGACAGTTTTCTGATGAATCTGTAAAAAACCCCGGGACGGCCAAACGAGCCGTACGGATGGTTTAAACTATCCATACGGCTAGTTTGGACAGGGAGCACTTTTTTCCAGTTTTGCCCATTTTCTATTAAACTATTTGCAAAGTAACCCCTTTTGTTAAGTTTTTAACTGGTCTTGTCAATAGGTCAGTTTCTCCCATTTTCAAACACACACACACACACACTTGCACATTTTGGTTAACAAACATAGGGAGACTCGGATTTGTCCGAGGCGACTTGGGTGACGTGAAAATCTTCCCAAGTCGTAACCTGACCTCCGAACTCATAAATCTGTAACCATTTTCATTTGTTGGGTTAAAAGTTAACAAATGTGGCGACTCCGTTAAATTTGGCCGGTTCCCGTGTTTGGCGTTTCGCCCCATACTCATCGCGTTTCCGCGCAGGGCGGGATCCTTACACTACCATCTCCGTCAAAACTCCCACCCGAGAATGACTATTCACACATTGTCACCACTACATTCGACTTTTGCCAAAAGTCTTATCACTAGGCTCACCAAAGCCCATACAAACGAGTTGAAGCGAAGAGTAGGTCTTCAACATAACTGCCGGAAACTTCTCTTGCTCTGAGTCTTGACATCCCAAAGTGATCCTCCATGCAATTATCTCCGCTCGTCTGTTCCTTGTTTCTATCCACGAACCTCTATGCGAACGCGTGCCTTCACAGTCTTGGTCTTTCTGTGTACTAAGGCAACCTATCTGTAATTGATTCTGGATAACGCTCATGTTGGCCAAGTTGTCTCTCTCGCTAGCGCTAGCCTTCTCACAACTTTCTACCAACATACCGTTCCTGGCGAAATTTCTCCCACCATGGCGATCTCGGCCCCCGCCATCCTCGCATTCCAGGCAACAACCCATGCGAAACATGTTGTATGTGGTGTACAACATCATCTGCCTCACGAGCTTCCAAGTTAGCTACCACGGCAATTCTCCACATCTCACAGCTGAAGTCGACTACATAACCTTCCTCCTTGCTGCTTAATGGGCCAATCAAGTATCTCTTCCATCTTTGAATTCTTCTGCACATCTAGCAACTTCTGCATACCCCATACGTTTGCTGCACATATTATGTACCCTTCTGCACGCTCTCTGCATGTCTTCTGCACAAACTCTGTATCTGCACAAAATCTGCACGTGCGCTGCACTACACAAAATCTGCACGAAACTGCATGTGCATTGCACGGATTATGCACATCTGTTGCATGTACCCCGTATGCCTATTGCCTGTGCTTACACATGATCTGCACACCTATGCGATCAATCATCTATCAAAGTCTGGAAAACTTGAATCTTTCTTTCTTGCAACTTTCATAATCCAAATCCGTTGCCCAAAATCGCACCAACGAATTTCTATGTTGATCAATCTCCGCCCATTATCACGGCACCCACAAATCCTTAATAACACGATCTGTCTAGATCCCTGTAAACCCTAGCAACAACCAGATTTTGCAACCCTGATCTTGGATTCATGTCCTCTTATGATTATGTTACCTGCAACCTTGATCTGAATACCTGCAGTCCCAAATCCATCCGAATTTATGAAACCTTGATCCTATTTGGTCTTAGTAATCATAAAATCAAAGAATTTCTGCACCCCCTAATTTTGATCCGCGTTCCTGCAGCCACATTCAATCAACTCGGACAGCCCTGATCTTCCTAACCGGAAGCTCTGATACCAGTTGTTGGGGAATTGTGGCATATCTGTGCAGTTCATGCCCATACAATTCTGATAATGGTGAGACACAACAACCATGCATACGAATAATATGAAAGTAATCAACAAGAAAAGAACACAATATTTGTTAACCCAGTTCGTCAACAACAATGACTACATCTGGGGGCACTGCCAAGCCAGAATATTTCACTAATATCATAATCTGTGTCTGTTTACAATAAAGCCTACTGCTCTATATAGCAAGGAGATAACCTCTCCATGTAAACACTCCCATCACACATAAAACCCTAGACATGCTTCAACCCATCCATGGAATGCCCCTAAGGGCACCCCTAAGGGCTAGCACTCACTTGGCTCTATTTGTGACTCACAGATTCTCTCTGGCTATTTTTTCTAGTGTACACAATGTTTATGGCCATCACTTGGTTTATATAGGCTACACGTCCAAAACCTAAACTAAATAGGAAACCCGGAATAAATAAATTCCTAATTCCACTTAAACAATGAATCCCAAGGAAAATTAAATTCAAACCTAGTCAAACAAGTAATCCCATTAAATCCTTATATGACTCAAATTTAATTTTCTTTTCCTTCTAGGTTTTGTCTCCACAACCGAACAATTATCACGAAACAATAATATTAAGTTTATTTAATTATCTTAATAAAAATTTAAAACTTGTTATTAATGGTATTGTTGACTGTGTATCAATTATAAGTTTTAAATTTTATTAGGATAATTAAATTAATTTAAAATTATTGTTTATAGTTCATTCTTCATAACGATAAATAATGTATGAATATCAAAAAGGGGACGGAGAGACTATAATAATAGTGCACGCACTGGGCATGCAAAGTTCTGAGCACAGAAAGGAAAAGTTTGAATGCATTCATTTTGTACTTTTAAATGCTTTCTCCCTCCTCTGTGATTTGGTTCCATTGGCGTTTCTCCTCCCCCCCCCCCCCACCCCAAATCAATTTGGGCCCATTGTCTAATGCTTTTTGCCTCTTTTAGTTGGGCTAATTGTTAAATTATTTTTTAATTATGTTGATTGTAAAATATATTGTACCAAATACGTATACAGTGGAGTTTATTGCCAATTAAACCTGCGTACTATTGCAAGATTGACGATTTGCCTTTGTACACGAAACTCACACTATAACCTGCGTACTATAGTTTTAAAAAAAAAAAACCCAGGGCTAACGATGACCCGTTAGAAATCTAACGGGCTGTCCACGCTGACATTAAGGTTTGTTGGAAATGATGAACATTTAGTTGGTTTGATTGAGCTTGGTAAGAGCAAGGTACATATATTCAAATTCACGTAGAGCATGATGATGATCCAACAGAAATGTTATTGTAGAGAGAAGTACAAATGGTAGTGATGATGATTCTGATAATAGCTTAGATTATCTTAGTGATGTTGAAGAAGAGAGTGTACAAGTTAGGAAGAAGAAGAAGAAGAAGAAGAAGAAGAAGAAGAAAAAGTTGAAGGAAAACACTGTACCTGAAGAACCAAATCAAACAACCGAGGAGAATAGGTTTTGACCTTCTATGCCAATTGATGAAACTGATGATTTGTTGGAGGATTTAAGAAAATTTTCTGGTGATGTTGATTTAGGAGAAAAAAATGAAGAGTATCTTGACTCAAGTGACTATGACACCCCCTCTTATGATAGCAGTGATGATGATCATGATAGTTCCCATGGTTTGACTCATTATCCTATTTTTGATCCATCTACACCATGGGACAAAATGAAGCATGTACTTAGGATGAGATTTGCTGATTGCAAACAAAGGTTGCCCCTAAGAGCAAGAATGATCTCCCAGTTGGAAGAATGTATTGGCATGGAAAGTATTGCAATATGTAATCCTTCGGGCAATACTAGAAATGCAAGTGGAAGACTGGAAGCTCAACTTGAACAAACTGGGATGGCAAGCACTATTCAAAGAAGGACTTCACCAAGGCTTCACCAACAACAAACTGAGATCCTATTGACACAACCTTCTAGGAATAGTAAAAAATTTCAATCTCCTTAATATGAGATGTCCAGAGTCAGTACTATTCAAAGGAGGACTTCACCAAGGCTTCTTGAAAAGAAGAGAAAGTTGTTTGATTGAATGTGAACAGTGGTTGTATCAATGACTTGAATTTTATTATTTTTTTGTGTGGATCTTAGTATGCTATGAATATGTGTACTCAGTCAAATGTTAATGTTTGAGTACACCTTTTGTTAGTTAAATACTGTCAATGGCCTGAACAGTTAACTTATGAGTACCTTTTTGGGTGGTGTATGAACTCATTATGGATGTTGTTTATATTATTAATAGGAATGTTTCTATGTTGGATAAGTATACGAGTTTATGTAAGGTGTATGTTATTAACAGTACTTTAAATGCGTTCATATAAAAGGTGATTGTGTTAAGGCACACATGTGTTCTCATAAAGTATATTACTTTGAGTGTATGTCAGGTGTATTTTACCATGAATGTTGCACAACCACTCTTCACAAAGCATTATGACCTCAACATTAGTATTGATAACCACACATGTCATTCATAACTAATTTAATACAGTGTCATTACAAGGATATACTCCATGTTTCGTAACAAACAAACAACACATAACCTAACAGAAGTTGTTTCCATTATCTAGGGCATCAACATAGTTGTCATAATACCATTGCCTTTACCATTTCCTACTAGGACTGCTACACACAATTGTCCAAATAAAAAAAGAACAAACTTGAACCATAGATGCTTTTGTTCCTTTTCTTCCATCTTCCTCACAATCTCCTTCACTTTCGTGTATTTCTTCATCAATTGTTCATTCTCATGAACCAACTGTGTAACTTACATCTATCTCTTCTCAAGATTGTGTTGTATTTTCATTATCTCAGATCTCAATCGTGCGGCTATAACAATTTTCTTTTGACTCTCGCTAATCGCCGGATCAATCCAAGCAAAAAACTTGCAGCACCGTGATCGATTATGCAAAATGTAATACCAAAATATGTTAACCAAATTATAAAATACTTCATAAAACATTTAAAATTCAACTCGCCATATAATTTGAGCATCTCATAAATCTCCGACTTGGATTTTCATCACCCCAAGAGGTCCAAATTGGAGATCTTTCACCACAAAAACACATCCTCGAAGAGTTCCTGTTAGAGGATTCCACTTCTTTCTCCTAAAAAATGACTGATTCCATGGTTGATTTTAGTTGCAACTCTCGAGATGCGCACAAGAAGCCTTAGGTATGAAAAATCGGTGTTGACGAGAAGGATTGATCGAAAATATAAGACGTGAAGGATATATCACGTGAATGTCTCGTGGGTATTAGTGTTTTGTCTATTCAGCACCCAATCAGCACTAGTGAACGACATGGATGCCAGGTGGATGTCAGCGTGGACATCCCGTTAGATTTCTAACGGGTCATCGTTATCCTTGGGCAATTTTTTATTAAAACTATAGTACGCAAGTCATAGTGTGAGTTTCGTGAGTACGAGGGCAAATCGTCAATCTTGCAATAGTACGCATGTTTAAAGGGCAATAAACTCCTATAAAGTGTGCACTTTTTCTTAGCTGCCAAACATATACATTTAATGTTTTCTTTCACCTAAATTAGCTAAGAACCATGTTTGTTTTCTATAATTGATTTTTTGTACTAAAAATGCATATAATCGCATAAGACAATTAAATTTAATTTAACATTTTAATGTAATTTGTGCTCCTAATTATAAAAGGGAGAACTCCGTTTTTGTCCATTGTACTTTAAGCCGTGTTTCACTTTTACCATCAAACTTTGTTTTTTTTTTTTTTTCATTTTTACCATTGTACTTCAAACAGTGGTGTATTTTATAAAAAAGTTGGGTATAAAATGACACATTTGTTTATGGTACGATAGTAAAAATAAAACAATTTGGGTGTAAAATAACAAATTTGGGTATAAAATAAAACCATCGTTTGTGGTACGATGGTAAAAATGAAAAAAATAAAGTTCAATGGTAAAAGTGAAACACGCCCCAAAGTACAATGGATAAAAACGGAGTTTGCCCATTATAAAAGAAGTCTTGAATCTGTCACTGAGTATAGTATGAACACTGCGCATCTAAAAAAAAGGTCATGAATCTGTCACTGAGTACAGTTTGAACACTGCGCATATAAAAAAAAGTCTTGAATCTGTCACCGAGGATAGTATGAACACTGCGCATACATACAGGGATAGGAATGGGAATAGGCGTAATAATAATATATTGTTTGATAATTTTCTAAAGTAATCACCTTTATTATGATGTCTTGGTCAATTCTTTCAAAAAAGAATGATGCCTTAATCAATTGCTTCATTACCTTTTGAAGTTATTATTTAAAGTTGCACCTTGAATTAGCTAGAAATATTAAACATATTCCACATAATGATTTAATTCCACATAAACAAGTGTAAAATGAATGTATTCCACATAATGTTTTATTTTCATTAACAATAATGAGTCTTGAGATTTATGCTAATGACTTAATTCCACATAAAATAAATAAATGACGGTGTTGATAAGAAAGCATTAAAAAAGATAAAACCTTTGAGTAGTTTTACTTTGGCTGCAAACGTAATAATCTCTCAGTTTCAAAATATACATATTTTTATGCTTTTCAATAATAACAAAGAAAATACATATAATAAATATAAAAATCTGATCATGTATCTTAAAGTAATTCAATGATATTGATAATTAAATCTTTAATATTAGTAATTTGTCAAGTATTTTAAAATAAAAGATTATATCCCAAAAACTACATTATTTTGAAACAGGTAATACATATAGTTAAGATTCTATGGCTCTTAGAGTTTGTCATACTTTTAGTCCTAATCAAAAAGTTAATGTGATAGAATTCAAGTATGCTACCTTATTATATGGGGTTTGTGTTGGGAGATTTCCTGATTACCAATCCAATTCAATTCAATGAGTACACAAATTATAAAAGCGGAAGCGTACCTTAATTCGTTATTAACGATGAATTTTTACGGAAGACATGATTAATCCGTTAAGGATTGAGCGGAAGCCTTAAACAAGCCTAGGATCGTTCTTCCAATTGATCCGTATACTCCATGTTGTTAGTCTCTCATTGAAGGGATGTAAGAGTCTTAGAGTATCATACGTTCAATTGGGGACCCGACCCCTTATTTATAAAGTTAACGCATCCATCAGTAAAAGTCACATCCGTTAGGATGAAAGGATGCATCCATTAATTTTATTTACAAATAGTCCCCTCATCTATTTATAAATACAATCTGGTCTCTACACATTTACAAAATAATCCCATACTTATAAAAGATGACTTAAGGCCCCCTAACATTATTAGATCTGATGTAGGAGATCAGAGGGGGGATCCGCCAGGGACCAGACCAGGCGCCCGCCCGCAGTACTCCGAGCGCCCGCTTACTTGGGGTTGTCTTCGGCGAGTAGTTTCTGGACAAAGCGAGAGCCCGCCTGGTTATCGGCCAGGATTTTCCCAGTGTCGTTTTAGTGTTTTTGTGCGCATATAATTAGGGTATTTTGGGTATTTGTGGGAATATTGATAGTACGGTTTTGTTAGGAGTATAGTAGGGTTTTGTTAGTAGTATAAATACTTTAGTTTCATTGTGTTAAAGTAACAACTTTTATTTATCAATTGAACTTTGTTCAAGGAGATTTTCTTCTCTTTTCTGGTGGATTTCAGGTTTTCTCTGGTGGATTCCAGGTTATTGTGTTTGAGGGTTCATCGCTTGTGAACTCTTGTGTTTAGTGCGGTAATCACGAATACTATCGCTCCCGTGCTGCGTTAAGATCACTTTATTAGGCCCAATTAACTGTATAATAATATGACTTATCTGATTAATCCAGTAGTGCACACACGTCTGCGTGCTTAAATATTTTATTATTATTTATGTACAATGTATAGTCCACAAAATTTCCAACAATCTCCCACTTGGACTAATACTTGTACATAAATATAATACCTCAAGTAATCGCATATCATATCATAAACATTAGTCGCATATGCTTCTCCGTAGTGTGTCTTCTTAAACCAATCCCGTCCACTAGTAAAATTAACATAAGGATCAAAGGGGCGGTCGTCATATTAATCGTAACTAAACCCATCAGTGGTCACATGTATTAATCAACTAAATGACATGGATCAAGTATGGATGTGTAGCATTAAAATTACATGTAATGTGATCTTCACATGTCTATTCCAACAAGTCCAACCTTATGAGATCAACCAAATATTCAGAGTGATGAATAACTAAATAACCGAAAACCTTTATAACCAAAACTGAATGATGTCGTGACAATGAACCATAAAAGTATGAGCAAACTCCCACTGAACCAAGGCATACTTGATTGTAAACAACCATACAATCAGTTTCCTTGAAAACCTTTGGTGTTAACTTAAAATATGCATCCGCAATCATGGACTTTATCCTAATATGCTCAATACAAGTTTGTCCACTCTGAATTACTTTATTTAAAGACTATCAAAATGTCGTCACAAAACAAATTTTATAGTATCGCAATGCCATAAACCATAGGCATCCTAGTGACAATATTTCACAATCGTATTTTCTCATTAGATGCACCATTGCATCCACCAAAGCCGGGATCCAAAACTTAATGATCTCAAACTTAATATCCGACTTCATATATATGAGTATATAATCATATGTTCTCTGCATCCAAGAACGATCATCATGTTGTCTTTCCAGGCCATAATATTTCTCCCACTCAATATGATGATCGAGCCGACATTACCAGATAAACTAGAGAGCGTATAGAACAATATGTACCCCAAATAATCTCACATATAGCCATAAGCAAATAAAACATGTTCGAATTTTAAAAATCTTATTGTAAGAAAATCGATGCAACATTAATTATAGTCTTTGGACATAAATTAATTTGCAAGTGATTTTCTTATTTAAGTGATCAAACATTGACAATAAAATCCGGTCAAGTATGAAGCCTTTTTTTGGACCGACTTCTTGCCCATATGGATACTCAACGATAGTCACATGTTTACCACAACAAGTTTAGTGATCAAATATTGACAATAATATCCTTTCAAATATTGAGCCTTTCTTTGGACCGACTCAATATCTACATGGACAACCACCAATTGTTACATATTTATCACTATAAATGTGTTTAAATTTCTTCCAAATAATAATCTTCCTTTAGGCCGATCGTTACCCGCACGAAAAATAAACACACATTTTATCATCATAATGTGTTCGAATTTCTGCCAAATAATAACCTTCCTTTGGGCCGACTATTATCCGCATAATAAACACTTTGGTCCGACTATTATCCGCATAATAAACAAACACATATTATCAAATTATACAACGTTAATATTTTGTCAAATAGTAACCTTCCTTTGGGCCACTTATCACTCACAAAATACTAACAACCCAAATTAATCATGTATATCAAAATTAAAAAATCTAAATAGGAGGTCACTTTGGTGACATGCTATATAGATTAAAAAAATATGAAATACACGAATTTCTAAAAGGAGAGACTAAAATACTGTAAATTCGAACATTGACCAGACCATATTTTTACATCATGAAAAATATGCAAAACTAAATTTATACTATTATTATTAAATTTATAACCAAATAATAGTATAAAATAATATAAATTCATAATATTAATCCAAATAATAAAAAAGAAACCAAAGTACACCAGGACACTAAATAAATTAGGAGGTGCCATTAAA
Organism: Campanula takesimana; assembly: GCA_026119855.1. Taxonomy (NCBI): domain Eukaryota; kingdom Viridiplantae; phylum Streptophyta; class Magnoliopsida; order Asterales; family Campanulaceae; genus Campanula; species Campanula takesimana. The sequence goes on from JAOWBW010000021.1 coordinate 27,971, forward strand.
AGTTGCTCATTATTATGAAACGCCATCACATTAATCATAATCCATGGATCACTTTAAAATTAATCCATAACCGCCATCACATTAATCATAATCCATGGATCACTTTAAAATTAATCCATAACCCTACACCCAGACCACTCTCGATAATTGATATACCAACAGACACTTGAAATAAGATACTCCCTTCGTCCTACTATCAGCTTCTTAGTTTGACTATGCACGTCGATTAAGAAAAGGTAAATGTTGTGAGTGTGAAAAGTAAAGTAAGAGAGAGAAAGTGGGTAGGGAGTTTTTGTTGTGAGAATGACAAGTGAGTCCCACTTTCCATTTTAAGTAATAAAGTAAAGTAAGAACCTTAAATTGCAACAGACTAAAAAAAAGTAAGAATCTTAAAACGGGACAGAGGGAGTATTATTTTACATTTTTCTTGTGTTACCATAATTACATACACTAATAAATAAACATAAATTTTAATATTTAAAATGTTATACTCATGAAAATAATAACTTCAATTACCACATACATATGAACAGGTAAGTTTGTGTAACATATGTTGGGAAAATGTGTGGTTTTGAAGGAAATTGGAATTTCCTAAAGAGTAATTTTGTCAAATTACTTAATTATTTATGGGTTTGTGTCTACTCCATGAGAAGAAAAAATCAAGTATTTATTTGTCCAAAATGGTTGTGGGTAATGCTAGGCTTACAAAAGAAAGTTACAAAATGAAGGATACAAGATGTGGTGGCGATATTTTATTGGCTACATGATAGTGGACCCGGCACAATCTAATTAAAAACACCAATACATTTATGACACCTCATTTTGTAAGCCACATTTTGTAGCCACATTTTGTAACTTTATTATTTCCCAGTAGGGGCTGGATGAATAAGACATGAATGCTCAAAGTAAGTGGGTTGGAAGAAGTAAATGAGGTTATCCCACATTAGAAAGAAATGTAACCTTTTGTTAGCATAAGTACTTGGGCACAATAGTAGTGTTCAAGATTATGTAGCATATAGGCTCTTTCTCGCGCGAAGTGGGGTGCAAATCAAGTTCCAATTTGGCTTGCGAGTTGCGGACACGAATGTAGCTCCGAATTTGCCTTCCTAGACAAGCCCACCTTTTGTTAAATTTTTTGATTTTGTGAATCAACAATTAATGTGCAGTTTTTTGTTTCAAAATCCGTAACTGCTAAGGATCAATAATTTACTGTTTTGATTTGTGAATTAAGTGGCAGATTAAAACTGAAATCCGAAATTATTACTGTCTTAATTTCGGGTTAATGGGCAGATTTTAGTTATGATTTTTGGCCTTGTTGCAGCTATAAAATGGAGAGTTCAACAATATTTTTACACATAGAATTACAATCTTCCTCCATTCTCCTTGCTGCATATTGTTCTACAATATTCTTTTGCCTCCTTGCATATTCACAGTAATGGTGATACTGTCCAAGCTCAGTTCAATTCGTCGGGCAATTTAGGTGCAAAGTGTCTCCGATCCGCACGTTCTATCCTGGGAGACTAGCGTTCCAACAAGACTCAAGCACACTCGGTGAGGGGACGAATAAGTCTAAAGGAGACAGTGACTAGCATTGGGCTCGTGCAAATAATAACCATATTTTATTTCTGTATTTTTAGTTTTTAATTTTGAATTTATTTATTCTGTAATTGTTCTTTTCTGTTGTAATTGCCTAACAACATATACAATATTATGCTCTATTTATAACTAATAAAAAATCTTGAATATTTAGCATAAACGACGTCATTTGGAATTAATCTATATTAAAAAAAAAAACTCGTTTTCGGTTCACTCTTAGTTTCGCTCACAATTTCGCTCACAATGGATCGAAACATTTTCGCTCAAGAGTTTGAGCGAAAAATCGCTCACCATTACAACAGTTGATACAATTTTTCGCCCACCATTTTGCAAAAAAAATCACTTGACGAACCAAAATTCGCTAACCATTTTACATGGTCTCAGTTCATTGTAAAACTTACTCTCAAAACTCAAAAAGGAAAACATTAGAAAAATAATTCTTTATTTGATAGAGTAAATAGTGATGATAGTACTGTAATTGATTTGCCTGCCGTCGATCCGCAGACAGAGAAAGTCAATAGTACATCAAAGTGGGAACACGCATATTTTTCATTTCAGTCCCAAACAATTAATACTTTCACACGTGAGAAAGATTTGCAGAGAGTGCAACACAAAGATTTAACGTGGACACCAACAATTTATTGGTTCATAGACCTTACAATTTGTTGTGAGCGGCGGAAGCGGTTCTCTTGCACACCAACAATTAAGTTATGTTCACCATTAATTTGAACACAAACAATATAACGGAAATAATAAACAAGACAAAGATTTAACGTGGTTCACCCCCAACATCAATGGACTACGTCCACGGACCAACTTCACTATAATATCATCATCACAACACTACGAGTTTTAATCAAGAAACTCGCAAAGACTCGCCACTTAACACAACAATATTATAAGAATGGAGGTATCCTCATCCTTCTCAAGATTCTTGAATACTCTCACAATAGTGTACAACTCCTTCATGAATGTACACATCTCTCTAACTCACTCTCCCCTAAGGGAGTCCACTCTTGGCACCACAAGGCACACTTGAACTCTTTCTACATGTCTCTATTTATAGGCACTAGACATCTCCTAGTTCAATCCTTATCTAGATAACCAAACACCAAAAGTCTAATTGGAAAAACCAACCATCACTTTCATGACCCACATGAGACATTGTATCTTGATTCGTTCTAGAACTTGTAGGCGCGCAAACACCGACACCTGGGTTAAAAAGGAGATGAGACTAAAATGGATCACACTTGCGTAACCATGGGACTCAAAAATGTTTCGTGCTGAAATTTGCTCTTCGGTCACATGCGTCACAAGGAGTGGACCAAGGTACAATATATTAGATGGCGGTGAACCAATTAATAAAAATTGTTGTAGTGTTGCGACACCACTGACAACGACCACGGTAGGGGAATGGTGAGCCGGTAGTATTGGGGTTAGAGGGGGGAGGCTGATTTGGAGTAGGATTGTGGGTGGGATGGTTACGGTTTTGGGTTTGGCGATTGTTAGATTTAGAGGTGTAGTTGACGGTGGCAGGTCCCGGGGATGGAAGTAGGGTTTTGTGTTTAATGGATAGTTCGCGATTGATCAACTTCTCATGCAACTCATCAAAGGAGATGGGAGTGTCCCTACCTTTCACAGCATGTACTACGGAATCAAAATCGGAGTCATTCAATTGATCAAGAACACGGTCGACTAAGTCATCGGGATCAAGTGGTCGGCCTAGAGAAGATAGTTGATCGGCACCTAGTTTAAACTCCTGCATGTAATTCGAGACAGATTTCGGTCCTTTGGTAATGGTCTTTAAGCGATCTTTGAGTTGTTTGAGATGGCCACGGGTAGAGTTTGCATATGTTTTGGCAAGGATGCGCCAAGCATCATAGGTGGTGAGGGCTTGAGGTATAAGCGGCACTAAAGAGGGTGATAGAGTGCCTGCAAGAGCACTGTGTACCAATTTGTCTTGACGGTACCAAGTGGAGTATTCCGGATTTTTGACAGGTGCTGGTGGAGGGGCTGTGGCGGCAGCTTCTTTCTCTGCGTCGGTGGCAGTGGTGGCGAGGGTTGGTTTAGGCGGGGTGATGAGTTGCGGAGGAGCTGAGAGGGTTCCATCTATGTAGCCATATAGATCAACGCCAATTAGGGTAGCTTCTATTTGAACCTTCCATGTAATATAGTCGGTGGAGGTGAGTTTAAGAATATGAGATTACTGAAATATTGGAGAAACTCAATTGTATTATTCACAATAATAGTATACTATATATATAAGAGGTTCGCTTTGGATGCAAGTTAGAGAATCCTACTCAAATAATAAAACCTAGAATACTAATAACACTAGGAAAGAATAGCGGTTGGACCTAGCTTGGAACCCAAGCTAGGGTTTCGGCATACTGGCAGAATGAATGTAGGCTGGAGTGTAGACACACTGTAGGATACACTGATCAACTAGGGTTTGGTCTATCAATTATATCCTATTTGACAGGAAAAAAAATAGATTGACAATATTTTACAAATTTTAATGGTGATGATACAAAAAAATCTTTATAATTTAATTAAATAGAAAAATGTCTAGTTGCCATAGAATACGCATTTGGACGGTGATCTGGCCATTTATTAATTATTAGTGTAATACCCGGCCTTTGTGGGCCAATTATTTTATTCGGTAAATCTTTTCTTTTTATTAGTTTTGGACTTAATTAATTAAAGAGGCAGTGTTGGACTTAAAATCGGGCCCAAGTAAATTAAAAACCCATTGGATTTAGGAAATCCTTTTTAATTAGGGAATTAGAAACCCTAACATATAAATACTTTGGAGACCCTAATATTAGTATCATTGTATCACAAAAAGAAGAGAAAAACGGGAAGAGAGTGAGGGCGGCAGAGAGCAGCCGCGGGAAAGAGAGAGAGAAGAAGGAAAAGAGGCAGAAAAAGAGAAGAGGATCGAACTAAGGTAAAATCAAATTCTCTTTGATAATTCTCTCCATTTATATTCGATCTAGTCTTGGTTATAAAAGAACTAGGAGCGCTAACCCTAAAAGATGAACTAGGGTTTATGGATTGGGATAAAAAAGTGAAGAATGCGATATAAAAAAGTGAAGAATATGTATATATGTATGCAGAAGTATGTATGTACTGATATAGGTGTGTGTGTGTGTGTGTATGTGTGTGTGTGTGACAGTGAGTGTGTGTGTGTGTGTGCGGCCGAGTGTGTGTGTGTGGTGTGTGTAAAGCTAAATTAGGGTTTTGTGTGTGTGCTGTGAAGGTGAAATCAGTGTGTGTAATTGGTGAAATTGGAATTGAAGTTTAGGAATTTATAATGGAAAACACTAGGGGTGTTTTAGTAACTTCAGTAAGTATAGGTTAACTATATAAGGGGTTAAAGACGATTAACTCGTAGGTTAACCAAGTAAAAAGTAGTAATTTGGGGACAGAAGTAAAATAGTGTTTACTTGTATCTAGGGCAAATTGCAATTTGGTTACTTGAACTTTCCCCATAGTTGCAATTCGGTTCCCAACATATCATTTTTTGCAACCCCCTTCCCAATGTTGTCATTTTGTTGCAATCCAATGAAATTTTGGATGGAAACCTAACTGTTGTTAAAAATTAATGTCACATGCCTTGCACATGATTTTTGAAGGGGCAAAAATGACTTCTCACATGATTATTGAGGGGCAAAAAAGACTTCTTATATTATTTTATTTTCATAAATTCCAACCCCCACACCCTTTAACCTGGTATATTGAAAATCCCCCCCCCCCTTCTAGATCCGGCAAGTCCGCGAATCTCAGCTTAGCGTCATCTCCACAAACCAAAGGTCCAGTTTTTCTCCAAGCTTGGCAAAGATTCGACCTTCCAGAATCAGATCCGGCCGTTGCAAAGCTTCGACCGGCGATTGGCTTCCTCCGATCTGGAAGCATTGGTCGGCCTCCATCGTCATCCCAATCTCCGGAAATCTCTCTCAAATGCGACACCTATTCTTCGCGACTACTCTCTCTCTCTCTCTCTCGAAATTCCCCCACCCAAATTTCTCTGTTCAAATGTGTTTTGTTTAAGGGGTTTTCCCTCAATCACTGAACTAGATCTGGTAAAGTGATAAGGATTTAATTTATTTTTCTGGATTTTTAGATGTAATGTAGTTGTTGTAGTGGTGGGTTTGGTGGTGTTGATGATAGATTGAAGTTAGTGGTGGTGGACTAATGGTAGCAGCGGCGGTGGTGGTGGACTAATGGTGGCAGCGGCGGTGGCGGTGATTGACTAAAATGGCGGTGCTTGACTAATGTCTTAACATTTAGGGTGAAGGTGTTGTTAAAATAGTAATGGTAGTTAGTTTTCTTCGTTATTTTTGAGTCTATCTCAGTTAATGAACTATGATTACGTTATTTCCGTTAGTTTTGACTATTTTATCATGGGAAATGTCATATTTGCCCATCTGAAATCATGTGCATGTCACATGGAAGAAATTTTCAACAGCAGTTAGGATTCCATCCAAAATTTCATTGGATTGCAACAAAATGACAACATTGGGAAGGGGGTTGCAAAAAATGATATGTTGGGAACCGAATTGCAACTATGGGGAAAGTTCAGGTAACCAAATTGCAATTGGCCTTTGTATATCTAAGATTAGATTACTTCATGATTGTAGATTGTTCAAGCGGAGTAATCAAGCTAGTTAAATGCAAGGCCAAGGTAAGGAATTACTTTCTTAGTAGTATATTTGGTTTCAATCCTTTGTTATGGTTTCCAATCTCTGATTTTGTTAAAAGTAATCTACCTAGGTGGCTAGGTAGTATTTTAAATAAATGTTCCGTTCCGCGAATGTTACCGTTCCTTGTTAGCCACCCTATTAATTATATTGTTGTTCAATTGGGTCATCATGTGTATGATTTGTATTGTGATTTTGGTGTCTAAAGTGAAATGTACACTTTTCTTTAAAAAGTGATCAAGTAAAGTTTTTAAAAGTTAAGCTTTGTTTTGTAAAGCTCTTTAAAGTGAAGTTTTGTAATAAATAAAGTAACTTACAGTTATCCATAATCCCGAAACGGATAAGTGGACCCCCCTTATAGTTATCCATAGTTCTAAGAGAAACATGTGGACCCCTTTACGTTGCTTGATGAAGTAACGTAGGTTATCATGATACACCGATATTGGGTGCGGTCAGTAGAAACCCGAGCCCTGGGTACAGCGTGTGATTAATCCCTAAATTATGTAAAGTAAAGGGAAGTAAAGTGTTTTGTGTAAGTTGTGTTTTGGAAACTGACTTCTGTAGCCACATGTTTTCAAAGTGATGAGTTGTTTTCATTATTGGTAAATGTTTTTTTTTCAAACTGAGTACCTGTTTGATCATTGAGATATATCATTTCACTGTTAATTCATTGTTACCGTTCGTTTCGGTTATCTCCTCTTAGTACCCGAGGGGATTTCGTATGAACTTACTGGGCATTGTTCGCTCATTCCTTCCATTCTTATTTCTATCCAAGTTATAAGTAAGCAAGTCAAGGGTCGCAAGGTTTTGGCGGTGTAGGAGTTACCTTTTCGAATAAAGTTAGTTAGTAGTTATGAATCCCGTTAGGTTTAAGTTTTGGACTTTGTATTCCGTTAGTTACCATCTCGAGCTAGTGACTTGTACTAACCGTTATGGGTTTGATTTTTGATTAAAGTTGAATTGTGGTTATTTGTAGCTGGGGGCATCTTAAATTTGAGATTTATTCATTATAGTTATTATTTATTAGTTGTTAAAAGTTGGGGTGTTACAATTAGACTGCCGATCTAGTTGATATATGAAATTGCATAAGCAGAATCTAGTGCATAATTGTCAGACACTACATTACACCACGAAACCTGCAGAACAAACATGTGAATAAAGTGAAAAAACAAATACTCCCACTCGAAGAAATTAGTCATAAACGGAAATTTAGAACAAATTATAGTATAATTTTTTCCTTCCTTATTCTATTGCAAACCCAAAAAATTTAAAATGAAAATTTTATATTTTCCTTTATTCAGTTTCAATTGTCATACTCACAACAACTATCCACAACTTTTTCCTACTCCACTTCCTCTTTGATACTTCACTTTTCATACTTATAACAATTATTCACTATTATTCCTTCCTTATTCTATTGCAAACCCAAAAATTTACACATTGTTATCGGACAGAAAGAGTATAATAATAAAGTGTGGTGAGTATAACGAGTGAGTTATGGGTTGTAAATGAGATAATTGTTATGAGTAAGACAAGTGTGTGTCACATTTTAAAAGTAAAAAAAAAAAAGTTTAGTACGGAAGAAAATAAAAGTTTTATTTGCTTAACTTCTGATTTGTGGACAGCATGCAGGCTACATTTCTTTGACTGCTCATTTTATTGATGTTGAATGGAAATTGAATAGTAAGATACTCAATTTTGCTCATATGCCTCCTCCACATTCTGGAGTTGAATTGGCTGCTAAATTGTTTGAATTTTTGAAAGATTGGGGGATTGAGAAGAAAGTCTTTTCTTTGACATTGGATAATGCATTTAGTAATGACAACATGCAAGAAATCTTGAAAGAGCAGCTTTGTTTTCAGAATGATGGCTTGTTGTGCGAAGGTGAATTTTTTCATATTCGTTGTTCCGCTCATATTTTGAATTTAATTGTTCAAGAAGGTTTGAAAGTGATTGGTGGTGCTTTGCATAAGATTAGAGAATCTGTTAAGTTTGCTACAGGTTATGAGAGTAGGGTTAAAAAATTTGAAGTGTGTGTAATGCAAGTTGGTGGTATTGACACGAGTATTGGTTTTCTATTGGATGTGCCTACTCGTTGGAATTCAACATATTTGATGTTAGCTAGTGCCGTATAAGAAGGCTTTTTCTCTTCTACATTTGAATGACAAGAACTATAAACATTGTCCTTCAAATGATGAGTGGCAAAGGGGAGAGAAAATATGTGACTTCCTTGAGCCTTTTTATGACACTACTAACTTGATCTCTGGCTCTTCTTATCCTACATCAAACTTATATTTTATGCAAGTTTGGAAAATTGATGTTTTGTTGAAAAAAAACTTGTGTAATGAAGATGAAGTGATAAGTGATATGTGTAAAAAGATGAAAGTGAAGTTTGACAAATATTGGGATGAGTATAGTGTAGTGCTTGCATTTGGGGCTATTCTTGATCCACGAATGAAACTTGGGATGTTGGATTACTTTTATTCTAAGGTTGACAATGATAAAGCCGAAACAGAAGAGAAGATCTTAGTTATAAAGGGACAATTATACAAGCTTTTTGAGGAATATTCTAAGGATCCCATGAATTGTGATCACATGAGTGGCTCTTCACAAGCACCTTCTTCTTTTGTCACATCTTCATCAACCGAAAGAAAGGAATATTTAACAAAGGAAAACGGATATTTGATGTTAGTGTTTATTTATTTCTACTTTTTTTTTTTTTTTAACTTGATTTATATTATGTTTCATCTATATTTTATTTTATGTTAGGAATGCATGGAATATGAGAGTAAAACTGTAATTATTGCTGGAAAATTTCAATTGGATCTCTATTTGGAGGAGCCGAAACTTGAGTTTGCATTTTATGAAGATTTGGATGTCTTGGAATATTGGAAATCCCAAAAAAAACAGATACCCAATTCTTGCTCGTTTGGCATGTGATGTTTTAGCTATTCCCATTACCACCGTTGCTTCGGAGTCATGATTTTCTATTGGCGCTCGTGTGCTCACCAAATATAGAAGTTGCATACTTCCTAAGAAAGTGCAATCTCTTATTTGTGCTCGTAATTGGTTACATGGCTACGGTAACTATATTTTTAAACTCTTTTCAATATATCGATCTACTGTTACTTTTTATATTGACATTTGTATTTTACTTTAAATGTAGATGCTTATGAAGAAGAAGATGAAGCGAATGAGATTATTAAAACTACTTTATCAAGTGAAGGGTCCAATGTACAAGTTATTGATGATTGATTGATAGGTTTGTTTTCACTTTTTCTTAATTGCATTGGTTTAACTAGTTTAATGGTTTTACTACAAGTCTACAACTTCCTGAACCTTTTTTTTTCTTTCATATTTCAGTATGTACTCTGTCCTGGTGGAGACTGGAAGCCTGGAACAACCTTGTTGCCTTGCTGTTGCTGGGAACATTTTTTTTTTTTTTTTTTTTTTTGTTGGGAACAAACTTGCTGGGAACAACCTTTTTCTTTTGTTGTTGTTGATGGGAACAAACTTAGAAGCCTGGATGTTTAGACACACTGTTTGTTTTTGGGGGTTGTTTATTATTATTCAATGCTATATGAATTGTAGTTGATTGTAGTGAAACAGACTGTGTTTGTGTTAATATCGCGTCAACTAATCCCGTGTTCGTCCCGTATTGTCCCGCGTCCCGAGGTGATTTGGAATGGGACGGGAAATTTCCGTCCCGCGTAAAATTAGGCCCGTCCCTTCCCGTATAGATAGCAGGACAACATAGTTTTGTCCCGTCCCGTCCCGTTATCCCGAATTGACGGCTCTAAATAAAACCAAAGCAAAGGTATGTCACTGTGTTGTATGTAAAAAGTGAGCTAAGAGTTGAAAGTGAGGTAAAAAATAGTAGGTGAGGTAGTTAATATAAGCCTACCAAGAATATATTTCACATTTATTAAAAAAAATCTAGTTTGAGGCTTGCGTTATACTCCCTCCGTCCCACCTCACTTGAGACCTAAGAGGTGGACACAATAACTAAAGAAAAAGAATAAAATAAGGAAAATGTGTGGTAGAAAATGAAGAGAGCGAATGAGTGGGGTTAATAGTAGGTTGGTTGAATGAATTGTGTGGTCAGAAATGAAGAGAGAGAATGAGTGGGTGTAGTAGATTGAATATAAAATTATTAAAATATTACCATTTTGGGGAGTCTCAAGTGATGTAAGACGGATCAAAATGGAAATAAGTCTCAAGTGAGGTGGGACGGAGGGAGTATTAAATGGTACGTGAACGGAATAAATCTATATATATTAAAAGTCGACGCGGAGGTATACGATTTCGCCATGTGGGCAGTTTAGGCTAAATGATGCTTTTGGTGAAGCCATGTCATCACCATTCTTATTGTTAAGTGACTCTTGATATTCTTATTATTAGCTAATAGTATTAGTTAATAACAATAGTTATTATATAAGTTAACTATTACTATTAATAGTATTAGTAAACTATAATAGTTACTGTATAAGTTAACTATTACTATTAATAGTATTAGTTAAAAATAATAGTTATTGTATAAGTTAACTATTACTATTAATAGTATTAGTTAACTATAATAGTTACTGTATAAGTTAACTATTACTATTAATAGTATTAGTTAATTATAATAGTTAGTGTATAAGTTAACTATTACTATGAATAATATTAGTTAACTATAATAGTTATATAAGTTACTTATTACTATTAATAGTATAAGTTAACATTAATAGTTACTATTTAAGTTAACTATTACTATTAATAGTATTAGTTAACCATAATAGTTACTATATAGGTTAACTTTTACTATTGGCAATAATAGTTAATTACAATAGTTACTATATATATATATTAACTTTTACAATTAACAGTATTAGTTAATTATAATAGTTATTATATAAGTTAATAATTATTATTTTTGTAAAGAAATTAACTATTACTATTAATAATATTAGTAAATCATAATAGTTACTCTCTTCATTCCAAATTGAATGTCATGTTTATACTAAAATGAATGATTTTTTAAAATTTTACATTCAAACAATTTTGTACCTAATATTTTTTTCATATATCATTATATGCATTCATTTAAGTGCAACGGTTACTAAAATATGAAGAGTCTCAAAAAAAAATTAATATATTAAAAATAATTATGATAAAGTTACTTTAACTTCTCCGGTATAAGAAATGAAAAGTCATAATTTGAAATGTAAAGTCACAAAAAATAATTTTTTGATTTGTTACTTAAAACAAATGAAAAGTCTTCAAACAATTTATTTTGTTTAACTAATAAATTAAAAAGTTTATGTTGATGCAACTCTAATCCTGCAAACAAAGGAAAAGTCACAAAAAAACATTAATCTTGATTTTAAATCCAAAGTAAGAAAATAATTTACTCCATAATTTATCCCCCCGAAATAATAAGAAAATTACAATGTAATTGATTATTTACATGTCTTATTTTTTTAGTTGTATTTTTGAGATACTTAAAAATTATTATTTTTTAATCATAATAAAATATACTCCCTCCGGACTCAATTATAAGCAACAAAAGTGGGTTTTTTTTTTACCTAAATATAAGCAACTCTAAGGGATTTCAAGACTATTTAATACTCTCTTACCAAAACTGCCCCTATTTAATTATTCATTTTCAAATACAAGTGCACATTTATTACACATTTAATATGAGGATATATTAATAATTTTAACATGTTTTTATTATAAAATCAAGACAATTAACTAACTTAACTACTTTCTTAATAGGTGTGATTTTAGTTATTTTTGCTTATATTTGGGACCGGAGGGAGTACTCCATTTGACTAGCTAAATAAAGGACAAATTGTAAACAAATTTCCGTGCGTAGCACGGGGTTTTTCCTAGTTGTAAGGAAGATAAAGTAAGCATACCAAGAAGAGTAGGTTTTGGGGGAAACTAATTTATCCATAAGTTATAAAAAGTTCACTTTTTAATATTAGTATCACCTTTAAACCTTAAACCCTAAACCTTAAACTCTATAAAAAAACAAGACTTTTTATAACTTATAGAGGAACTAGTTTCTCCAACAACAAAAAAAATTGTCTCTATAAAAACAAGACTAATTATAACTTATTATAAATGAACTAGTTTAGTACAACCGATCCCGGTCATCCTTACCGGACAAAGACTTAACTCCAAACAAGGCTCTTTCTTGAACAGGACTCTTACTCCATGTAGGAGTCGAGATCTCCTGTACCACTTTTGTGTGCCACTCCATGTAGAGCACTCGTTCCTTAGTAGATTAATTTTTCGACCTATCTGGTCGGCACTCAAGGTTTATCCGAAAAGTTTGTCTCATTTTTATTTTTTATTTGATTTTTGGGTTAATTGCAATTTGGTTACCTGAGTTTTACAAAATTCTGCAATCGGTTACTAAATTTGTCAAAGTTGCGATTGGGTTCCTGAATTTGCTGAACCGGAGCAATCAGGTGTAAAATCCATTAACTTGTTAAAATTCTAACAAAGTCGTCACATGTGCCAAACACGTGACATTTAACTGAGGTCAAAAATGTCTTTTCTCAACCAAATTGCAATTAACCCAGAAATCAAAGTTTTCTTTCAAAAAAAAAAATCAAAGTTAATAATCAATTTTAATTTTTATACTGAGGTCAAAAAAGGTTAAAATTAAAAGAAATTAATAAAAAAATCATTTATGAAAAATAATTTATAAAAATTAAAAGAATTAATAAAAAAACAATACTTTAATGGATTAATGAATAATTGTTTGTTTATTTAAAAAGTACTTTTTTAAAAAAAAGTAAGTACATCTACATGAAAATTAATAATCAATTTTAATTTTTATGCATCAACTATATTTACAAACTTTCATATATTAAAACTAAAAAATGGTACATCAAATATTATCCTAACTCAAAAAAAAAAAAGATAAAAAAGATTAAAAAAAAAAAAGAAAAAAAAAAAGAAAAAGAAAATAAAATAAAAAACCCAGCTTCATCCTTCCAGGCTTCCATTCTCCTTCCTCCTGACCTCCACCACCACCATACTTTCAGTCAACCCATGAATCTCCAACCCAAATGCCAATTTACCATTCAGCCTTTCTAATTCCAATGCCCATTCCTTCTTCATCTCAACCTCACAATATTCATAAATCAGTACTTGCTAGCAAAACATTATGAAGAAAAATTCCAAAAAAAAAAGGAAGTGGAAAGAAATTACGATTCGAAGGTCGCCATTCTTCATACTTGTTTTCATTTCTGAAATCTGACCGGAATTGGAGCTGAGGTCAATGCAGCCACCATAAACCCTAGTTGGACTGTCTTCAAAATCAGTCAGAGGGTGAGCTTCGCCGGAGAAGAACAGTTCCGTACCCTCCATCTGAACCACCGCACCGTCGTCGAAAACTCTGGGCATGTCTATTCTCAGGTACAGACCTTCTTTCACGGAACCACCAACCACAACCACAACCAACAACCAAAACCAACAACATCCCTTAAATCAAGCCCCATTATCCAGATCTGATTTCAAAAACCCAAGAAGCTCAAACACACATTCATAGACCTGACTTCAAAAATCAGAAAAGCACGCCGGAGAGAGCACGCCGGAGAGAGGGAAGGGAATCAGATTAACAATGAATGAATTGGTATTTGGGGTTGATCTGCCGAGGCTAGGGTTTCAGAATGACAGATTGTTCAATTGCGCAAACAAGAAGGGTTGATTTCTGGGTTAATTGCAATTTGGTTGAGAAAAGACATTTTTGACCTCAGTTAAATGTCACGTGTTTGGCACACATGTGACGACTTTGTTAGAATTTTAACAAGTTAACGGATTTTACACCTGATTGCTCCGGTTCAGCAAATTCAGGAACACAATCGCAACTTTGACAAATTTAGTAACCGATTGCAGAATTTTGTAAAACTCAGGTCACCAAATTGCAATTAACCCTTGATTTTTTATAGTTTAACAAAAATGAAATTTGACAAAACATTAGATTCGATCTAATCATTCTAATTAAATTTTAAAAATTGCAATTGATAAATTATTAAATGATTATCAATAACAATTTTAGAATTTCATTGCCATGATTAGATTGACACTAATATATGGTCAAAGTTCATTTATATTGACCATAAAATATTAAAATAAAACAAAATTTCCAAAGTAAATAAAAGGTTACCTCTTCCATGTTACACTCTTATTTTGTTCTTGCTATCATTCATTCTAGTCATTTGGTTAATCAGTTTTTAGTTCGTTGATTCTTGCACTCCATACAGGTTTTGTCTGATTAGATACTTACACCCTAATTTTCTTACAATTCCAAATAATACTCACTTCGTCCTAAAATGATATTCACACTTTTTCAGCCGTTACTACGAATGAGCTTTGAGCAAAAACTTTAGGTTGATTTAATTATATTAATGAAAATCGAAACTTTTTATTAATACACCATCAACATGTTGGGTTGTGGAGTCTAAACTAACAAAGAGTGGTGTTTGGGGGGTGAAAGTCTAAACTAAGAAAGTTTGAGTTGAAGTCAAAGTACTCAAGGAGAAGAAAAAGAGGGAGAAGGAGACCAAAATTGCAGAGGAAGAATCTGGAAACCATGCGGCCAAGGAGAAGAAAAAGAGGGAGAAGGAGACCAAAATTGCAGAGGAAGAATCTGGAAACCATGCGGTCGCATGGTGCGGCCGCATGGCCCCGTTTTCAGATTTTTTTTTTCCTAGTTTCCTATTCTGATGAGATTTCTACTCAAAATATGTTTAGGGTTTCCTTGTACACCTATATAAACATAGACACGACTTAAAACACATTGTAGCATCATATTGAAAGAATATTTAATATATTTCTAGCTTGGTATTGCCCCCGAACGTAGTTCACGAACTGGGAAAACAATTTCTTGTGTTCGTGTGTGTGTGTGTTCTTCAATATTTACTATTTGTAGGTGTGATTGTTCTTATTCTCGATTGCAACGGGTACCACTAATACCCAACAACTCTATCAATAGCTTTTCTTGGTGGATTCGAAGTTTCATAAGTTGATCTTTGAATCACGCTCTTGAGAACTTTGCGAAGCAATCAAGATGGGTAAGAACATGATAGAAAAGTTCAATGGAGTGAATTTCACCTTTTGGAGGACAATGATTGAAGATTACTTTATTGTAAGGATCTTCACACACCCTTGAGCGAGAAACCTATAGACATGACAAAGGGGGATTGGGTGCAATGGATCGAAAGGCGTTAGGTGCGGTAAAGAATGCCCTAATCGATGAAATTGCACAGAACATGATGGAGGCCAAGACAACAATGGGAATGCTAGAGATGCTGTCATACATGTATAAGAAGCTGTCGAACATCAACAAGGTGCATCTGATAAAGCGGTTCGTGAATACAAAGATGTTAGAAGGAGCGACAGCAACGAGTCATGTCGACAATGTCAAAGGTTTCGTGGACCAATTGAAAACAGTCAGTGTCACTTTCTCCGATGAATTGTAGGTTGTTTATTACTAAATTCGTTGCCTAAAAGTTTGGGAGGCAACTGTGACGATGCTAAATGTGTTGACAAATAAGGTATCAGTAATATAGGTGGAAGTTAGAGATTTCATTCTTGTAGAGGAGTTGCAAAGAAAATTGAAGGGGAGGGAAACTTTAGGGCTTGCACTTAAGGTGGAGAAAGGTAGGGGAAAGAGAGGACCGAGATCTAAGAAGGGGAAGGATAACACGGTTAAGTGCTACAATTGTGGTGCGAATGGTCATATTTGTTATGATTTCCGGAGAAGGATGGTGATGGTCATGTAAACGCGACAAAGAAGGCGTGGATGTATTAATATTGGGAGATGAGCAGTCAGATGAGGCTTGGGTGTTGGATTCGGGATCATCGTTAAATGCTTGTGGAGATTTAAAGGTAATGGAGCGATATACACTGGGTGATTTTGGGGTGGTTTATCTTGGTGATGATCAACCATTGAAGATCATATGTAAATGAGATGTAATGATGAATAGACCAAGTGGGTCTGGTTTACAATTGCATGATGTGGGGCACGTTTTGAAATTGAAGACGATGTTGATTTCCATTGAATAGTTAGACAGTGAGGGGTATGGAGTAGCCTTCAATGGTGGGTCTTGGGAAATCACAAAGGGAGCGGAGGGAGTATCTCTAGGGAGGAAGGAGAAGATGTTGTACACTACATGCAACAATATTATTCGCTCAGGTAGGAGTGAGATGCTTGTCGACTGGCCGGTTAGTGGAAAAGGGAAAGTCATCAACAGAAGACATGTTAGAGTGAAGAAATGACACAAAATTGATCAACGCAGAGAATAAGGCAAGTGGTCCTAACAGAGAGCGAGACCACAAGCAGACAATGCAAGAGGCAAGGGGAGACCGTGTTTCAGGGAGGAGCATTGCAAGGAAAGTGGGTCTGGATGAAGAAGGCGAATTTAGACTTGTATGGAGGAATCAAATTAGAAATTGGTTCGGGAAGGCAAAACAAATCTAACAAGGAGAGGTTGAAGCGTCTCTTGGCTTCAACTCGCTTTAGCAGCTGAGCGAGGAGGCTCGGCGATGTCAAGTCAGTATGGAAGTAAAATGTGTTCAGAGGTTCATTCCATGGTGTGAGTTGACGCTTAGTGTCTATGGTTATAGTTTTAGTCTCCAGGTGGGAGATTGTTAGGTTATAGAGTCTAAACTAAATAAAGAATGTTGTTTGGGGTCAAAGTCTAAACTAATGGGGAGTTTGAGTTGAAGTCAAAATACTCAAAGAGGAGGAAAAGAGGGAGAATGGGACCAAAATTTTGGAGGAAGAATCTAGAAGCCGTGCGGTTGCATGGCCCCGTGTTTAGCTTTATTTCTAGGTTGCTATGTTTATGTGATTTCTACTCAAAATAGGTTTAGGGTTTAAGAAAAATTAAATAATATGAGAGAGAATGAGTTGGAAGAATAATAAAAATTAAATAATATGGAGTTGTGCGTGTGAATTAAAATATGAATAGTCGTTGGTAGTTGCTGTGAGTGTGAAAAATGAAGTATGCGAGAGAAAGTGAGGTAGAGAATAGTAGGTTGATTGGTGTTGTTAGTATAAAAGTAAAATATGAGAGAGAATGAGTGAGAATAATAGTAAAAATTATTTGCATTTTAGAAAAGTGTGATTTATTCTGTGGGAAACCTAAAAGGAAATTTGTGCAACTGATATACTCCCTCCGTCCCCCCACAAGTGAGACTAATTTTTTTTTCAGTCCGTCCCACCACAAGTGAGACCGCCAAAAATGGAAATGTTTTAATATATTTATATTCAACCAATCCCACTATTTAACTCCACTCATTTTCTTCTTCTTTTCCACCTCACAATTTATTCCACTAACACTATTATTTACCCCACTCATTCTCTCTCTTCATTTTCTACCACACATTTACTACTTTTTCTTAATTATTGTGCCCACAATTCAATTCTAGTAGCACTCGTGGTGGGATGGAGGGAGTATATCATCTCGGTCTTCATCTGGCGACAAAGTCGAAAGAATTAGATTAAATCTGGCCAATGCATGACATCTAGCAATCTGCGGGAGAGAAGGTTCCGTTACCACACTGCCTCCTTCCTTTTACTCTCTCTCTCTCTCTCTCTCTCTCTCCTTCCATTTAGTACAAATAGCAAATTCCATAAAGTTTCCAGTTTCAGTTTCAGTCTCATTCAAACAATCTTCAAAGCTACTCTCACAATAGCAATGAACGTTGAAACTCTTTTCTACTCCAACTTTTCAGCTTCAGATGAGGATGATGATGTTAATTTTTCGGAGATCATTACATTAATGAGTTCAAACGATGATAGCTTGTTTTCGACTAACCCTAGTAATCTGTTAAGGGAGAATTCACTTTCCGATGATGTTGTTCTCGATTTCATCCGTGGTCATCTCCTAGAAGACACCAATAATCTTAAATTTGATTACCCGAGTTCAGTAATGTCGCCCGATACTTGCTATACACTTGATCAGAGCCCTTCCTTTTCGAGTTCTGATGATGCATTTTTCAACTCATTCATTCATAGCCCTTCTTCTACCTTGAACTCTTCTTTGCCCACTATGGGATCTTGCAACAAGTCATTTCTTCATAGCTCTTCTTCTTTGAGTATTAACTCTTTCTTATCCAAAATGGATGCAATCAATGAAACTACTAAAAGCCATTTTGATTCTGATGACGTTATCCATGGTCAACTCCTAGATGACTCCAATAATCTTATATTTGATTACCCAAGTCCAATAATGTCTGATAATTTCTATGCACTTGATCATATCCCATCATCGAGTTTTGATGACTCCAATAATCTTATATTTGATTACCAAAGTCCAATATTAATGTCCGATAAGTTCTGTTCACTTGATCATATCCCATCATCGAGTTTTGATGACTCCAATAATCTTATATTTGATTCTTGCAACTCGCTTATTCAAAACCCTTCTTCTAGTTTGAACTCCTTACCCATGGTAGAATCTTACAACCTGTCATTTCTTCGTCCTAGATCTATTTCTAGGCTGAATTCTATCGCATCCATAATTGGGTCTCGCAACTCATCATTGCTGCATATCCCTTCGTCTACTTTGAACTCTTTCGCAATACCCACAATGGAACCTTGCGACCCATCAACCCCTATCCGTAATTCTCCTTCGAGTTTTAGCTCTTTCTTATCCACAATGGACACGATCAAAGCACCCATTGATATCCCTTCTTCAAGTATTGACCCTTTCTTACCCCCAGTCGACCTAGAAAATGTGTCGCAAGTGGAAGTGCACCTGCCCAATGTAGTGAAAATCACAGAAAAATCATCTCAAATAGAGTACAAAGATATTTTATCAAAGGAAAATGAAATAAATGCTCCATCAGAATCATGGAAACTATATAGAGGAGTAAGGAGACGTCCGTGGGGAAAGTTTACAGCAGAGACGAGAGATCCAAGCAAGAAAGGCGTACGAATGTGGCTAGGGACATTTGATACTCCAAAAGATGCAGCATTGGCTTATGACAAAGCTGCGTTTAAGCTACGCGGGTCAAAAGCTAAAGTTAATTTTCCAGACCTCCTTGAAACGCACAACATTTCTCCGGCTCGTCCTAAAAGGCCTTGTTCATCATTGTCTGAAGTTGTCTCAACAAAAAAGAGAAGGAATACTAGCCAGTGATTTTTCTGTTTTATTTTACTTTGATGTTTGGTTACATAGCCATCACATTTGGTCTATACATCAGACAGTAGGTTTGTGAAATCAAAAAGAGACAACTGAATTTAAGTTATTCAGGATTTCGTGGGTATTTCTTGTCTGACTAGATTTTATAAAATTTAATTTCCTAGGTTAGATTTTGGGGTTATGTGTGTGCTTATATAAACAAAAGTGGCAGCTGCAATTATGTGTGTACCATAGTGTCAATGCAAGTGTGAGATGTAAAACGTGCGTGCAATTTGTGAACAATAGAGAGAGAGAGAGACGCGCTAGTAAGATTGAATATACTGAGATTGCAAAAACCTCATACTAAATTATACTGTATATCTTGGCTTAACTGTAACGACCCAATTTTAACTCATAATTAAATGGGTGTCATTAAGTGATCATTCTTTTATCAATGAGGTTCTTTAATTGACCAAGAAATCAATGTCTAACTTAAGTTTAGATCGTTTCAATGACGAAAACACTTGGAGTGAATTCCAATCAAAAGTTACCGCCCATAGCCGTAATACAATAATTACTCTAGGAATGGAGGGTGGTCAATAGATAACGATATAAAATAGGAATAAGAGACGTAAATCCCTTACCTGATTACGTGTTAGCTAGCACTCCGTACTAAAACGCACCCTTAACGGTACTCCACAAAATCTACAATGAAGGTACAATATACTGTAAATAATACTTACAATATCACTAAGGTAGTATAAAATTGAATAAAACTAATTAACATATCGTATGATTACTAGGGGATATTATTGCTAACTAAACAGTCTAATTTCACTACTTCCCAAATTTTTCACTAATCGCTTGAATCTTTTCATTTGTCCAGTGGGTTAAACTTCTCATTACTCTTTCTCTTTCACCATCGGCCACACACACTAATTTTTCGTGCACACATATTCTTTCCTCAAAGATTCTTTGCAAATCAGTACTTATGCCTATACATACAAGAATATATATATATACTTTTTTTTGTGTAGTCCTTACATATTTGCAATTAAATCCTTATTTTCATCACCATCCCACTCATTTCTTCTCTCTCACACGTCTCTTTCACTCTCTATCTCTCCTTCTCTTATTTCTTTTGGCAAAAAGAATATTTTGGTCATTAAACTTTACGTTGTTTTCAAATATTCTCATTGAACTTTATTTCTTACAAATGTTCTCATCGAACTTTTCTAATTTTTCCAATGTGCTTACTCCATCTATAATTTCGCTAAAAAATTAACAAACGTTAGTCACATGACCTCATGTGACTAATGGTTATTTAAATTTGTTATGTTTCGTTAATTTTAAGGATATTGAAGAAGAAAAAAAATTAAAACAATACAAAAATAAAAAAAAAACTTAAAACACGCTTCACCTCTTTATCTCCGTCTCTCTCTCTCTCTCAAAAATCCCGCCGTCTCCTGCCTCTTCCTCCCCGTACGGCGGCTCCCCCTTCCCCACCCCCACTTCTCCCACACCCATTCTTTGTTCCTCTCCACCTGCGATTCCCCTTGAAGTCTTATTGTGATTGATGAATCTTGGATTGCTAAAAACATGAACACTCGAAGCTTTGGTGAGGATTTCAACAAATAAATAGGGGATTGAGGCTTTGAATCTAACTGTTTAAGCAGTGAATTGACCTTATAGAAGTCGTCCGCATGTGACTTCCTTGAAGTTTCACTTAAGTCGTGGTTTAATTTGATGAAATTTACGGATGTTTGAAATCCGGGTTTGCGGTTTTTTTATTTTCTTTAAAAAAAATGGGTTTGTAGTTTCTTCGATTTTGACTAAGGGTTTGTGATTTCTCCGAAAATTCTGGATTTGGGTTTAATTTTGTGATTTTTTGGTGGTCATCTTGCTGTTGTGATTCGTGCAAAAGTGTGTTTGTGGGTATGTGTGAAGAGTGTGTGTGTTCATTGGTGGTGGTGGCTGGGTTGACGGAGATGGTGGTGAATCGGTTGACGTAGATGGTGACGGCTATATCAGTGAAAAGATGGTGGAGGCTATCGCAGTGGGTAGGGGTGGTAAAAAAGGGTGATTAAATTTTAACAAAATGTGACAAAACATAATGAAACTCAGTCATGTGAGGTCACATAACTAACTTTTGTTAAGTTGTTAGTGAAATTATAGATGGAGTGAGTACATTTGAAATTTTTTAAAAGTTTAATGAGAACATTTGCCAAAAACAAAGTTCAATGATAACATTGGAAAATGAGCTAAAGTTCAGTGATGAACATATACTTTTTGTCATTTCTTTTCTTTCTCTTCTTCCTCTCTGACTACTCTCTTTCTCTCTCTCTCTCTCTCTCTCTCATCCGTCCTCTCTCTCATTCGCCTCTCTCTTCTCTCTTCTTTTCTCTTTCTTTCTCTTTCTCGGTTTCTGTTCCCTCTCTATTTTTCTCAATTCTTTTGTTTTCTTCCGCAATTCTTCCACAATTCACACCAGTCACTAAGTATCAATGTACAATACTACAATACACTAGGATATAAGTTTTGAAGGGAGAATTAAAATTTACCTTTGCACAGCTGAATATTGACCTCTCTCAATCTGTTTGGCTGCCATTCTTTTTCTCCCTCTCTAGCTCCTCTCAATTTCGGCTGTAACTTAAAACGGGTGAGTCTTAGGGTTAGAGTAGCTATTGTATTTATAGGTGGAAAAGGTTTAGGGTTGACTTAGGGTTTTCTATATTATCCGGCCCATCAATTTAGTGAGTCCTTCTTGGACTTAAATAAAACTCATAACTCACATTAATTATCCCCTCAGTTCCAACAATATTTCCTATTAACTAGAATATTAATTAATTTTTCTAATTAATCTAAAACTATAATAAAGTACGAACGCCGCAGATGTAATCATGTGTTGGCGAAGTGTTGGCGAAGTGAGTTATCAAAATTTGTGTTATTTGCTTCGTATTGGTTACATATTGATTGGGAGATTCAGTGCTGCCTCCAAAGATCAAGGATAATGATAGCATAGATCCATGTGGGATCACAGTACTAGCTTCATATTTTCCTGTATAATTTTTTATCATCAATAAAAAAATGCATTTGTTGATCATTTGATCTTAACGTTAATTTCTTAGTATTATTTTTTTGGTGTTTGATTACTGTGAAATGTGAGTAAAGTTTTGTTAAACTGTAAATAACCCAATTTGCGTGTATGATACCGGAAAAATGGAGAAGTCATCGGAGGTAACATAAGTGAACAAACACGGGTTAACAAACTCGATATTCAAAGGAATCCACCAATGAATATGAGTCAAATCACCACCCAAAGGCACCCAAACCTAAGGGATAAGATAGAACAAGAAGAAATCCATCTTCTTAAACAAGTCACAAAGACTCAATAATTTTATGTAACTCAACTCACTCTATCAACAATGAATCTCAAGGATATATGGAGGGTTATTTCCCGCATCATTCTCCCTTGGTTGGAGAAAATTCGTCCTCGAATTTTGAAGTGACGAATAATTTTCCCAACACACCTTTTATGTTGCATAATTCTTTGATGAGTGTGCCGTAAAAAGAAAAATGAACCTTGCTTTGATCTTGTTCCATCATAAAGAAAACAATCTGAAAATATTAACATATTTACCTCCATGTTATTGCCTCCAACAACACCGATGGGATCTCCATGTTCTTCATCATAGATTGGATCTTCATCATAGATTGGAGGTTTATTCCAATCCACAACTTTTTCTTCACTTGTTGAATATGAAAATGGCCATGCAAGATTTTCAAAAAACTCTTCGTCATAAACAACTTTGAATCATGACGCGACTCATCATGTTCCAAAGTCTCGTAGCGTGCAAGACGACCCTTGAGTTGTAACACTTGTCTCCTTAGATCTTCCACCATAACATCCCGGTCTTGGTAATATCGCGGAAGGATACCAACCTCAACTCTGATACCACTTTGATGCCGGAAAAGTGGAGAAGTCATCGGAGGTAACACAAGTGAACAAACAAGGGTTTAATAAACTCGATATTCAAAGGAATCCAACTAAGAATATGAGACAAATCACCACCCAAAGGAACCCAAACCTAAGGGATAAGATAGAACAAGAAGAAATCCATCTTCTTAAACTAGTCACAAAGACTTAATATATTTTTATAACTCAACTCACTCTATTCTCTTACAAATACATGTAGTAGGCTATTTATAGTACTCTTGGAACATACCTCCAAGTTTGGATAAACTAGATATTAATTATTTGGTGATAAGATTGACTAGAAATATGAAAGATCAAAAGACTTGTCAAAATTCGGATGAATCTGTCCACCTGCACAACTCTTAGTAAAATGACCATAACTTGATGTAGAAAACTCATAATGATGATCCGAAAAGTGCGTTGTAAACTAGACACAGAGAGATTTCCAATGGTATATTATAAGTCTGCTGGAGAGGTATGAATAATGACCATAATGCCCTTGAATTGGACCTAAAATTTTGTTTCTGTATTTTTCTTGATCAACAGTTTTGTACCAATCTTTTTTATAGTTTTTTACCGAAAAACCCGCTCCACCAATAATGAATATGAAGACCATATTGAGAGGTTGTTTCCTGTGTCATTCTCCCTTGGTTGGAGAAAATTCGTCCTCGAATTTTGAAGTGACAAATAATCACAAATGCAACTCCAAGACAAGAAAAATGACATTCTTTAAATCTATCTCCCGGAATGATAGGACAAATTTGGTGATGAAGACCAATCATTATCCTTTCTTCACACCACCATTTCTCCTCTAGAACCGAAAAACATGATTTCTCCATTTTTGTGACAAATAAAATAGGACAAGCATTGTATGGAAACTTTACCTCGATAAACTTCATCACGTGAAACGTAGAGTTTTTGTTTCCATCTCCTTCATTTGAACAATTATTAAAGGCATGATCAAAAGACTCAAAAAAATGTTCTTCAAACTCCTCATCAAATACCGGTGGTTTAACCCAATCGGCAACCGCTTCTTCACACGTTGAAGATGAAAAGGGCCACTTGAGATTCTCTGAAATCTCTTCATCAAAAGTTCTTTGGAATGTAAGGTTCAATCGATGATTAAATCGATGAGAAGCCTCTTCAGTCGACACCTCGTCAAAAGTGTGGCTGGAAAGGGAAATCTTCTCACGATCTTTTGAAATCAACAACTTTGAATCATGACGCGACTCATCATGTTCCAAAGTCTCGTAGCGTGCAAGACGACGCTTGAGTTGTAACACTTGTCTCCTTAGATCTTCCACCATAACATCCCGGTCTTGGTAATGTCGCGGAAGCATACCAACCTCAGCTCTGGTACCACTTTGATGCCGGAAAAGTGGAGAAGTCATCGGAGGTAACACAAGTGAACAAACAAGGGTTTAATGAACTCGATATTCAAAGGAATCCACCTAAGAATATGAGACAAATCACCACCCAAAGGCACCCAAACCTAAGGGATAAGATAGAAAAAGAAGAAATCCATCTTCTTAAACAAGTCACAAAGACTCAATAATTTTATATAACTCAACTCACTCTATCAACAATGAATCTCAAGGATATATGGAGTGTTATTTCCCGCATCAGTGTATCTGTGTATATATATACACACAGATACACACAAAATGAATGGAAAAAAAGAAGATGAAGAAGGATGATCGGAAGAAGGAGGATCAGGGTGTGGTAGTAAAGGAGAGAAGAATATATACTGACAATGGAGAAACATTAGGTTATTATAAAGTTTTCATTTTGAGTTTTTACAAATTTAAGTGAAACATATTTAAGATAATTTTTTTTTTATATAATTTCAAATGAGAGAGAGAGTATTCAGTTATGATAAAGTAGTCCTTTAGCAATCTATTGAATCACTAATAAGATACTAGTACTATATAGGATACAGAGAATAAATAATATTTGGACGAGCAAATATGGCACAGTAAAATACTACTCCCTCTGTCTCTAAATAAGTGTCCAAATTTCATTTTAAGGGACACTGAAAATCTCAACTTTTGAACAATTTGGTAACAACGATTCATATATAATCGTGTAATCTCCTTTCCAAACCTTTAATTTTGCACGTATAAAGAAACCGGTAAAAAAAATTTCGAAAAAAAAACGTTTAGGGAGAAAGTTATGTTAAAAAAAGATACTCATTTAGAGACAAAGATTTCTTGAAAATGAACACTCATTTAGGGACAGAGGGAGTAATATTTTGGACAAGCAATACTGACAATGTGATTTCTGCATGTGCATTTCTTTTCGTAAGGTAGTCAAATTCAATAAAGAAAACTTTTAAGCACGTTTTTAGTGATTCGATTGTTGGAAAATTTGGGATCTCTGGATCAACTAGCCCATACTAGAAGTTATCAATATGAAGAAAATAATCAACACGTAAATAAAGTAATATGAAAGAACAAGAACACCATGAATTTGTTCACCCGGTTCACCATCCCTATGTCTACATCCGGAGGCACCAAGCCAGGATATCACTATAATAATATGTCGATTATTACAATTTACACATACACTCACACAGATCTTGTATGGCTACGATTCTCGAATAACAATCTCACCACATATATTATCTCTCCCCCAAGAATACACAAACACGGTCATGGCCGGGTTGTAGGATCGCCCCCATGGCTCTCCTACCCCCCCCCCCCACGGGCCCCTCCGCACTATTTTGTGTTCTCTCTTTTGATATCCTAACTTTCTCCTACACAAAGTAAAAGTAAAGTACAAAATATTATGATGCTAGTTATAATATATTTATAGGACACAAAACCTAATCCTAATCAAAACCTAGTAACCTGAAGTTGTAGGACGGAAGGAGTATTATACTTGGATAAGGATAATGACCACACGTCATTATTCCCCTTTTGGTCAAAGGAGACCAACTCTTTCTAAGTTGCCAATTCCAATTCATGCCACGCCACGCCACGCCAGGAAACCAAACAAAGCCGGCCCATTACCAACTGAGGTCCGGTCGGGTCCTCCTGTTGTTCCGGCCGGATCCTCTGATTTTCGCTCCATCCCGGTTTCGCTCTTCGCTCTTCCGTGGTTTTGACCTTCTTCGGTTTTGACTCCATTCCCAACGTCAATAGATTGCGGGAGGAAAAGGCAAGGAAAAGCAAACAACAACTTAACTAAACATTTTTTCTTCAAATAACAATATTCTAATTTGAAGTTTTTTTGGATCAAAAATAAAAAAAAAATATATAAAAAAATCGTTTCAAATAACAATATTCTAATATGAGCATTTCTTTTCATAAGATAGACAAATCCAATAAAAAAAAATAGCATTGGTTATCCCCATACCATTAACTATAAGAAAATTATTTTGATATACCGTTAATATGATACCAAAAACACTTTTTAATTTCGTAAAGAGTATGTTTACGTTAGATCCAAATTAATTGATTAATAAAGTTCGCTCATCAGACTTTAAACGAGCAAAGAACGGGTTCGCCAAACGGATTCAGCTCAACTCAAGTCTGCCAACCAGACTCTAAATCAGCAAACGGGATTTGCTAAATGGATTTCAGCTCCAGTCCGCTCAACGGACTCTAAATGGGCATAACGGTTCCGCTAAACGGCTCCAGCCTCAGTCTGCTAACCAGACTTTAAACCTTGGCCACGGTGGGCCGTCTCACATCACCGTACCTCTTTCGTCAGCGAAAGCCGCTCACACAGGGAGGGCACTCCTATACTTTGTAATTTCAAATTCCTGCTTTTATCGAGTCTTTGTTTTTTCTTGGTGATGTCCTCGGCGGATGTCTTTCTTTCGTCAGCGCGTTTCGCTTCGCAATCCACGCCGCCGAGGGGCTCTGTAGACACCCCGCCTTGGACCGCTCACCCCGATTGCACATTTGATTTTGTGTTTCTTCTTGTTTTAAGTGTGGTTCGTTAGTTTCTGTTACTTCCATTAAGTTCTTGACTGAATCCATTAAGTCCAGGGACCAAACTGAATAACAGTTCTAAATTTCCAGTCCATTCTGTCAAAATTGCCTTCTTAGAGTCGCGCGCCTCTGTCTCCATAGGTGAGACGCGTGCACCTTCCGCCCCAAAGGCCGGAGGCGCGCGCTTCTGGGCGTTAGTTACAAATTCTCTCCATGAATCTCTCCTTTGCTCAATTTACAGGATTTTGGTCGGTAATTCCCTCTTTCTGACTCTGTTTTGGCACCAAAAACATCTCATTTTCAACTATAAAAACCCCTCTTCTTTACCATTTCGGAGAAGGACTTTTTCAAGATAAGAAATCTACACAAAAAAACACTTTTAGAGCATTCTCAAGGCATTCTCCAAAGACATCCTTGAAGCTACTTGAAGTTTAGTTACTCATACTTTTCTCTCTTCCCTCTACCTCATCTCCATTTCTCTTCTTTTATTTTATCAAAGTGTGCAATCAACCCAAACCACTTTGGGACATGACACCAAAGGTCACTTCACTACATTGAAGTTGGCCAAGGAGTTATCTCCCCATATTCAAACCCCCTTTTAACCCCTTAAATCTCATTTTCAAAGTATAGGAAGAACACATTTTTTATCATGTAGATTATGAACAAGCAAGACAAAATTGTGAAACACGTTTTCAACCTTTAATCTCATTTTTTAACATGAACGGGGCTCTTATACCACTGTTGGGTTTCCAAGTAACATGTGCAGCGGAATTAAGCATTTAAAATTTTATGAAACCCAAAGCCCATAAATCCGTTCATATGATTATATCAAATACATACATAATGAATACTAGAATACTAACCTTTGATGACTTTGAATATCAACCTTTAATCTTGGTGGAGATTGGAAGCTTGATCACGAACAGAGCAAGAACACGAACTTTGAAGATGATAAGCTTCACCCTCTAGCGGTATCCACACCACTAACGAATATCAAGGAACTTCTTGATTTTGGTTGCTAGACCAAATTGTGAAACACGTTTTCACAATTGTATGAACAATATGGAATATAAATTGTGTTTATCTTTGTTCTTCAATCTAGGGATTTCTTAGAACAAAATAATTCTCTCAAAAACTCTTTGGAGGCTTTCACAAACTTATGTACTGATTAGGGCAACTAGAGGCTGTTTAAATACTTGTTAAACCTATTCCAAATAGGTAACAAGTGTCTAAACCCGCAAGAAAACGGACTTAGGAAAGTTTCTGCCGAAACCGACTAATCCGCCCGGGTATACAAAGGGGTCCGTCCGGATCAAGCATGGTCTGACCGGGTCCTCTACCCAGTCCACCCGGATCACCAGGAGGTCCGGTCAGGTCCTTTTACAGGTCCACCAGAACCCTCCTGTTTTCCAGACTACTTCTTCTAATTTCCAAAATCCTTGAATGGTCATTCGACCCATGTTCCAATATAGTCCTTTAGGATTCGTTCTATTGTGTGTGACCCTCTAGGATTACACTAAGTTGGCAATGGGTTCAAACATGAAACCATAAGATATGATTTGGTTATAGCAAACCGTCATACCTACCCAAATAATGTAACTAGATACAAGTTCGCATTCCTTTAGAACATGTCATAATCCCTTTGTCCACGATGTCATTGAACACAAGTCATGGTCAACAAGTCAACTTGTATTTGTTCAATACTTTCTCGATTCCGAATATGTTGATAATCCAAATGACATTGATCCAATCAATTCATTTGAGTCCAGCTGAACATTTTCATCAACATCATTCCTACGAGAGGCCCAAGCTTGACATCTCTCCAAAGATGGACAAATACATCTTAGCTTATTATTCATCCCTACATGAATCCGATTATGCCAATCATACCCTTTATAACTACCCGGTTAAAGGTAGCGTTTGAATATGTAAAACATAATGTTCATCAAGTGGAAGACTCTAATAACTTCATGTCTAAGGATTCAAATGACATAACTAATATGAGATATATGTATGACATTGACCATGACATAAATCTCATAGAGCGGGTCATGTCCAGTACCTTGTTCCAAACAAGTACCCATAAATCTAACATGATCATCCCATGATCATTTAGCCTTTATACTAATACTAAACAAGTACTAGGGACGGAGATTATTATAAGTAAACATGAACAACAATAATAATCAAAACATTTCTTTATTGATATGAATTTATTGATAACATACAACGTTTTACAAACGTGCTTAGGGCACCAACACTAACAATCTCCCACTTGCCCTAGGCCCAATCTCTCATGTATCTAATACCCATGGACCTAACATGACCATTATGTTTAGCTTGTGGAAGTCCCTTTGTCAGTGGGTTCGCAACGTTATCATCAGTAGATACTCTGCATATATTAACGTCTCCCCTATCCACGATTTCTCGAATGATTTGGAAACGTCTGAGTATGTGTTTGGATTTCTGATGTGCCCTTGGTTCCTTTGCTTGAGCAATTGCACCATTATCATCACAATAAAGGTCTATTGGGTTAGCAATACTAGGAACCACTTCTAGTTCACCAATGAACTTCTTAATCCAAACAGCTTCCTTTGCAGCATCCGATGCAGCAATATACTCAGCCTCAGTTTTAGAATCAGCGGTTGTACTCTGCTTGGAACTTTTCCAGCTTACAGCTCCACCATTTAACATGAACACAAAACACGATTGCGATCGACTATCATCTCTATCGGTTTGGAAGCTTGCATCTGTGTAATCATTTACAACAAGATCATCTTCCATTCCTCCATAGATCAAAAACGAATATTTAGTCCTTCTCAAGTACTTAAGAATCGCTTTTACAGCCATCCAGTGACATTCACCGGGGTCGGATTGATATCTACTCATCATGATCAAAGCATAAGATACATCCGGCCTAGTACATATCATGGCATACATAATAAATCCAATTGCCGAAACATATGGAATCTCACTCATTTTCTCCCGCTCATCTTTTGTCTTAGGACATTGAGTCTTGCTTAGAGAAACTCCATGCAACACTGGCAAGTTCCTTCTCTTAGAATTTTCCATGCGAAATCTTCTAAGGACCTTGTCAATGTATGTACTTTGTCTTAAGACAATTAGCTTCCTTGATCTATCTCTATAGATCTTAATGCCAAGGATATATGCGGCTTCACCCATATCTTTCATTGCGAAACACTTTCCTAACCAAGTCTTTACAAACTGAAGTGTTGGAATGTCGTTTCCAATGAGTAATATGTCATCCACATATACAATAAGGAATAGCACAATGCTCCCACTAATCTTCTTGTATACACAAGGTTCATCTTCGTTCTTGATGAAGCCAAACTCTTTGACCGATTCATCAAAACGGAGATTCCAACTCCTAGAAGCTTGCTTCAATCCATAGATGGATTTCTGCAACTTGCATACTTTAGAATTTTGTTCAAAACCCTCGGGTTGTATCATATACACATCCTCTTGTAAGTTTCCATTCAGGAAAAAGGTTTTGACATCCATCTGCCATATTTCATAGTCATGATATGTGGCAATGGCAAGCAAAATTCTTATAGACTTGATCATTGCTACGGGTGAAAAAGTTTCATCATAGTCAATACCATGAATCTGCCTATAACCTTTCGCTACAATCCTAGCTTTGTAAGTATGCACCTTCCCATCCATGTCAGTCTTCTTCTTGAAGACCCATTTGCATCATATGGTTTTTACACCTTCGGGTGCATCAATCAAGTTCCAAACTTGATTATCTTGCATGGATTGCAATTCGGATTCCATGGCTCCAAGCCATTTATCCGAATCAGGAGATGACATCGCCTCTTGGTAGGTGGTCGGTTCATCATTCTCAATGATCTCCACCTTATCACTATCCGTTACGAGAAACCCATATCTCTCGGGTTCGGATCGTGACCTACTAGATCTGCGAATTACTTGTGTATTCTGAACAGGTTCCACAACTTCTTGTGGGACTTGTTCTTGTTCCACCATCGGTTCAATGTCATTTTCTGGGTCTCGAATCTCTTCAAGATTTACTTTACTCCCACTTATTTCTTTGGAGAGAAACTCTTTCTCTAGAAAGACACCAGTCCGGGCAACAAACACTTCGTTGTTCGTTCGGTTGTAAAAGTAATATCCTTTAGTTTCCTTATGATATCCCACGAAAATACATTTATCATATTTGTGTGAAAGTTTGTCTGAGATATGTCTTTTGAAAAAAACTTCACAACCCCAAATCTTCATGAAGGACAGACAAGGCATCTTTCTGATCCACATCTCACATGGAGTCTTTTGAACCGATTTACTTGGAACACGATTTAGTGTGAAAGCAGCGGTTTCTAGCGCATAGTCCCAAAAAGATAATGGAAGATCAACTTTGACTCATCATTGATCGAACCATGTCCAACAAAGTTTGATTCCTCCTCTCGGACACACCATTCCATTGTGGTGTTCCGGGTGGAGTCAATTATGAAACTATTCCACAATTCTTTAGATGATTGTCAAATTCTTGACTTAAGTATTCTCCACCTCGATCCGATCGAAGTACCTTAATACTTTTGCCAGGTTGTTTTTCTATTTCATTTTGAAATATTCTAAATATCTCAAATGCTTCACTTTTATGTTTCATTAGGTAAACATACCCAAATCTACTATAATCATCCGTGAAGGTTATGAAGTATTGAAATCCTCCCCTAGCATTGCTACTTAATGGTCCGCATACATCGGAATGTATCAACCCCAATAAGTCGCTCGCCCTTTCACCTAACTTGGTAAAAGGTGTCTTAGTCATTTTTCCAAGAAGACACGACTCACAAGTATCATATGACTCAAGCTCACATGAACCCAAAAGACCGTCCCCATGGAGTTTTGAGATACGCTTCTCATTAATATGACCAAGACGGCAATGC
The DNA here is from genome assembly GCA_026119855.1 of Campanula takesimana. Lineage (NCBI taxonomy): Eukaryota > Viridiplantae > Streptophyta > Magnoliopsida > Asterales > Campanulaceae > Campanula > Campanula takesimana. The sequence continues at coordinate 60,236 of JAOWBW010000021.1, forward strand.
CACAAATAAGTGTGATTTACATCATTAGGTTTAGATTTCTTATTTATATGATAGACATTGTCATTATTTTCATTCTTGACATCCAAGACATAAAGGCCATTAAATGAATTAGCAATACCATAAAGCACATCATTTAAATAAATAGAAAATCTCTTATTCTCAATAAGAAATTTAAAACCTTCATTACCCAAACAAGAAATTGAAATAATATTTCTAATTAAATCTGGTACATAATAGAAATTGTTTAAAGCAAGTATTAAACCGGAAGGTAAAGTGACTTCATAAGTCCCTACGGCTAATGCAGCAACTCTTGCTCCATTTCACATGCGCAGGTCTACTTCACCTTCTTTAATTAGTCTCCTATTCTTTAGTCGTTTCACATTTAAACAAATGTGATAACCACATCCGGTATCCAATACCCAAGAACTAGTGGTAGAAAGGAGAATATCTATCATATAGATACCTGAAGTCGACGCAGTCCTACTGCTCTTCTTCTTCTTTTGCTCTTCCATAAAAGCCTTGCAATTTCGTTTCCAATGACCAATTTCTTGACAATGGAAACAAATTGCATCCTTTTGTACATCGGGTTTTGTACTAGAAGCCTTGGCAACCTTTGCCTTGCTAATCTTTGGTTTGGCAACCTTTGCCCCACCCTTTCCTTTGGCATTAGCCTTCTTTCCATCATAAACCATGAACACAGGAGAACCTTTCTCCACAATATTCATCTCCGCAGTTTTAAGCATATTATGCAACTCAGAGATATTCTTATCCATTCCATGCATGTTATAGTTCATCACAAAGTGATTATAACTCTTAGGTAATGAATTAAGAATGAGATCTGTGGCTAGCTCCAATGGAATTGGATAGCCAAGTATCTCAAGGTGCTCCACGTAGCCCTTCATCTTAAGCATGTGAGGACCCACTTGTTGCTCTTCACTCATTTTGCAAAAAGTGAATGCAACAATGGTTTTATACCTCTCTTGCCTAGCTTGCTCTTGAAACATGTCTCTCAACTCCACGCCTATCTCATAGGCATCCAAATGTTCCAAACTTTGTTGGAGTTTTGAGCACATAGTCGCGAGCATGAGACAACTCACATCTCTAGAATCATTACGATGCTTTTTGTGATTGTCTCCCTCTGCCCTAGGGGCAGTGGCTGCGGGTTCTTCAGGAATAAGCCCATCGAGAATGTACAATTTATCTTCTTGCCTAAGAACTATTCTTAGGCTTCGGATCCAATCCATGAAGTTTGTACCACTCTCTTGAAGCTTATCCTTCTCAAGGATCAATCGCAATGAAATTAATTGAGTGTTGGTAGTCATTATCTACAATTATGCAAAACATTTAATAAGTACCAATTTTCATTAAAGAAATAAACAATGTATTTTTCCAAAAAATACTCCCACTAAATTATATAACTTTCTTATACATCCAATGCATAATATAATTTAAATGGGCTAAGATCTTACTTTAATTTAATCTTGAGTACGCTTTGGCGCACCGCTCAAAACCAAATTAATTAGGTAGACAACTCTTGTCAATCATATCCAATATGACTCTTAGATCTTTTATGAGATTCTTTAAGAAATCCAATTTCAAAAAGCATGTTTTAATCTCATCTTTGCCTTAGGCCCAAAACTGTTTTGACGTCTAATTAAGTCCAACCATTTTAAATGCATAAGAAACTCTTATTCACTCATCTTGCTCATACATGAATAAAATCAATGCACCTCGCTTTGGCGAGCCCACATGAAAATACCCATGCACTTACAAGTGTTTTAATCATAGCATGGCAAGAGGACTTAAAATTTGCAAGAAGGTTCAACACATATAGCATACAACACATTTATGAGAACATAAGATAAATATGTTGAGCATCAAGTTTAGCCACTAAATTAATCTTCATTAATTTAAGCATAATATTTATACGTCATTAGTTTCTCTATAATTATGAGGATGAGACTATTTGAACTTTGGTTATCATCTCCGAATCAAGACAACAAGAAGTGCGGCCGTACTAAGCCATAAGGCAACCACAATTCCGCACTAATTCAAGAAACCAAGAAAGTAGTCTATGTGGCCGAAACTAAGTTATAGATGGTCTCAATGAACGTAGGCTAGCCATCCAAACCTTGAACCAATCTCAGAATTCAAACGACTAAAACAAATAGGAAAATTAAACCCGAAAGAAATCCACCCCAGCCCCTGCGCCCCTCGCCCGCACCAGACCAGGAGGCCCGGCCGGGTCAAGTGCCAGGTCCGGTCGGACCTACGGAAAAAAATCCCAGAATTTTTCAAAATTCCAAATGTCTCAAAATTGTTTTTCCCCGATTCAATTAGGATTTGGTGTTCTTGATGATCCAATCACCAAGAACATCAGAACCTTGAATAAACAATTCATTAATCTATAGATTATCAAATATTCGATCAAATCAAAAATTGATAATCCAAACAATTTTAAATCCACTATAATTTTTATTGCGATTGAATAGTGCGATTAAAGTTTATAAAACAATAAACCACATAAAACGCATATAACACATAAACATCATAATCCCAATATTCATATCATGCTTAGGCACATAAACAATTTATATACACACAAAACATGATCTAGTATTGAAATAATCAACATGAACGGGGCTCTTATACCACTGTTGGGTTTCCAAGTAACATGCGCAGCGGAATTAAGCATTTAAAATTTTATGAAACCCAAAGCCCATAGATCCGTTCATATGATTATATCAAATACATACATAATGAATACTAGATACTAACCCTTGATGCCTTTGAATATCAACTTTTGATCTTGGTGGAGATTGGAAGCTTGATCACGCACAGAGCAAGAACACGAACTTTGAAGATGATAAGCTTCACCCTCTAACGGTATCCACACCACGAATGAATATCAAGGAACTTCTTGATCTTGGTTGCTAGACCAAATTGTGAAACACGTTTTCACAATTGTATGAACTATATGGAATATAAATTGTGTTTATCTTTGTTCTTCAATCTAGGGATTTCTTAGAACAAAATAATTCTCTCAAAAACTCTTTGGAGGCTTTCACAAACTTATGTACTGATTAGGGAAACTAGAGGCTGTTTAAATACTTTTTAAACCTATTCCAAATAGGTAACACGTGTCTAAACCCGCAAGAAAACAGACTTAGGAAAGTTTCTGCCGAAACCGACTAATCCGCCCGGGTATACAAAGGGGTCCGGCCGGATCAAACATGGTCCGACCGAGTCCTTTACCCAGTCTGCCCGGATCACCAGGAGTTTCGGTCCGGTCCTTTTACAGGTCCGCCCGAACCCTCCTGTTTTCCAGACTACTTCCTCTAATTTCCAAAATCCTTGAATGGTCCTTCGACCCATATTCAATATAGTCCTTTAGGATTCGTTCTATTGTGTGTGACCCTCTAGGATTACACTAAGTTGGCAATGGGTTCAAACATGAAAGTATAAGATATGATTAGGTTCTAGCAAACCATCATTCCTACCCAAATAGTGTAACTAGATACAAGTTCACATTCCTTTAGAACATGTCATAATCCCTTTGTCCACGATGTCATTGAACACAAGTCATGGTCAACAAGTCAACTTGTATTTTTTCAATACTTTCTCGATTCCGAATATATTGATAATCCAAATGACATTGATTCAGTCAATTCATTTTAGTCCGGTCGAATATTTTTCGGCCGAACATTTTCATCAACATCATTCCTACGAGAGGCCCAAGCTTGACATCTCTCCGAAGAGGAACAAATCCATCTTAGCTTATTATTTTTCCCTACATGAATCCGATTATGCCAATCATACCCTTTATAACTACCCGGTTAAAGGTAGCATTTGAATATGTCAAACATAATGTTCATCAAGTGGAAGACTCTAATAACTTCATGTCTAAGGATTCAAATGACCTAACTAATATGAGATATATGTATGACATTGACCATGACATAAATCTCATAGAGTGGGTCATGTCCAGTACCTTGTTCCAAACAAGTTCCCCATAAATATAACATGATCATCCCATGATCATTTAGCCTTTATACTAATACTAAACAAGTACTAGGGACGGAGATTATTATAAGTAAACATGAACAACAATAATAATCAAAACATTTCTTTATTGATATGAATTTAATGATAACATACAACGTTTTACAAACGTGCCTAGGGCACCAACACTAACATTTTATACTTGTTTCACCTATTCCAAATAGGTAACAAGTGACCAAACCTGCAAGAAAATAAAACAGGAAAGTCCCAGGCCGAAACCCTATAGGTCCGCTAGGACCCTCAAAAGGTCCGCCCGGGTCCTTTACGAGGTCCGCCCGGACCACCCCTTTTTCCGGTTTTCTCCTCTAAATTCCTAAAATCCTCCAAAGGCCCTTCGACTCAAATTCCAATTAAGTCCTTTTAGATTCATTCTATTTGTGTGTGACCCTATAGGATTACACTAAGTTGGCAATTGGTTCAATCATAAACCCATAAGATGATTAGGTTCTAGCAAACCGTCATACCTACCCAAATAGTGTAACATATACAAGTTCGCATTCCTTTATATAACATGTCACAATCCCTTTATCCACGATGTCATTGAACACAAGTCATAGTCAACAAGTCAACTTGTATTGTTCAATACTTTTTCGATCCCGAATATGTTGATAATCCAAATGACATTGATCCAATCAATTCACTTGAGTTTGGCCAAACATTTCATCAACATCATTCTATGAGGGGCCCAAGCTTGACATCTCTCCGAAGAAGGATAAATCCATTTAGCTTATTATTCTTCCCTACTTGAATCCGATTATGCCAATCATACCCTTTATAACTACCTGGTTAGAGGTAGCGTTTGAATGTGTCAAACATAATGTTCATCAAGTGGAAGACTATAATAACTTCATGTCTAAGGATTCAGATGATATAACTACTATGAGATCTATATACGACATAGACCATGATATAAATATCATAGAGCGGGTCATGTCCAGTACCTTGTTCCAAACAAGTACCCATAAATCTAACATGATCATCCCATGATCATTTAGCCTTTATGCTACTGCCTAACAAGATCTAGGGACGGAGATTATTATAAGCAAACCTGAGCAACAATAATAATCGAAACATCTCTTTATTAACATGAATAAAAATGATATCATATACAACGTTTAACGAACGTGCCTAGGGCACCAACATCAACAATCTCCCACTTGCCCTAGGCCCAATCTCCCAGGTATCTAATACCCATGGACCTAACATGACCATCATGTTTAGCTTGTGGAAGTCCCTTTGTTAGCGGGTCCGCAATGTTATCATCAGATGGTACTCTGCATATATTTATGCCTCACTTATCACTGATTTCTCGAATGATATGAAAAACGCCTAAGTATGTGTTGGATTTAGGATGTGCCCCTTGGTTCCTTTGCTTGATCAATAGCACCATTATTATCACAATAAAGGTCTATTGGGTTACCAATACTAGGAACCACCTTAAGTTCAACAATGAACTTCTTAATCCAAACAACTTCCTTTGCAGCATCCAATGCAGCAATATACTTAGTTTTAGTTTGTAGAATTTAGTAACTGTACTCTGCTTGGAAATATTCCAACTTACAGCTTCACCATTTAACACAACAACAAAACTTGATCGCGATCTTCTATCATCTTTGTCGGTTTGGAAGCTTGCATCCGTGTAACCATTTACAACGAGATCATCTTCCATACCTCCACAGATCTAAAACGAATCTTTAGTCCTTCTCAAGTACTTAAGAATCGCTTTAACAGCCATCCAGTGACTTTCACCGGGGTCGGATTGACATCTACTCGTCATGCTCAAAGCATAAGATACATCCGGCCTAGTATATATGATGGTATACATGATGGATCCGATTGCCGAAGCATATGGCATCTCACTCATTTTCTCACGCTCATATTTTGTCTTAGGACATTGAGTCTTGCTTAGAGAAACTCTTTGTTACACTAGCAACTGTCCTCTCTTAGAATTTTCCATGCAGAATCTTCTAATGACCTTGTCAATGTATGTACTTTGACTTAATGCCAATGACATATGCGACTTCACCCATATAAAATAAGGAATAGCACTATGCTCCCAATAATCTTCTTGTATATACAAGGTTCATCTTCGTTCTTGATGAAGTCAAACTCTTTGATTCATCAAAACGGAGATTCCAACTCCCAGAAGCTTGCTTCAATCCATCCCATGGTTTTCCGCAACTTACATACTTTATTAGAATTTTCTTGACTATCAAAACCTTTAGGTTGTATCCAATACATCCTTAAGTGAGTTCCCGTTAAGGAACGTTGTTTTAACATCCTTTTATCAAATTTCATATTCTAAATATGAATACATGACCATGAGAATTCTAGTATGTTCCTTGCTACCCATGTAAGTTTTCTCCAAGAACACTCAATCCCATCCTTTGGTTTTTACACCTTAGGTTAGAATGATCAAGTTCTAAACTTGATTATTTTACATGGATTGCCTTTTAGATTTTATGACTCTAAGTAATTAAACTAAATATGGAGCGGACATTGCATCTTGATAGGTGGTAAATATGTCATTCTCAATGAGCTTTACCTCAATACATTCTATTTTGAAATATCTAATATTTTTTGTTATAAATTGTATCCTATCATGTATGCAAGTACTTGTATAACTTGAACGGTCTTTTCACAACTTCTTGTGAAAACTTGTTCAACTTCCATCTTAGGTTCAATGATATTTTCTAGGTCTCGAACCATTCAAGATATATTTTACTCTCACTGGTTCTTTTAGAGATAAGCAATTTATCTAAAAAAGTATCATCATAAGCAACAACCATTTGTTTCTTATCAGTAAAATAATGTCCTCAAGTTTCCTTAGGATATCCCATGAAAATATATTTATTAGATTTAAATGTGAGTGTGTCCCAGACAGCTCCTTTCCAAAATGTCTCACCATCTTAAATCTTTATGAAAGACAAACCAAGTTTTCTTTCACCTTTTAACCTCTTTTGATGGAACTCAAATTAGTGTAATTATAGCGATTTCCAATACATAACCTCAAAACAAATAATGGAAGATCAATTTGACTTTATCATCTTATGAACCATATCCAATAAGGTTCTATATCTCCATGTAGACACATTACTCCAAATGGTGTTCTTGGTGGAGTTAATTGTGAAACTATTTCACAACCTCAACGATGACTGTCAAATTCTTGGTTCAATTATTCATCATCATGATTGAATCAGAATCTTTGAATAGTTTTATCAAGTACAACCAAAATTCTCTTTTAGCATTGCTACTTAATGCACCATATACATCAACATGTATTAGGTCAAGTAAGATATTAGCCTTTTACTATTCCTAGTAAAAGATGTGCTAAGATTTGCATAAATCATATGATTCAAAATCACATGACTTTAAAACTCCGTCCCATGAAATTTTAGATATGCATATCTCATTTATTTGATCAAAACAATAATGCATAAGGAATTTAATTATTTATGTCATAGCCTCCGTTATTATTTTGTTCTTCAAGATTTAGGATATAAGATTTATTTATATGATAACACAATAAAGTAAATCATAATAAATAAAGCATTTTTCTTATTCCAAATAAGAAATAAATATCATTCATTATCTTATAACAAAACAATATTTTCTACTTACTAAGTAAAGTCAATTTACAAGTGTTCTACGAACAATGTTGCAACTCTTGCATCATTACCATTCATAGATCAAACTTTACTATAAGTAGTCTTTCAATTTACTAATTATTGCACATTTATACAAATGTGGGATCCATATCCGGTATGCAATACCCAATAATTAAAAATAGAGATTAATTTATTACATAAATATCCCAAGTGGTAGTCTTACTACCATTCCTTTATTGATCATCCAGAATTTTGATTAAATTTTAAATTGTTAATCCAATTGCCACTTTACCAAATTTCATCAATTAGAGTTATAATTTTAGCCATAATTATTTCTTTTAGGTTTGACAACGTTTGTCTTACCTTTCTTTTAGCACTTGGCCCCTTTTCATCATGAACTATGAGCACTGGAGAACCTTTCTCCACTATCTTCATCTCCGCAGTTTTCAGCATATCATGCAGCTCGGAGAGATTCTTATCCATTTCAAGCATGTTATAGTTCATCACAAAGTGATTATAACTCTTAGGCAATGAATTAAGAATGAGATCCGTGACTAGCTCAAATCCAATTGGATAGTCAAGTTTCTCAAGATGCTCTACATAGCCTTTCATTTTAAGCATGTGAGGTCTCACTTGTTGCCCTTCACTTGTTTTGCAAGAAGTGAATGCAACAATTGTTTTATACCTCTCTTGCCTAGCTTGCTCTTGAAACATGTCTCTTAACTCCACGCCTATCTCATAGGCTTCCAACAGTTCCAAACTTTGTTGGAGTTTTGAGCACATGGTCGAGAACATGAGACAACTCACATCTCTAGAATCATTCTCATGATTCGTGTGATTGTCTCTATTGGCTTCGGGTTCTTCAGGAATAGGCACATCAAGAATGTACAACTCATTTTTTGCCTTAGAACGATTCTTAGGCTTAGGATCCAATCTATGAAGTTTGTACCATTCTCTTGAAGCTTATCCTTAACAAGGATTGATCGCAAAAACGATATTGAGTTAGTTGTCATTATCTACAACTTATGCAAAATTTCCAAAATTTTACAAGTACCAATCTCTTTAAAGAGATAAATAATGTATTTTTCTAAAAAATACTCTCACTAAATTATATAACCTTCTTATACATCCAATGTATAATATAATTTAAATGGGCTAAGATCCAACTTTAATTTAATTTCAAGTCCGCTATGGCGGATTACACAAAATCAAATTAATTAGGTAGACAACCCTGTCAATCATATCCCATATGACTCTTACATCCTTTTCTGAGACTCTTTTGAAATTGGGCTAAGATCCAACTTTAATTTAATTTCAAGTTCGCTATGGCGGATTACACAAAATCAAATTAATTAGGTAGATAATCATGTCAATCATATCTCATATGATTCCTAGAGATCCGATTTCAAAAACATGCTTAATCTCATCTTTGCCTCAGGCCCAAAACTGTTTTGACGCCTAATTAAGTCCAACCCTTTTAAACGTATAGTTAATGCTCCTCGCTAGGGCGAGCGCACATCATACATCTTACTCATACATGAATAAAGTTAATGCACCTCGCTAGGGCCAACCCACATTAAAATTACTCATGTATTAACAAGTGTTTTAATCATGGCGTGGCAAAATGACTTAAAACTTTTAAGAAGGTTCATCACCATATAGCATACAACACATTTATGAGCACACAAGATAAACATGTTACGCATCAAGTTTAGACACTAAATTAATCTCTATTAATTTAAGCATAATATTTATGTGTTATTAGTTTCTCTATAATTATGAGGATGAGACTCTTTGAACTTTGGTTATCATCTCCCAATCAAGACAACAAGAAGTGCGGCCGAACTAAGCCATAGGCAACCACAATTCCGCACTAATTAAAGAAACCAAGAAAGTACTCCATGTGGCCGAAACTAAGCAATAGATGGTCTCGATGAACGTAGGCCAATTTCATTCACAATTCCACATGGATCTTCAAACTTGAATCAAGAACTTTGTTTCTCAATTTTAGCAATTATGAATTCTTCATAATTCTAACTTCGTTTTATCTTTGAATATTTGATTGCGATCAAATTTGGGAAACACAATCTCGATGAACGTAGGCTAGCCATCCAAACCTTGATCCAATCACAGTATCAAAAGACTAAAACAAATAGGAAAATTAAACCCCGAGATCCACTCCAAGACCACATGGCCCGAGCCCCCATCCAGACCAGAAGGTCCGGCCGGGTCTCTTCATTGGTCCGGTCGGACCTCTCCCGAAAAATCCCAAATTTTTAAAGTTCCAAAATTTTGCTCAAAATTGTTTTCCCCGATTCAATTAGGATTTGGTGTTCTTGGTGATCCAATCACCATGATCATCAAGGTCTTGAATAAACCATTTATTCTTGAATCCCTAGATTATCAAAACTTTGATCCAATCAAAAATTGATAATCCAAACAATTTTAAATCCACCATAATTTTTATTGCGATTGAATAGTGCGATTAAAGTTTACAAAACAATAAACCACATAAAACGCATATAACACATAAACATCATAATCTCAATATTCAAATCATGTTAGGCACATAAACAATTTATATACACATAATATGATATAGTATTGAAATAATCAACATGAACGGGGCTCTGATACCACTGTTGGGTTTCCTCATAACATGCGCAGTGGAATTAAACATTTAAAATTTCATGAAACCCAAAGCCCATAGATCCATTCATATGATTAAGTCAAATACATGCATAATGAATACTAGAATACTAACCCTTGATGCCTTTGATTTTGCAACCTTGAACCTTGGTGGAGACTAGAAAGCTTGATCACGAACAAAATCAGGAACACGAACTTTGAAGATGATAACCTTCACCCTCTATTGGTATCCACACCACGAACGAATATCAAGAACACTTGATCTTGCTTGCTAAACCAAATTGTGAAACACGCTTTCACAATGTACAGAACTATATGGAATTATTATGTGTGTGTTCTTGTTCTTCACCCAAGAGATCTTTAGAATAAGAAATAACTCTCAAACCTATGGAGGCACTCACACAATGTTATATATTGATTAGTGTAACTTAGATGGGAGTTTTATACTTGTTTCACTTATTCCAAATAGGTAACAAGTGACCAAACCCGCAAGAAAACGGAACATGAAAGTCCCAGGCTGAAACCCTATAGGTCCGCTCGGGTCTTATAAGAGCTCCGCCCGGACCACCCCTTTTTCCGGTTTTCTCCTCTAAATTCCTAAAATCCTCCAAAGGCCCTTCGACCCAAATTCCAATTAAGTCCTTTTAGATTCGTTCTATTTGTGTGTGACCCTATAGGATTACACTAAGTTGGTAATGGGTTCAATCATAAACCCATAAGATATGATTAGGTTCTAGCAAACCGTCATACATACCCAAATAGTGTAACATATACAAGTTCGCATTCCTTTATAGAACATGTCACAATCCCTTTATCCACGATGTCATTGAACACAAGTCATGGTCAACAAGTCAACTTGTATTGTTCAATACTTTCTCGATCCCGAATATGTTGATAATCCAAATGACATTGATCCAACCAATTCACTTGAGTTTGGCCAAACATTTCATCAACATCATTCTACGAGGGGCCCAAGCTTGACATCTCTCCGAAGAGGGATAAATCCATTTAACTTATTATTCTTCCCTAAACGAGCCGAACACGGTCGGCTCGATAACAAAAACGAGCTTGACAATCGGTTCGAGCTCGACTCGAGCTTCACCTCGAGCTCACTCGAGCTCGAGCTTTCACGAGCCGAGCCCGAGCCGAGCCGAGCCCGAGCCGAGCCGAGCTCGAGCCAGCTCGGTTCGTATAACAGCACTATAACTACCTGGTTAAAGGTAGCGTTTGAATATGTCAAATATAATGTTCATCAAGTGGAAGACTATAATAACTTCATGTCAAAGGATTCAGATGACATAACTATTATGAGATCTATATACGACATAGACCATGATATAAATCTCATAGAGCGGCTCATGTCCAGTACCTTGTTCCAAATAAGTACCCATAAATCTAACATGATCATCCCATGATCATTTAGCCTTTATGCTAGTGCCTAACAAGCTCTAGGGACGGAGATTATTATAAGCAAACATGAGCAACAATAATAATCGAAACATCTCTTTATTAACATGAATAAAAATGATATCATATACAACGTTTAATGAACGTGCCTAGGGCACCAACACCAACACTTGCTTGTTGGATTGCATATTGTAGTCTTGCGATCTGTTTAGTTTGAATGGTCTATACCACAACAAGAGTCTATGTAGTGGAAATTCTATAAAGTTTTGGACTGACAGGTGACTTGTACCTTACCCCTCTAGGGATGACCAAACCAGACCGGAACCGTCGAACCGGCCCGGAACTGAAAAAACCGTAACCGCCATGAACCGCCACGAAAACCGGAACCGTGGGAACCGGAACCGTTTTGGATAAGGGCCGGTTAAGGTTCAACCCACCAAAAAACCGTGAACCAGCGGTTCCGAACCACCCAACCAAACCGTGAACCGGAACCGTATGAACCGTCAGTAAAACCGTTAAAAAACCATCAAAATCATTAGATTTCTAACAGTTTCATCAGAATTAACCGTTACTAATGGAAGGTTGACAAGAAAAGTTGTGTTTTGACTGATTTTTTAGCCAAATTCAGTGAATGAAAATAATAAAAATTTGGTTGTCCCCCTCATTGTAAATTTGCCTTTATTTTAATAAAATTTAAAGGGTGCCATCCCTTTTTTCTTTTATATACTATCATTTATTTTATTTTTTTCTATGTTTGTTTTTCAATATAATGTTGATTTAGTTTTAAAAAAAAAAATCACTTATGAAATAATTTTTAAGTTGTTTATTCATTATTGTATGATAAAAAAAAGGTACCGCAGAACCGTACCGGAACCGGATTGTGACAACCGGAACCGGTGTAACCAAGGGCCGGTTAAGGTTCACATAAAAGCCGAACCGGAACAGGGACCGGCATTGGCCATCCCTACCCCTCATTTCAGTAGCTACACAATCTATTCCCTCGACTTGGAATTAAAACCAATTAAGATTTTAGGTCGTTAAATGGGTGGAAAATTGGGCTAATAAAACAATTTTTACAATGAATTCGTAATTGATAATCCAACCCTTTACAATGATCTTTCTATAATTTGGAAAGTGAAGGGAAAGAATTTAATTCAGAAATAAAGAACAAATTAAATGCCTAAACACAATATAAGCGCTTGAAAAAATACTGTAATCGAATATTTTCAAGTTTTTTCTTTTATAAATTATATTTTCATGTGTTAGTAAGCCGGATAGAAGCCAGCTTGTAATGTGTTACTGCTACTACCAGAGCTGCTCGGCTCATTTGCAGCCGTCAAGCCAGCCATACTTCTCCTCCTCTTCGGTACACTATCTTCCGAGGAGGTTGCCGGAGATGAAGAAAGCTCAGTGAACGCCGCCTAGGTGTCACCCGCACCGGCTCAGCTATACCCGAGCCGATTAAGTGAGGAAAGTTAAGCAAAGCCTTGGAGCCACGTATCTTATAAGCGGCTTGATCATAAGCCAAAGCCGCATCCTCAGGTGTTTCATAAGTCCCAAGCCACACTCGAGCCCCTTTCTTAGCCGGGTCCCTTATCTCAGCTGCAAACTTTCCCCATGGACGCCTCCTCACACCTCTAAACTTTCTGAAATCTGACGGAGCGTGAACTTCACGTGCCACCACTGTCTCCCGTTGCTGAGCCTCACTACCACTCTCAAACTTGACCTCCGGTTGATCACCGCCCATTAAATCGCCCAAACCCGAGCTCGGGTTGCAACTGGTCATGCTACTTGACCCATTCATTGACTGAAAAAGGTCAGAAATATCAAAATCTTGAAGAAGTTGATCTTGAATGGAGTTAAGAAAATAAAGATCAGAGTTTGAGATGGGTACTTCTTGATGATACATATCTTGAAATAAAATTTAGGGTTTTTTTTTTTTTTTTTTTGGATTTTTTGTAGCTATTTTCCTTCTTGCTAAGGTCAACTAGCTAGGGTTCTTGTGGTTTTGTAAATTGTTATGGATATATGTAAGACTGCTGATCAGTTCAGATAATTTTTTGGTGGATTTCAGGACAACTAAATATGTGTATTTATATGTGGTTTCAATTTGGTGAAATAAAAAATAGTTGTTTATTTATTAGATTTTGTACTTGCTATGAAGTTTCATTGGCAAGCAAGTGGAGTATTAAGTGAAATTAACCACGTGGAATCACAGGGAAATTAGAATATTTAAGGATTTCTTTTGTCCATTTGTGGCTGTGGGGTGGGGTGTGGTTTTATTATGATATACTCCCTCCGTCTCATTTTAAACTTCAAAAATTTTATTTTGAATGTTTCATTTTAAACTTTAAAATCCAAAAATGAAAGTTATTTATACTTATTTATTTAGTGGGACTTACATGTCATACACACAATAAATAACCACTAACTATTCCCTACCTCACTTTTTCTCTCTTACCCACTTTCTATACTCACAACACTCTACCCCACTATCTATATTTTATAATATAAATATTTTCATCTTAATTCTTATGCCCAATTTTTTTTTGAAGTTTAAGATGGGACGGAGGGAGTAGGAGTATCTACTTTTTTTTATTTTTTATTTTTTGACAATTATGATATCTAGTTAGAAGCTGGGAGAAATTATTTGGACCAAGAAAATGGAAAAAAAGTCAATATTCAAATAAAAACACTTTACCCCACGTTTGTGACATTTTATTAAAATCTAATTATGGGTACCACCTTCCACGAATGTATGGAATGTTCTTTTTTAGATGGGATCGATATAAAAGGGAACATATTTATAATAATGTCTAGTGGTTATTAATTATCTTGCCCACAATCTTGAAAGAAGAATTGTAAGGGCTGCAAACCAACATCATTTGATAGTAATTTTTTATTTTATTTTTTTGACACAAAAGTCTATAATTAAGTAGCTAGTAATATTTATCCATACAATAAGACACAGCATATAGTCAGGATCTTGATTGAGGTGGATAAGATTTTGGATGGAGGTAGCAACATACGTGAAGAGTTTAGTTTGAAGTAAAATAATGCTAAATATATAATTAAATGACATACTAAACATGTTTGTAAACTTATAACCCTACCACCCAAAAAGTATCTCTTTTTATTTTAGTTTGTCCTTGATAAGATACTCCTTCCGTTCGGACTAAAGTTATTAGTTTGACATTACACAAATATTAAGAAAATTATACAGAGATTAAAAAAAAAATTAATATTGTGAGTATGAAAAGTAAAGTATAAGAAAGTAGCTAGGAGAGAGAAAGTGAGTAGAGAGTTTTTGTTGTAAAAATGACAAGTGGGTCTCATTATCAATTTTAGTAACAAAGCAACAAAGAACCTTAGTTTGGGACAAACAAAAAATACAAGTAAGTCAAATAGAAATTTTAAAGAGACAATTGCTCTTGAGGATGTGAAGGCTCCGCTCAAGACAAGAGAATTCCAACGAAAGGTGAGCAGAGGAGAAATAGACAGTCAACATGCAGGATTAGTTGCAGAGGACAGCTAAGGATCAAGCAAGAAGAAGAATTCTCAAAGATTTTCTACCAAGAAGGGTCAGAAACCTGAGGATGTTTGTAGATTCTATGGTAAGAACGGGCATTGGAATAATGAATGTCCAAGCAAGAAGAGTCTCCTAATCAAGATGAAGCGGATATTGCTATGGGACATAGTCATAGTGATGGGGATTTTGCTCTTGTAGTGAAAGAAGGCTTATGGCGCGGTGATAAGTGGCTTCTAGATCCAAATTGGTAGAGCAATGTGAGATAGTTGAGAAAAAGGTGGAGCTAGTTTCTACTAAGGGGAGTTGATGGGTAGACGGTCCTGAGTTACAAGATGACTATCTGAAGAAGGAGTTAACACAGTTTGTCTCAGTGAAGGAGTTTAAGTTCCGAATAAATTCGCCAAGCACGGAAAAAATTTAGTTGCCCGGAAGGGGCAATGTTCTAGATAGGCAGTCTAGAGACACTAGGAATGCTCGGTGTAGCATATTGTTTGATTTCTTAGGAGGAGCATGGTTGTCCGACGTGACAAAGGGTATTTGAGGTAAAGCACAAGATTGCATTCTATTCGCTTTTAAATGAGTGGGTTCGACGCTCTCTGAATTAGTTCGAAGCTCGTCATTGCATTGGGAATGACAAAGCAATCGGAACAAGGTACAATCTTGGTATTTAAGGTGTAGTTCCAAAGCGTTGGAAGTAGATACACAAGTTCAATCGGTAAAGGTGCTCTCAAATTCTAGAGGTGTACAGTCTCAAGTGTTCGGCGAAACACTATGTTACTGGTATAGAAGGCTTTCTGAGACATCAATGCTGGGTTTCTTGGCTCTCATCGGCGTTATGAAGAGGTTCAAGAAACATAATAAGTAAGAGCACATGTTAGTGGACTTTTGTAGCAGTTCGTGCAGAAATCGCCAGTCGTGCAGTTCACGTACAATTTCGTTTTTGCAGATGCTTTTGGTGGTCAACGTTGTGATGGAGGTTCTAGTGGTCTAAAACTCATTGCACAAGTTGAGCCGAAATTTTTTTGTTTGCTTGACTAAGTAAACGTAGTTGTTCTTGGGTAAACAAAGTCTTGACAAAGACAAAAGGCGAAGGCGGAGGTAGAGAGATATATTTGAAAGCAGATGATTCAACTCAAGGTGGAATTGGGGTCGGTTCGTGGATATGAATTATGGTTCAAGGTTCAAAGTCAACGTAGAGATTGTTGGAATATGCCTTTGAATCGATGACATTTGATTGAGGATACGTCCTTAGCAATCTCGGTAGCGTGGACTTAGCTGGCAAGTGCGCCAAAAGCCATCAAGGTTGACGTGCATGCTTAGGGTGTTTTCTGGGTAAATTAGATTAGGACTCCTCCTGTCCAAATTAATTGGTACTCTATTTGTGTAAAATGAATTATTTAAGAATTAGGAAAGTAGTTTTTTAACGAGAATCGAGTTACTTTGTACACAATAAATAAGGTTGGACTCCTGTGAGACCGTCTCACGGCGTGAGACGGCTCACAGCCAAGTCGCTGAGCCGCCAAGCTGAGCCAAGCCAAATTTTTTATTTTTTATTTTTTTTTGCCTACAACTTTTTTTTTCAACGCCATTTTTTGCTCGCCAGCAAAAGTAACACTTTCATAAAGAAATGTAACACTTTTTTCTCATATGTAACACTTTAAAAAAAAAATTACCACAATTTTGCTGAAATATATTAAAGATAGCATAAGATTGACAACTAAACTAATGTTACATTTATAATAAATGAATGTAACCTTTTTTTTTCTCAATTGTAACACTTTTCTTGGGTTTTACATTCAATTGAAATGCGAAAACCGATTATATACATGAATTTTTACTCTTTTTTTTTAAGAAAAAATGTAACATATACTCTATAAAACTGTTACATTCATCTATATAGCAAATTACAATCATATATGCACAGTGTTACATTCCAATTATTACTTTTTCTAACCATAAAAATTATTTATTTTTTTGGCAAAACTGCTGTTACATCTTACAATAAAGTGTTACTTTTTTAAGACTAAACTGTTACTTTCTTCATAAAAACGTTTTACATTTTTTACGACGAGCAGCTAACTTTTTTTGTGTGTTAAAAAGTATGTTTTTTTAAGAAAAAATAAAATTATATTATGACCTATCTAGTTTTATTCGTCTCGTCGAGACGAACACAGAGGTATTTTTAGATTTTTTTTCGACTTCAAAATCTCGAGATATAACATTTTAAAGTTATTGAAATTTTTTTTTTTTTTTAGAAATGCCAGGTGTCACGATTTGAGAGGACATGGAATGTGGCTGAGCGGGTACAGCTGGGCGGGCGACCGGGTTAAACCATGGGCGGTCCGTCTCACACTGTGAGACGGCCGCATATAAGTTTTTTCCCAATAAATATGACTCCTTTTCCCTAAGGGTTTTTAGTATTTATGACTATAAATACTAGCCCTCTCCTCTAGCATAAAATTATGTCTGTCTTTGAGAGTTACAAGTAGAGATTTTGGATTTAGGTTGACGGAATTATTAGCCTTAATAATTCATGCAACTAAATTAGAAAGATTGTCATTTGAAATCACTATTGAAAGTAATATATTATCTCTCCTCCGTAGACGCAGCCAAGTTGGTGAACCACGTAAATTTTTGTCTTCGTCTTTAATTATTTCTTTTACCATTGTTCTTATTTATTTATCTAACATAATAATTTCTTAATTTCATTCTATGTTTTTGGAATTATCAATACCTGTAGTATTTTTTCTTTTACTCGCCCTCTTCTTTATTTCAAAAACAAAAATGCATTGGACCCCTTAACTAATTTTCTTTTTGGACTAACTCAATTTGTCGATTACGTGCAAGTCACATGTGTTTTCACTGTCTTTTCTAATGGATCCCGTTAAAAACCCTGTTCTAATTAGATTTTGCCACTTTAGGCTATATTTCGCTAAATTTTGTACGCCCTATTCTAGTACCGCTCGGTAAAGTTTAGGCCATATTTTATCACTGGCGGACCTACCCTATGACAGAACGACTCTCTATACTTTGCTCGTCGTGCACTGGATTTGCCTCGCCTCGTGCATCTATTCTTCTTTGCTCCTTTCTTCCGCTCGCGAACAGAACTACTGGCTTTTCTTTAATCTCCTGATTGAGACTGCTTTAGTGCACGAACTACCTTCCGGGCTATCCGTTGACTTTGTCCTGCCATGGTGAGAGTGATCTGGGACTGACGGAGTTCTTCAATCCCAGGGCAGGAGATTCAATGACAAAGACATAACCTCAAATCCACACAGAGTGACTTTAAGCAAGATTATCCGAGAGTGAACCTATTCCTAGTGGATAATTCAAAACAATACCATTTCAAACGAATGTTGCACGGTATCCAATACATCCAATTAATTCTTCGATCTTACAGCCTCGCCTTAAAGCTGCCATTCCAAGAGTAGGGAAGCAACTGGTAAGGGGGCCGCGACCCCTGTTTGCTAAAAAAAAATATTTTTTTACTAGTGCAATTTTTGTAAATTTTAAATTAATTAGTGTAATAAATTAATATTTGCCCCCCTTTCAGTGAAAGAAAAAATACACTAAATTTTTTTCTTGCCCCCTTATACTAATAAAAATAATTTTGCCCCCTTCAAAAAAATTCCTGGGTCCGCCACTGATTTTATAATTGCCCTATTAGTAATAGTGTATCAATAATAATATTATAATTTGATTAGATTAGATTTTGGAAGTTTCATGCAAATAATTGAACATGGTTTTCTGTTTATTTTTTATTCTTACCATGAAAATTACTAAATGGTTAAAATAGTTATAGATGTGATTGACCCGAAACTTGTTGAAAAGTTTATAATCTATTTTCTTGGTCACTACCTCCATGGCTCCATGTGAACATCTTTTTTCATTTTCAGACACAAGTCACACAACTAAAGTACACTAGGACTGAGTCATGGTCTACTAAACCTTGCTGAAATAAAATATGTTGTTCGGACTAAGATGCCTATTTTAGAAACAAAACCGTCGCCGCTCATGTAGTTGTTACACTCCACTGTAACATATACTCTTCCGTTCAAGCAGAAGTGAGACTAACAGTCAATTGTTTTATTTAAATTTTAACTAATAATTTAAATATAATATAATAATCCTAATAAAGATTTAAGACAAGATATATACTCTTTCGGTCTTTATAGTTTCTTCACACTTTGATCAATGCACGGGTTTTAAGGAAACATATTAAATATTAGAGTTGGTCTCCTGTAAAACGCGTTTTTCCTAGTGGTTAGGAAAAACGTGTTTTTCAAAATCTTCTGGCTATCACTTTCAAAGGTTCTGGCAATGAATCTCATATCCAGAAGGCTTTATACTGATATCCAGGACCCTTCTGGCTATCACTTTCAAAAGTTCTGGCTATCAATCTCATATCCAGAAGGCTTTATATTGATATCCAGAACCCTTCTGGCTATCACTTTCAAAGGGTTCTGGCTATCACTATCAAAGGTTCTGGCTATCAATCTCATATCCAGAAGGTTTTATATTGATATCCAGAACCGTTGAGAAGTTCCGATTATTTACAAAAATGCCACCGCGCGTTTTTTAAAAAAGTTTCACATATTTACAAAAATGCCACCGCGTTTTTTGAAAACACGTTTTCCTATGAGTTAGGAAAAACGCGTTTTTCCCAAGATTTTGTGTAAATATTAATAGTTGAGTGGTAGTTGTAATTATGAAAAGTGTGATGTGATATGTACTGTGTAAGGTTGGAATAGTAAGTTAGATAGTTATTGTGTCCACACTATTATTTACCCCATTAATTTTACTCTTTATTTTTCACAACACATATCTTGTGTCCACTTTTTAGGTGTCAAATGAAATGGACGGAGGGAGTACTTCGATCTTATAACCAACGATTTATATAGAACTAAAAATAGCATTACTTGTGGACAACTAGACGTTTCACGTATTTGGCCGCTTTTGAATTTTTTTATCCGCTACGTCAGTTTATTCATGTACATACTCCCTCCGTCCCACTTCACTTGAGACCTGAAGTGGGCACAATAACTAAGAAAAAAAATAAAATAAAGAAAATGTGTGGTAAAAAATGAAGAGAGAGAATGAGTGGGGTTTTGATCGAATGAATTGTGTGGTGGAAAGTGAAAGGCTTCGTTGCAGTTTATTTCATTATTGGAAATAGACTACACCTTTAAAAAAAAATGTTTCTTTATACAAACCAGAGTGAATTTCAATTGTTTGTACTTTTAAGTTAAACATTATACAAAAAAATGTATTGTGCTTCTATTGCCAAATTCCACCATACACATGTCTTACAATAATTTCCCTATTTGCAATTTTCTACATCAAATTAACCTTTTAATTTCTTGAAACCAATTAAACTCATTGCGATTGATCAAATAAAATAATAATTGTGTATTTGTGTGCTTATATGAATGAATGAATGAATGAATCAGCATACGATTGTGCACAAAATAATTCATATTTAAATTTACAAATAATAATTGTAGTGCAATTTTTATGAGATACTGGCAATTAGAGCTCAGCTTGTGTTACTTTCTCGCCAGGTTTGATTCTGTATTTCTTATGTTTTTATAAAAATATATTTATTTATTTTTTGTAATCCAATAATGAAATGCGAAATAGCCGTTTCAGTAGGCGTGATTTTAAGTTTGTTATCAGGTTTGATTCTTTTCTTTTGCGCATGCATGCAGCTTTGTATGGGCAATGGTACTGAGATCAATTTGAATGTTTAATTTCTTGGTTGGGATATGCTATACTACCTCATCCGTCCCAGAATAAATGTCATCGTTTTTTCTTACGTTAGTATAAGGAATTTTGAGTGATAATTTTAATTTAGTGTAATCATTCTAATAAATTTTTATAAATTGTTATTGATAGTATCTATATTGGTGTATCAATAACAAGTTTTACAATTTTATTAGATTAATTAAAGGCCAAAATACATTTACCCCCTCAAAGTATCCACCGAATCCCACTTTGCCCCCCAGCGCCAAATTTGTCCCACTTTGCCCCCCAAAGCTTCAATTTGTCCCACTTTCCCCCCAGCTCCAGACTTTGCACCCCAGCACTAACGAATGTTAGAAAATTTAACAGAATAGGTAACGATTGGACTATTTTGTAATGCTTATTAGTTTTTAAGGGTCAAAATGCAAAGTTTCAAATATTAAGTACTAAAAATTTATTTATTTTTCCAAATATTTAACATTATCTTAAATCTTAAATAATTAATAAGTCTTGAAACTAATACTAATTTTATGCTAATTTTTTTTTTTTAAAAAATATGAAATTACTTTTTTAATAAAACTAAAAATTAAGTATGTTTTTTTTATTTTTTAAATAAAAATATTTAAAAGAATATTGTACTTTTTTCAACAAACAAAAAAATACAATATTTTTCTAAAATAAAAAAAAGGCTATAATGTTTTAATTTTTTTTAAATAAAATTCTTACAAAATTTACAATTTAAAATTTTTATTTTATATTTTTTAAAATATAAATAAAACTTTACAATGTTTTTTTAGAAAAAAAAATCTTTATTTTTTAAATATTTTTATTTAAAAAATAAAAAAAACATACTTAATTTTTAGTTTTATTAAAAAAATAAATTTCATTTATTTAGAAAAAATAATTTCATATTTTTTTTAAAAAAAAATTAGCATAAAATTAGTATTAGTTTCAAGACTTATTAATTATTTATGATTTAAGATAATGTTAAATATTTGGAAAAATAAATAAATTTTTAGTACTTAATATTTGAAACTTTGCATTTTGACCCTTAAAAACTAATAATAAGCATTACAAAATAGTCCAATCGTTACCTATTCTGTTAAATTTTCTAACATTCGTTAGTGCTGGGGTGCAAAGTCTGGAGCTGGGGGGAAAGTGGGACAAATTGAAGCTTTGGGGGCAAAGTGGGACAAATTTGGCGCTGGGGGGCAAAGTGGGATTCGGTGGATACTTTGGGGGGGTAAATGTATTTTGGCCTTAATTAAAACAAATTAAATTTATTGCTCAATTCGTACTAACGTCCAAAAAACGGCGACATTTATTCCGGAACATAGGGATAGGGAGTATATCTTGTTGTAATCTTATTTTACAAAATCTGGCTATTTATGACACCCTGAGATTTGGGGTCAAGGAGAGGGATCTCCAGCTAGCTATTTTCGGTTCCTGAATCACACCACAAACAAAACACCGTTAAGACCAAGGCCGGGTTTGAATCCGGCTTAGGCCCTCGGGTGTGAGAATAAGATCTTTGAGGAAAACCTAAGAAGAAAGGCTTGTGAATGCCTTGTGTGTGAATTAGGATTAGAATGCGTACCTTGCCCATGGGGGCGTAAAGGAGTATTTATAGGTAATAGGAGAGAGAGAATAAAGGGATAAGATCCGGATATTAACCGATTGGGTACGGACTTGGGACACGTGCCGGGATCTCATTGGATGATGGCTCCACTATTTGTAGTTATGGTCTGACAGGTACGGATCGTTAACGTCCCTTGGATGTATTCGCCAGCTGGAAAGTGCAAGTCCAGGACTCATTAATTAATAGATAGCGGGAGGCAAAACCTTCCTTATGCCAGGTCAGCAAGCGGGCTTAATCTTCGGTCATAAGTTTCCACGGGTTCATCTGGTTCGGGCTTGAGATCCAAGGCCCAGTTAAGATTAGCTTGGTCGGTCCGGTCCACCCGGGCTTGGCCCCGGTCTGACAAGCTCGGGCTCATCAGCTATATGACTAGATCTCTCCTATTAAAAACATTGAGGATGTTGCTGGGAGAGAGAGAAAGAGAGATTACCAGAACACATTTGCTTCAACTGTAGTTTTATTGAAACATCTAATATTACAAGGTCTCCAACGAAAAAACATTCATAGATAATTCTATATATATATGCTTCATATAAGAAACCTTATATTTCTATAGAGGCGACGAATCGAAGTCCCTCCTCTTTATTCCTCACCCCCCATGGATCTCCATCTAGAATTTGATGCTGTCAAGAAATCAAAAAAAAAAAAAAAAGACCTTGATGTTAGTAATAGTTACTTGCTAAAGAGACAGCTTATTAACTTGACGAATAATTAAGCAACAATATGCATGAAAACGTGAAATATTAAGGAAAACAAAATCAACCTGGTGCAGTCGGTAGTCCTAGAGATGGGAATATCCGTCTCGACGTTACATTTCTTGGGGAGATCTTTCGCGTTGTCTTCATTCAAACTAGGGTTCTTTCTAGCAGCATCCTGAGCACAAGCACAAGCTTTCTGCTTATCCTGAGGCGTTACAGCATCGGCCTTAATTTTCTTGACACCAGCACAACACCCTTCTGGCACATTACCACACTAACAAGATAGTTAGCACACGGGGCCAAAGCTACAATCACTTGGTCACAACTCGTTATAGTCGCCTGGCCTGGTTGGACCATGAGTTGGACCATGGCTAGCATAACGATCATTGTAATCGCAACTCCCTTCATTTTAGTATGATTTTTTGTGAATAAGACTAGATATATTGAGGATTTGTGTATTATCTATCTTATGCTTGATGGGATTTGAGATGTATGTATGGGGCTATATATAGCAGTTCTTTGATGTTTAAAAATGGAATGTGAGCGTATAGCCGTTTCACAAATTTGGCACCTATTAAGTTTGTTATCCTCGATGTCATCATATTCATGGACATACACCCTAAATAGAAACGGTCCTATGACACCGCCTTTATGGTTATCAGTGAGATCATTGTTCAGAGCTCAACAACAAAATCACTACTCCCTCCGTCCCGGACTAAGGTTCTTAGTTTGACTTTACAAGGAAATTAAGAAAAAGTAAATGTTGTGAGTATGAAAAAGTAAGAGAAAGAAGGAGAGATAAAGTGGGTAGGGAGTTTTTGTTGTGAGAATGACAAATGGGTCCCATGGTCCATTTTAGATAATAAAGCAACTAAGAACCTTAGTCTGGGACAAACCAAAAAGGAAAGTAAGAACTTTAGTCTGGGACGGAGGGAGTATCATAATTTCAACATTACAAAGTGTACCACCCTACAAATCTGAGTCCCTCACTTAAGGATTACGTAATGATAACACTAGGTTACTCCTACATTACTCGCACAACAGTTCTCTCATCTTGGTGTTGTTGGAGCAATTATCCCATATCGGGAATTAACTAGCCAATGTCTGACTATATAAAAATCCAGGGTCACTCCTCCCATTGCCAATTGGTTTTGGGATGGAACCTCAGACTTTATCAAGGTATCAGAGCTGACCCTTTACACGTGCGAGCCCAAAGTTCAGCCCACGATGATCTAGCCCCATGTCACCCAATTATATGTCCACGCGTAAGCCCAAAGTTCGGCTACGCGTGAGGTGGAGTGTTGAAGAAATTATCACATATCAAGAATTAACTAGCCAATGTCTGACTATATAAAGAACCTCAGACTTTGTCAGGTGTGACTTCACATATACACACATCGGTGTGTCTCACACACTACTTGTTGCTGCACACTTCAATTTACAGATGCAAGACAATCCACTTGGTAGTTCTTGAACCTTTCAAAAATGGGAATCAAGACACCCTTTTGTCTTCCCAAAAAGACTCTTCATTTTTCAAGAGAACTATCCATCCAGTAACATCTACTACTTAATTAGTTGCTGAAATATTAAACGTATCTCAAGATATACCATCTTGGAAACTACAACTTATTGGTCCAAAATAAGTGTCACTCTTGAGTTAAATATCCCTCTTACCCTCGCCTTGAAACTTGTTTTGTTTAATTAATTGTCTTAGTGAGAGACATTAATGTAGGAAAAGTGCACACTCAATAGGGGTCAATTTTAGCCATACCTTCAAGTGTGGTCAACAAAAACCAATTGTACATACTAACTGTTAGGATTTTAAGGCCCAAACACAATTGCTTGATTGATAAAGATGAAAGCACAAAATAACAAAATAGCAAGAACGAAACAAAATTGAAAAATAGATTAACACAAGAGATTTTACGTGCTTAACCAACTTGGCTACGTCCACGGGCGACGGAGAATCAATTCACTATAACAATCAAGAAGAGTACAAGGAGAATCAAGGTGAAAACCTTTCACACAATCTCACAATCTCTCACAATAGTGAATAAACCTAGCTTTTCATATCTCTCTCTAACTCAAGGATATGACGGCACAAAAGACCTATACAAGGGTTTTATTAGTTACCCTAAAAACAGCCCTACAAGGAAACCGACTCAGCCCAGCCCGTCACTGTGGGCGAGCGCCCACAACATCAGAAGGTTTGATTTCTGGAACAGCATTGTAGGCGAGCGCCCAGACCAAAAGTGGGCGAGCGCCCAAAGCTCCTGTCATGTTTTATTTTTGCCAAGAATAATTGAGAGTCACCCAACAATTCTCCATCTTGACGATCAATCCCAAAAAAGCTAATACATCAAGAGAACATCTCTATCTCCGCCGCCACGCCCCTAAGGGCCTCAATGACTACTAACACCAACTAAGTCCAAGAACTTCTTGAACTTAGTAACCAACTTTGTAAACATGACAACCTTCGTTATAGCCATATTTTCAGTCTCGGTAGTAGACAACTCCGTGACATCCAGCAATCCAGATTTCCAAATAACCGCGGAACCAACAAGACAAAATACATACTCCAATGTAGATTTTCTGTCAACAAGATTACCGCCCCAATCTGAATCACCATTCCCAACAGAACCATCACTACTCTTTCCATACACAATGCACACACAAGCATTTGAATACGGAACCCGTGACACATCACCTTTAGACTTGGGACTATCTAAAGAAGATAACAATTTCACCTGGTAAGCATCATTGATATCTATCACAGCCACAAGAATGCCATCGACATTAACAAGATAACTCAATGTGCCATCACTACAAACCATCAAGTAAACACAACAATCATATCCACTCCTAGCATAATCATGGGTAACAATAAAAGTATCGAACCTTTTATAACACTGTCGAGTTTACTGCTCCAAATCATACAAGGACCTCTCTAACAGGCAAACATGATCCTTACGCTCGACAACAAACCCTTCAGGCCGGCGCATGTAGATCTCCACCTCAAGCACTAGATCTCTCATCGCCACAATGCTCAACAAGTTGTGAATAGATAAGTGTCTAACAACTGGTGAAATAATATCATTGTTGATGTAGGAGACCCAACAAGCAGATCCGTCCGGACCAGACCAGCGATCCGCCCGGACTAGACCAGCGACCCGCCCGGAACAAGCGCCCGCCCGTCTCCTGCCAAGTGCCCGCTTACTTGGGATTTCAGTCGCTGGTAGTTTCTGATCCAAGCGAGCCCCCGCCTAGGTTGTACCAGGCGCCCCCCTGGAATGTCGGCCAGGAATTCACAATTTACATTTTTTACTGTTTTACGCCAGAATTAGGTTATTTTCGGGATTATTTGTTAATTAGGGTTATGTTATTTTGTTAGGAGTATAAATACTCTTTTCTTTCATTGTTCTAGGGTTACAACTTATTTTATTCAATTGAACTTTGTTCTTAGAGAATTTCTTCTCTTTTCTGGTGGATTCCAGTTTATTGTGTTTAAGGATTCATCGCTTGTGAATTCTTGTGTTTAGTGCGCTAATCACGAATATCTATCGCTTCCGTGCTGCGTGAGTTGGCATCAGAGCAGGCCATATCCTATCTTTTGCATCACTGATTCGTTATGGGGGATCAAGGGGCAACAAAAGGTGATATCGAGGGTATGACCATCGCTATCACCAACGCTATCGCAGCTTTAACAACACAGATCGCTGCATTGGCAACCGCACAACAAGGTCAAAATGTTAATCAGAACCAGGGGTGAGAGAGACAGGGTTGATCAAGTTCGAGATCCAATTCGACGTCCTCAACGGGCAGAGAATCGGGATGATGAAGAGTCTAGTTCTGAAGAAGAGGTTGTTCATGATGAAGAACCAGATCAATGTAATAATCGACACCGCCATGATTATAGAATTAAGGCTGATATTCCTTATTTCTATGGAACCATGGGATTGAAGATTTCCTAGATTGGCAGAATGAGGTTGATCGCTTTTTCGAGGTTATGGAAGTACCTGTAAATAAACAGGTAAAGATGGTGGCGATCCGATTGAAGAGTACCGCTGCAGTTTGGTGGGATAAACTAGTAGGACAGAGACGACGGCAAGGAAAGGGGACAGTTAAAACTTGGAGGCGTATGAAGCAGTTAATTTCTGAGAGGTTTTTACCGGCGGATTATGAGCAGATCTTGTATAAACTGTATCTCAATGTGTGCAGGGCAAGAGAACAGTTAATGAGTATACTACTGAGTTTCAGAGGTATACTGCGCGGGTTGAGATCGAAGAAACCGAGGATCAGAAAGTTGCACGCTACATCAACGGTCTGAAAATTTTGATATAGGAGAAGATGGGTTTGCATCAGTGTGGACCTTAACGGATGTTTCCATGCTGGCTTTGAAGGCCGAACTTATGGAAAATTCGGGTTTGACAAATTTTATACCGTTTCGCAAATGGAATCAACAGGGTAGTTCTGAAGCAGGGACTGATAAGGAGAATGGGACAACAGTTAAAGACCTAACTCCACATGCTAAGAGTACAGACAGCACTAGTAGCTCCACAGGAAACAAAGCTCCAGTACAGAAAACAACAAACCCTTATGCCAAGCCAACAGGGGATAAGTGTTTTCGTTGTGACCGACAGGGTCACAGATCCAACGTTTGCCCCACCCGGCGAACAGCTACGATTCTAGAAGCAGAAGACGAGGAGGAAGAAGGCGTCCCTAATAAGTACGAAGGGGTTGAATTTGCTAAAGAGGAGTCTGGGGAGCGAGTCGGATTTGTGCTTCAACAGATGCTGCTATCTACCAAGGATGAAGGGCAGAGGAGGAATCTGTTCCGAGCACACTGATCTGTTAAGAACAAGGTATGTAATTTAATTATTGATAATGGTTGCACTGAAAATCTGGAGTCACAGAAATTGGTGGACTTTTTAGGGTTGAAAACTGAACTTCATGAGAAACCATTTAGTTTGGGATGGGTGAATAAGGGTCCAGAACTCAGGGTGTCACGGACTTGCAGGGTCCCTATATTTATTGGTAAACATTATAAGGAGGAGGTTGTTTGTGACGTTCTGAATATGGATGTATGTCACATATTGCTTAGTCGCCCTTGGCAATATGATCATGACAGTACTTATCGGGGCAAGGATAATGTTCTGATGTTTAAATGGGCAAAGCATAACATTGCGATAGTTTCTGTTCGGAGTTTTGAGAAAGGGGTTGCAAACGGCGAACCGGTCATGATGCTCATACAGAATGAGAAAATTCTTGCCACACATCTGCAGACGGGCGAACAGACTGAGGATACTACCCGGAATGTGGGGAATGTGATCAGCAGTGTTTGTGGAGACGAGCCGAAACAGTGGAAATTAGCTTGGCCACGAGTGAAGTTTGCTTACAACGGTGTAAGCTCGGGAATATGTATGACTACCACGTGGATGGAGTTCGTTATCTTGGTGAGAACTCAGGGTCGAGTTCTTTAGAGGTGGAGGAGACTGATGTAGGAGACCCAACTAGCAGATCCGTCCGGACCAGACCAGCGATCCGCCCGGACCAGACCAGCGACCAGCCCGGACCAAGTGCCCGCCCGTCTCCTGCCAAGCGCCCGCTTACTTGGGATTTCAGTCGCTAGTAGTTTCTGATCCAAGCGAGCGCCCGCTTGGGTTGTACCAGGCGCCCGCCTGGAATGTCGGCCAGGAATTCACAATTTACGTTTTTTACTGTTTTACTCCAGAATTAGGTTATTTTCGGGATTATTTGTTAATTAGGGTTATGGTATTTTGTTAGGAGTATAAATACTCTTTTCTTTCATTGTTCTAGGGTTACAACTTATTTTATTCAATTGAACTTTGTTTCTTAGAGAATTTCTTCTCTTTTCTGGTGGATTCCAGTTTATTGTGTTTAAGGATTCATCGCTTGTGAATTCTTGTGTTTAGTGCGCTAATCACGAATATCTATCACTTCCGTGCTGCATCAATTGTAGTCTACCCCAAACCTTGGAGTACCATCTT
Source organism: Campanula takesimana (assembly GCA_026119855.1). NCBI lineage: Eukaryota > Viridiplantae > Streptophyta > Magnoliopsida > Asterales > Campanulaceae > Campanula > Campanula takesimana. The sequence goes on from JAOWBW010000021.1 coordinate 89,578, forward strand.
TGAACTTGTAGATCCCCTTGTAGCTAACTAACACCTCCTTTGGTGGTGATCTAACAAGTTCCCATGTCTGACTTTCAATAAGAGATACCATCTCTTCTTTCACAACGACCGACCACATAGCAGATTTATCACACGATATATCTTCATTGAAAGAAATTAATTTATGCATACTTACTATTTCCGCAGCGGACAATGCATAGGCCACCATCTTTTATAAACCATATCGCACTCCACCAAAAATAATGGTAGTCTCCACCTGCTTGTTGGTCTCCTCCTCTTGAACTGGAGCATCAATTAGAGTTGCTTCATCAGACACATCACTAACATCTAAGTCAAGTTCCACCACCTCTTTATCATCTCCGACTAACTCCACCTGTTTATATATCCGTCCTGCAGGACAACCTTTTTCACGGAGAAGTAGAGCAACATCTCTACATGTCAGGAACTTAGATGCCACCGGATCCCATGACCGGAATCCTTTCACTCCAGTAGTATCGCCCACAAAGGAACATCCTTTGGCCCTTGGTTCCAATTTGTTGTTCACACAAGTATACACTGGACACCCACAAATATACAATCTTGAGTATTCTCCTAGAGAGCCTGACCACATCTCCAACAGAGCCTTCATCCCAATACCAGAATTTAGAGTACGATTAGCCAAGTGAGCAGTCATCCTAATCGCCTCCGCACAAAAATTTTGTACCTAACAATGCTTGTGACAACAAATACCAAGATTTTTTTGTCATTCTGTTCAAGCCAATGTGACCCAATGTCATGTCCCATGATTGAGTAACCTCCGCCTCAACCATTGACCCTGTTGCAATAGACAAATCACCAACAACCGTAGACCCAAGAAGCTTGTACAATGTCCCCACCTTCTTTCCCTTCAATACCACCAAGTCACCTTTAATAGCTGATAGCTCGCCATTCGCAATGGATAAACTATACCCAAGGCTATCCAAAGTGCCTAGAGAAATCAGGTTCTTCTTCAGCTCAAGAACATACCTGACATTCTGCAATTTTTGCACTACTCCATCAAACATCTTAACCTTAATAGCCCCAATACCAACAACCTTGCATGCAGTATTATTCCCCAACAAGACTACTCTACTGGCAGACTTATACAAACAAAACCATGCCCGGTTGGGACTAATATGATAAGAACAACCCGAATCCAAAATCCAACTATCACGAATTTTGGTACTCGAATCACAAGCAGTAAGTACATCACAGTCACTGTCATCACTAGTGTTTTCAAACACTACTCCAGCTTCACCCTTTGTCTTCGCGGTTGTATCCTGTTGGTTTGGACAAAACCTTCTAATGTGTCCCTTTTCCTTGCAACCATGACATATCACATTCTTATGCCATTCACTTAAACCGGATTGACCCTTCCTTGACTTTCTACCGCTTCTAGCTACTAACCCATCACTTTGAGATTCAGCACTTGTTGAGGTCAAGTGCGTCTCAATGACTTCCCGTTGTAGTAGAGCGTTCTTGATCACTTCCAAAGAGATATCCTCCTTGACATACAACACTGTCTCTCTGAAGTGCATATACTCAGAGGGTAGAGAACATAAAAATTTGACCGCCAATTGCTCATCATCAATCACAACATCGACATTCTTCAAGTCCATGACCAAACCATCAAACTCATCAAGATGTCTTTCCGAATACTCACCTGATTTGAGTTTTCATTCTTCGAGTTTCTTCATCAGTAGCAACCGATTACTAATACTCTTCGTCATGTACAGTTGTTCAAGCCTAATCCAGAGCCCAGCAGTAGTCTTTTCGCTCACAACCTCCCCAATACCTCATCTTTGAGACTCAAGTGTAAGAGAGATAAAGATTTCTCATCCATATCATCAAATTATTCATCCTTCAAGCTTTGTGGTTTCCTTGCCTTCCCAAGCAAAGCCTTGACACAATTTTTACCCACCAAGATTGCTCGCATCTTCACTTGCCACAAACCGAAATTGACCTTGCGGTCGAATTCTCAATTTCGTAGTTCCCTACCATCGTTACCAATAAGAAATACAAGATCCACAAACCAGGAGCTCTAGATACCAATTGTTAGGATTTTAAGGCCCAAACACAATTGCTTGATTGATAAAGATGAAAGCACAAAATAACAAAATAGCAAGAACAAAACAAAATTGAAAAATAGATGAACACAAGAGATTTTACGTGGTTCACCAACTTGGCTACGTCTACGGGCGACGGAGAATCAATTCACTATAACAATCAAGAAGAGTACAAGGAGAATCAAGGTGAAAACCTTTCACACAATCTCACAATCTCTCACAATAGTGAATAAACCTAGCTTTTCCTATCTCTCTCTAACTCAAGGATATGACAGCACAAAAGACCTATACAAGGGTTTTATTAGTTACCCTAAAAACAGCCCTACCAGGAAACCGACTCAGCCCAGCCCGTCACTGTGGGTGAGCGCCCAAGACCCAAGTGGGCGAGCGCCCACAACATCAGAAGGTTTGATTTCTGGAACAGCATTGTGGGCGAGGGCCCAGACCAAAAGTGGGCGAGCGCCCAAAGCTCCTGTCATGTTTTCTTTTTGCCAAGAATAATTGAGAGTCACCCAACACTAACCTTTAGTCAAGTCATCTCAATTATTTATTACCCAGTATGCCCAAACCTGTGTGTAACCAAAATGCACACATGTTCAAATGCATTGAAGAACATTGACAAGCCAAAGTGCGATTTCATTTGACAAATTCAAGTGTGCAAGTAACAACATCAACAATGTGCTACGAGATTCGCATCCTTAATTGGATGACCAATTTAGAGGGATATATTTAGGAATTTTTTCTAACAGTTCATGTAATGGCGAAAGGGGTATATTGAATAGTTTTCATTGTACTAAGAGCGCAGTGGGTGAACGTAAAAGTGTTAGTTGTGTTGAAAGCGAATGCGGAAACGGATCTTGCACTTCCACACACCACACGAACAAAGTAACAAATAAGACACGAGAATTTACGTGGTTCGGAGAAATCCTCCTACGTCCATGGGTGGCAACCAAAATCACTATAAGGTGATTATAAATTGTTTATAAAGTGATCTCTCACTACAAATGTGCCTCTATATCTCTCTCACACAAAGTTTAACACTCTAAATGATTTCTCACAACATGCCACAATTTTGCACAAATACTTAAAAGCCTTCTACCAAAGCCTATTTATAGGCACAAACCATACAAGGATAAGGATGTATCAAGAGAGAGATGGAACACCAAAGTGTTTATTGGGAAACACCAAAAGTCATCATACATTCACCATGTGGATAATGATGAATGTCAAAAAGGATAATGAATCCTAGATTATTCTAGAACTTGAAGCCATAACCAACAATCTCCACCTTGGCGAAAGTTCCAACTGCAAAACGGGGTCGGGTTGCCACCAAGATCACCGGCTATCATCTTCGACCAATGTTGATCAAATCCAAACAATGCACAAATTTATCCCGAGTGACCACCTTCGTTAACATATCAGCAGGGTTATCAGCAGTCCCAATCTTCAATAAGCGAATGTCACCTTCATTGCAATTTCACGAACAAAATGAAAGCGAACATCAATATGATTTGTCTGAGCATGGTGCACTTGGTTTTTCGATAAACAAATAGCACTCTGGCTATTACAAAACACACTAACGTGTTGCTGCAAAATCCCCAAGTCATTCACCAACCCATGCATCCAAATAGCTTCTTTAAAAGCTTCTGTGACTGCTATATACTCTGCTTCGGTGGTAGAAAATGCAACTGTGGACTGGAGTACAGAACGCTAACAAACAGGTCCACCAGCCATAGTGAACACATAACCAGTTGTGGATCGACGCATATCCAAATCACCAGCGTAGTTTGAATCCACATATCCAACCATAAGTTTATCAAGCTCCAGTTTTTCTTGTTTTTGAAACTTGAGGCCAACATCAACAGTACCATGAATGTACCTCAAAATCCACTTAACAGCTTGCCAATGCCCTTTTCCTGGATTGTGCATATATCGACTAACAATGCTCATAGCTCGAGTGATATATGGCCAGGGGCAAACCATAGCATACATAAAAGCACCAACGGCATTTGCATATGGAACATTTTCCATCAACTTTTTCTCTTCATCTGAGCTAGGGCACATCAAAGCACTGAGTTTGAAGTGAGGAGCGAGCGGTGTACCAAATGGTTTCGTAGAACCATTCATACCGAATCTTGCTAACACCTTTTGCAAATATTATGACTGGGTCAACCAAACAGTACCACTTCCTCGATCTCGCTGGATTTTCATCCCAAGTATCTTTTGTGCTTCACCCAAAATCCTTTATCTCAAACTCCATTGATAGCTGATCCTTCAATTTATCTATCTCCACCTTGCTCTTGGATGCTATACATACAAGAGCAAATAAATGAAGGATCCATCTTTGAGTTTTCAAAAGTACACACAATGGTCAAAATGGCTACGAGTATAATCATGCTCCACCATAAACTGATCAAATCTTTTATACCGCTGTCGAGGAGACTGCTTAAGTCCATATAAGGACTTCTTCAATTTGCACGCCCAATTTTCCTTACCATAAACTAAAAAACCATCTGGTTGGGCCATATAGATCTCCTCCTCCAAATCTCCATGCAAGAAAGCAGTTTTCACATCAAGTTGTGCAAGCTCAAGATAAAATTAAGCAACCAATACAATATCCAGATAGACGAATGCTTTACAACTGGAGAGAATATCTCGTTGTAGTCTATCCCTTCCTTTTGTGCAAATCCTTTTGCTACCAACCGAGCCTTATTGTAACGACCCCAAAATCACCCTAATTTTCTTAACTTAAAATGGAACTTTTATGTGCATTTTATGTGTTAGAAAATATTTTTATGACTTGCATATATTATTTGAGAATATGTGGTAGTTAAAGTGTTAGTAGAAATTTTGTTAAAAGGAATAAATGAGTTAGTTGAAACTTTAGGGTCCAAAGTGTAACTTTAAAAGTTTGAGGGTTTAGTTGTTAGAAATGGAAGTAGAGGGGCTTAAATGGAAATTTATAAATATCAAACATTCTTATCCCATTTCCTTTCTCTCTCTGCGTTGATACACACACAAACACATATACTTTCTCAATTATTTTCTCTGTGTTCATCGAAGAAGAAAACGGGTAAGTTCGTCCCATTTCGATTTATTTCTTTTAATTTACTTATCCGTTTTAAAAACTAATTATATAAAAATGATCAGTGCGTTGAGTAGGCCATTTCTACCCGATCAAATATTATTTTCTCGATACTTTTCCGGAAAATAGGTAAGTTACTAATTCCCCTTAAATAGTAAAATGGTCATATATTTGCTATATGTGTGATATGTGGTGAAATTATTGTGAAAAGAATTTATTTGTGATACTTGTTTATTTGGGACAAAGGGAGTATAATTATACTGGGTAAGTGACTTGGTTTGTATGCAAGGGTATATATGGAGTATGTTTATATACCTGAGAATGTTAGTATAAGTGTTTGAAAGTATACTCCTACTCGTGGGATGGTAAAATATTAACTTGAGTTAAATGTTAAATAAGTATATTATAAAAATTATACTATTATTCGTGGGACGGGAGTTGAGTTTTATTGTCTTTAAATGTTAGGATGGAAGTATATATAGGTACTCCTAAGATTTAGAACGAAATGAGTGAAAATCGGACCCCAAAACAGGGAGTTTGAATGTGTGCGGCCAAGCATTTTATAAAATTGTCCGTTTTACGTTCAATCTTCCAGAGTCCATAACTTCTTTGTCCGGACTCCGTTTTGGACGTGTAAACTATCGTTGGAAAGCTCTTTTCGAGTACTATGAAATGGTTCTGTTGGCCGCATGGTTCCAGATCAGAATGGTTGACTTTTTGTTAAGGTTTAAGATCAAGGTGTAGTCTCGGTCTGGGTTCCGTAGTACTATTCTAGTTGACTTAGTTGGGCACCGTGGAACACTCTAGTGTTTGTTAATAGTTCCTTTATGAACAAATGAGTTGGGATGTGGAATTTAACTAAGTATTAAATGGGTATTATGGAACATCCTTTTGATGTGTTTTGGATTAATTGCAAATGGGTGCAAGCTTGTGAGGTGACTTAATGTCATTAATAAAGGATTGTGTTGTGACCTAATGTCAATATTGTGAAAAATTTTATGAGTAACGTGTTTGCATCTTTTGAAGTGTTTGGCTTGGTTCCTTATTTTAGAATCATTGCCCTAGTTGTTGTTGTTTAGTAAGTATTTAATATTGTGCTTTCGTGTAAAGTCCAGTTGGTCTTGTGTTGTTGAGTCGGGCAGTGGGAAAATTATAGGGGTACAAGTTAAGTTCCCTATAAGGTTTTCCATTAGTACCTTGAGTCGGGCAGTGGGAGAATTATAGTGGCACACAAGCCAAGTTCACTATAAGGTTGTCCACTGGTACCTTTATCCTCAGTCCAGATTGGCCTTGGATGGGATGAACTCGCTCCCTTGCGTGAGAATTTAGGGGTATGACTTTGTGTCATTTTCTCCCTCTATTGTTGTTGTTGTGTTATATGGTTTCGGAACCTGCTTCAGCTATTGATGCTGCCCCATTGTTACTTTGGTTCTATTGGTTATGGTTTGGTTTTCGGGATCCCGGCTTCAGCTATTTATGCTGCTCAGATGGTTTTCTCTGATGGTTTTCTCAGATGGTATTCTCAGACAGTTATGTTATTGGGTAAACCTTGGCTTGGTATCCACCGGAGTGTGGGCTATGTGGTAATTGTGATGTATGAGTTGATGTTATCTCTCATACTATGTGCTATGTGATTGCTATGATACTATTCTTTATGATTATCATATCAGCATGTAACGTAGTTGCATTTTAGTAGCTTACTGAGATTCATTCTCACCCCTTATTTGTTTACTGTTTTAGATAAAAACAAGTCCAGGGGATAGGACACTTTGGCACGGAAGGACGTTGAAAGTGGTAAGAGTTGGGTTTTGTTTTGTCAAGGTTACATTACATAAATGTATAACCTTTTGGGTAGAGTTTCCTTGACTTCATCGTCTTGTAACACCTATATTTTGGATAATGTTGGTGTGAGTACATTTGTATAAAGGTTTGTAAGCCTTCGGGCTAAATAGTTTCGTTTGTGAAAGTTTGTTTGAAAGTCAGTGGAAGTCTTTGAACTTCAAGTGTGGATTTGTTAAACTTTATGAAAATATATTTCGAAAAATTTTCTAAAAGTGTTTTATAACGTCTTCCAATCGTGTCCCGAGCGTGGGGCCAAGTAGGACCACGGGTCTGGGGCGCGAAAGTTGGTATCAGAGGTAGGTTTGTAGATGGTCTAGAATGACTAAATGACCTAGGAGGGTAGTAGAGTATAGAGTGAGTAACGTTGAGTGTTCTATGCAGGTATTCATTTAAAATGGTTGGGACAGAAGGAGATAATTCTGGGCCATCAGGGCAAGATAAGGCAAGAGAAGAGGCTCGAATTATGTTCCAAGGAATGTTCGAAGCAGCAATGAAAACTTTAAATGATCAGAGGCAAGAGAGGGAACAGGTACCACCAAGGTATGGCCTAGAACAGTTTCTGAAAATGAAGCCTATGGAGTATGATGGAGAGCCTGATGTATCTAAGACTGAAAGGTGGATTGAATCAATGGAAAAGATCTTTGATGCTTTGAGATGTTCTGAGGAAGATCAAGTGGGATGAGACTCATGTACCCTATAGCTGGGAGAATTTTCTGGAATTTAAAGAACACTTCATTTAGATCAAGACTAAAGGAAATGAAGACTTTCTTACTTGGAGCAAGGTTCTATGTCAGTGGCTCAGTATTCAGCTAAATTTTCAGAGCTTTCCAGGTATTGTACTCATTTAGTGGCAACTGAGGAAGAGAAAGGCTACGAGGTTTGTGAAGGGATTGGAGCAACTGGTTCTATGTCAGTGGCTCAGTATTCAGCTAAATTTTCAGAGCTTTCCAGGTATTGTACTCATTTAGTGGCAACTGAGGAGAGAAAGGCTACGAGGTTTGTGAAGGGATTAAGAACTGCGATTAGAACTCAACTAGTATCCCACAAGTTGCAAGATTTTCAAGATGCAGTTGATCGAGCCTACCAAGTGGAGCATGATATTGAGGAACACAAGAAGAAAATGGAGTTGTTAAGTGTAGGGAGGCAAGGTAGGCAACAACAACAACAACGTGATGATAATAGAGGAAATCAAGGTGGATCTTCACAATTCAAAGGGTCTTCTCAAAGACATTTAAGTGATAGAAATCAAAGTAACACTTCAGGGAGTCAGAACAGAGGAGTCTGTAATTATTGTCAGAAAGAAGGGAATTCAGAAAAAGATGTTGGAAGAAGCACGGCAAATGTTTGAATTGTGGTCAGTTGGGTCATTTTCGAAAGGATTGCCCTAGATTTAGAGTACAGGCATCGGGAAGTGCAGTTGGGTCTTCTCAGGGCTAGAAGAGGGATTCTTCAGGAAAGCCTAAGGTGCAGGGTCATGTCTTTGCCATTACTCAACAACATTTCTGTGTCTGAGAGCACGTCTTATAGACCATGGTTCATCGTATTCTTATGTGTTTGTGCATTTTGCTTCTCGATTGCATGAATCTCTACCTTATGTGTTAGAAGTGTCTACTCCTTAGGGGAGTGTTTGGTGACCAATGTGTTGCATACTTGTTTGCGTATACGTGAGCATGTTTTACCTGCTGATTTAGTTATCTTACCATTATAAGATTTTGATATTATCTTAGGTATAGATTGTTTGGGTAAATATCATGCATCTGTTGATTGTACTGAAAAGGTGGTTACATTTTCTATCCCTGATGTTCTTAAATTTACTTTTAAAACTGTTCCCTGGGGTAGAGAGATTCGTATTATTTCTTATGTGAAGGCTAAGAGGTTATTGAATCGTGGTTGTGTGGGATTCTTGGCCAGTTTTCTTGATACTACTAAAGGGTTGCCTGAAATAGAGGATATGCCTATTGTTAAAGAATTTCCTGATGTGTTTTCTACTGAGTACTCTATGCCTCCTGACCGGGAAATCGAGTTCTTTATTGACTTACTTCCAGGTACAGCTCCTATATCTGAGGCACCTTACAGAATGGCTCTAGTTGTTTTCATGGATATGATGAATCGGGTTTTCAAACCTTATCTTGATACCTTTGTGGTTGTCTTTATCGGTAATATCCTTGTTTATTCTAAATCTTGAGAGGAACATGAACAATATTTGCGAATGGTTTCATCTGGGCTCCGAGGGAAGCCGTTATTTGTGAAATTTTCTGGGTTTAGCGGAGTATTATCGAAGATTTATTGAGGGGGTTTTTCAAGACTACTACACCATTCACTCAGTGGACTTAAAAGAATGTACCATATATGTGGGATGAAAAATGTCAAGTCAGTTTTGAGGAATCAAAGAAGAGATTGACCACTGTACTGATTCTTGCGTTACCTAATGGGAATGATGGTTATTTACAGTGATGCTTCGAGGAAGTCAACTTCTTGTGAACAGAACTATCCGACCCATGACATGGAACTTGTTGCGATTGTTTTTGCGTTACATAAGTGGAAACATTATCTTTATGAAACAATGTTTGAGATTTTTACAAATCGATAGCGTAGATGAATGGAACTTTTGAAGTATTATGATTGCACCATCTCTTATTATCTTGGCAAGGCAAACATGGTTGTAGATACTATTAGTCAGAAATCTTACATAGTTTCGAGGATGGTCCGAGGGTAAAAGTTGTTAGAGGATGTACGGGATTGGTGTCTACATGAATTGAGACATGGGGTGATAATTGTGAATATTCGGGATTTGCTAACCTTAATTCAACGGATAAAAGATGCTCAACAGAATGACCTCGTGTTGAGAAAGATAGTGGATAAACCAAAGATAGAAAAGTTGAAGATATTTCTTTTAGTCTTGAAGGAGTATTAACTTATAGATGGCAGTTATGTGTACCAACATTGATGGAATTAAACGTCAAATTCTTGATGAGGATTACGAGTTCAATTATATTACTTACCCCGAGAGTACCAAGATGTATCCTAATTTGAAGCAGCATTTCTAGTGGAATAATATGAAATGGGAATAGTGGATTACGTATCAAGTGTTTGATTTATCAACAGGTTAAAGCTGAACATCAAAGACTCGCAAGTCTACTTCAACCTCTAAAGATACTTGAATGGAAATACCTTTGGTTATTTGATTCGTGTGGTAAGTAACCCTAAAATTCGGGACGAATTTTCTTTAAGGGGAGTGATTGTAACGACCCCAAAATCACCCTAATTTTCTTAACTTAAAATGGAACTTTTATGTGCATTTTATGTGTTAGAAAATATTTTTATGACTTTCATATATTATTTGAGCATATGTGGTAGTTAAAGTGTTAGTAGAAATTATGTTAAAAGGAATAAATGAGTTAGTTGAAACTTTAGGGTCCAAAGTGTAACTTTAAAAGTTTGAGGGTTTAGTTGTTAGAAATGGAAGTAGAGGGGCTTAAATGGAAATTTATAAATATCAAAACATTCTTATCCCATTTCCTTTCTCTCTCTGCGTTGATACACACACAAACACATATACTTTCTCAATTATTTTTTCTGTGTTCATCGAAGAAGAAAACGGGTAAGTTCGTCTCATTTCGATTTATTTCTTTTAATTTACTTATCCGTTTTAAAAACTAATTATATAAAAAATGATCAGTGCGTTGAGTAGGCCATTTCTACCCGATCAAATATTATTTTCTCGATACTTTTCCAGAAAATAGGTAAGTTACTAATTCCCCTTAAATAGTAAAATGGTCATATATTTGCTATATGTGTGATATGTGGTGAAATTATTGTGAAAAGAATTTATTTGTGATACTTGTTTATTTGGGACAAAGGGAGTATAATTATACTGGGTAAGTGACTTGGTTTGTATGCAAGGGTATATATGGAGTATGTTTATATACCTGAGAATGTTAGTATAAGTGTTTGAAAGTATACTCCTACTCGTGGGATGGTAAAATATTAACTTGAGTTAAATGTTAAATAAGTATATTATAAAAATTATACTATTATTCGTTGGACGGGAGTTGAGTTTTCTTGTCTTTAAATGTTAGGATGGAAGTATATATAGGTACTCCTAAGATTTAGAACGAAAGGAGTGAAAATCGGACCCCAAAACAGGGAGTTTGAATGTGTGCGGTCGAGCATTTTATAAAATTGTCCGTTTTACGTTAAATCTTCCGGAGTCCATAACTTCTTCGTCCGGACTCCGTTTTGGACGTGTAAACTATCGTTGGAAAGATCTTTTCGAGTACTATGAAATGGTTCTATTGGCCGCATGGTTCCAGATCAGAATGGTTGACTTTTTGTTAAGGTTTAAGATCAAGGTGTAGTCTCGGTCTGGGTTCCGTAGTACTATTCTAGTTGACTTAGTTGGGCACCGTGGAACACTCTAGTGTTTGTTAATAGTTCCTTTGTGAACAAATGAGTTGGGATGTGGAATTTAACTAAGTATTAAATGGGTATTATGGAACATCCTTTTGATGTTTTTTGGATTAATTGTAAATGGGTGCAAGCTTGTGGGGTGACTTAATGTCATTAATAAAGGATTGTGTTGTGACCTAATGTCAATGTTGTGAACTTTTTATGAGTAACGTGTTTGCATCTTTTGAAGTGTTTGGCTTGGTTCCTTATTTAGAATCATTTCCCTAGTTGTTGTTGTTTAGCAAGTATTTAATACTGTGCTTTCGTGTAAAGTCCAGCTGGTCTTGTGTTATTGAGTCGGGCAGTGGGAAAATTATAGGGGTACAAGTTAAGTTCCCTATAAGGTTTTCCATTGGTACATTGAGTCGGGCAGTGGGAGAATTATAGTGGCACACAAGCCAAGTTCACTATAAGGTTGTCCACTGGTACCTTTATCCTCAGTCCAGATTGGCCTTGGATGGGAATGAACTCGCTCTCTTGCGTGAGCATTTAGGGGTATGACTTTGTGTCATTTTCTCCCGCTATTGTTGCTGTTGTGTTATATGGTTCCGGAACCTGCTTCAGCTATTGATGCTACCCCGTTGTTACTTTGGTTCTATTGGTTATGGTTTGGTTTTCGGGATCCCGGCTTCAGCTATTTATGCTGCTCAGATGGTTTTCTCTGATCGTTTTCTCAGATGGTATTCTCAGACAGTTATGTTATTGGGTAAACCTTGGCTTGGTATCCACCGGAGTGTGGGCTATGTGGTAATTGTGATATATGAGTTGATGTTATTTCTCATACCATGTGCTATGTGATTGCTATGATACTATTCTTTATGATTATCATATCAGCATGTAACGTAGTTGCATTTTAGTAGCTTACTGAGATTCATTCCCACCCCTTATTTGTTTACTGTTTTAGATAAAAAAAAGTCCAGGGGATAGGACACTTTGGCACGGGAGGACGTTGAAAGTGGTAAGAGTTGGGTTTTTGTTTTGTCAAGGTTACATTACATAAATGTATAACCTTTTGGGTAGAGTTTCCTTGACTTCATCGTCTTGTAACACCTATATTTTGGATAATGTTAGTGTGAGTACATTTGTATAAAGGTTTGTAAGCCTTCGGGCTAAATAGTTTCGTTTGTGAAAGTTTGTTTGAAAGTCAGTGGAAGTCTTTGAACTTCAAGTGTGGATTTGTTAAACTTTATGAAAGTATATTTCGAAAAATTTTCTAAAAGTATTTTATAACGTCTTCCAATCATGTCCCGAGCGTGGGGCCAAGTAGGACCACGGGTCTGGGGTGCGACACTTATAGCGAATCTCAGGAGTGTCATCTTTTTTTGTAAACACCCATTTGCACCCAATTGCTTTCTTACCCTTCGGAAGCTCCACTAAATCCCAAGTTTAATTTTTCTTCAAGGACTTGATTTCCTCATCTATAGCCTCTTTCTATCTCGAATGATCAGAACTCTGAATAGCTTATTTATAGTTATTGGGAACTTCTTTAATAATCGAAAGAGCATATGCAACCATATCATCAAATCGAGTAGGTCTGCGAGTCTCTCTTCGAGGTCTATCTCTTACAATAGAGTACTCTAGTTCAGCATCCTGTTCATTTTCATCCTCATTGTGGATTGGCTCCACCTGATTGGAGTTCTCCGAACTCTCCTCCACCTGTTCAACATTTGGAAATACAGGCTTAACCACAGGATTAAATACAACTTTTTGTAACTGCTTGGGGGCTTCATTTTCTTTCTCTTTCTTCTTTAAGGTCATCACAGACTCATCAAATGTCACGTCTCGTCTCTTGAAAAATTTTCTTGTTTCAGAGCACCACAACCTGAAACCCTTGACACCACTGCTGAAGCCCATAAATTTGGCTTTCTTTGCTCGAAGGTCCAACTTCGAATCATCAACATAATAATATGCAGGGCATCTAAAGATGTGAAACTGGTCATAATCTCTGACTGGTTCACTAGACCATACTTCAAGAGGTATCTTCCCTCCATTTCCAGTTGTAGGCAACCGATTCACCAACTCAACTGCATAGTTGAGAGCCTCATCCCAAAATGCCTTACTTAATCCCGCTTGGGATAGCATGCAACGAACCTTTTGCACCAAGGTCTGATTCATCCTTTCTGCAACTCCATTCTGCTGCGGCTTGCCAGGAATAGTGAAGTGTCTAACAATGCCCTCTTTTATACACACTTCCAAGAATGGATCATACTTGTACTCACCACCATTATCTGATCGCAGCTTCTTAATCTTGTGGCCTGTCTGGTTCTCCACCATTTTCTTCCATTCAAGGAAGACACTAAGAACCTCGTGCTTGTGCTTCATGTGACATCCTGAAATTAAGCACAACGTTTTGGGGCGGATTGAGAAAAGAAAAACCGAAATAATAAAGTGGGACGGATTGTGGTAGAATTGTAGGATATTTTATGGTGGGACCCATTCTTTTCTTGGTTGCCAGCAACTTCATGTCTTACGTGGTTATTAAGGTGGAGGTGTTATACTAGGAGAATTGTATTTGCTGACTCATCCTTTAAAATGTCTACATACTTAATTATAGTGGGATTCATTTATAAGGAATTACACCCACTTTCTCTATAGACAAGACGAGGGAAAGCAAAATGATTCTAAGGTCCGAGCCAAGTAACGGGAGTATTGTTTGAGTTTGAGATTCAACTGTTAAATTATTTGGTGATCGTTATTAGCGATTTTAAGGTAAGGGAGACTACGCAGTATTGATTCCGTGTTATTTTCTTTTATACCCGTTTTATCGTAGTACTCCATTTTATTGATACGTATATCATTTGTTCGGCGTGATTTGATAATTGTTTTGATATTGAATTTGGTCCGTAAATATTACGGTTATCCTGATAGCATGCTATATGTGTTAATATGCTCAAATATGAGATTTGTTATATGGAACAGTTGCGATGTAGCTAATTATGTGACGGTCGCAGTGGGCTCGGTTATTGGTTATTGTGTTTGTGTTGGGTCCGGCTCCGTCGAGGGCGGCCAACAATTCGGTTAATTTGGTTGAGTCACTTGACCCGAATATAATTAGTTCATCGGACTGTAAAGTATGATTGATCAGTTATTCGGTTTATGAAACGGGTCTTATTGGCATGTCCATATTTATAATTTCATGGACATTATTATTTGGTGTTTGTGTTCCATTGGCTTCTGTGATATTGTGTATCCCCTTTCTTACTGAGCCCCCCAGCTCACCCCCCTCCAGTTTGATATTTTGCAGTTGACCATTGACCGGGGTTCGGGGCAGCGAGGAATTGATTCGGATCATTTTGGAATTATTAGTGAGGCTTTGTATAGTATTTTGGAAATGTAAATTGTGACATTTTGTTATTTATGGAATTTAGAAATTTTTCGGGGTGTTACAGTTGGTATCAGAGCCTGGTTTCTCCACAACACTTTCACAAGGGGAATCCGCTTGGTACGCAAGACTTGTTCCTTCCAATCAAGTATCTCTACCGGAAATTCCTCGTAGGACAAATCAGATTGCAATTCAATAGGCTCATACTCGAGAACATGAGATTCATCTGCGATATATTTACGAAGAGTAGAGACATGAAACACATTATGTACCCAGACAATGACGGCGGTAAATCAAGTCTATAAGCCAATTTCCCAATCCTCTCAAGTATTTCAAATGGCCCTATATACCGAGGAGTCAACTTCCCTTTCTTACCAAATCGTTTCACACCTTTCTGAGGCGATACTTTCAAGAACACAAAATCACCGACTTGGAATTCGAGATCCCTTCTTCTGTTATCAGCATAACTCTTTTGACGACTTTGAGCTGTCCTCAATCTATCCCAAATCAATCTCACACTCTCCACAGACTGTTGAACCATTTCGGGTCCTAAAAGCTTTCCTTCCCCAACTTCATCCCAACATATAGGTGATCTACATTTCCGACCATATAATGCTTCGTAGGGGGCCATCTCAATACTAGACTGGTAGCTGTTATTATAAGCAAATTAACTAACAGTAAATGAACATCCCAACTACCTTTGAAATCAACTGCACATGCTCGCAACATATCCTCAAGAATCCGTACTAACCTTTCCGATTGCCCATCTGACTGTGGATGAAATGCTGTACTGAAATTCAATTTAGTACCCATTGCCCCTTGAAGAGCTTGCCAGAATCGGGATGTAAAACGAGGATCTCTATTGGATACTATACTTACAGGAACCCCATGAAGCCGAACTATCTCCTGGACATATAGAGAAGCCAACTGAGTCAATGAATACCCCATGGAAACAGGCAAAAAGTGAGCCGACTTGGTTAACCGATCTACTATAACCCAAACTGCTTCATAACCCTTTCGAGTACGAGGTAAACCTGTTACAAAGTCCATAGTGATATGCTCCCATTTCCATTCTGGAATCTCTAAAGGTTGTAACAGACCCGCTGGACGTTGGTGTTCCACTTTCACTTGTTGACATGTTAAACACTTAGACACATAATCCGCAATCTCCTTTTTCATACCATTCCACCAGAAATATTTCTTCATATCTTGATACATTTTCGTACTTCCCGGATGTATAGTATACTTTGTCTTATGAGCCTCCTCCATTACTTGCTGTTTAATCTCTCTATTAGCTGGAATACAAACCCTACCACGAAATGTAAGAATTCCATCATTATTCAAGGCGAAATCGGGTTGTTTACCTTCTTTCATTCCACTAACAATCTTTTGCAATTCGGGATCAACCTTCTGAGCTTCTTTAATCTGTTGAAGCAGAACAGATGTAGCCTTTATATTCGCGAAACTCATGCCATGACTCGACTCATAAGGATTCCATTTTCGCAAATCTTCTAACAGTTTCCACTCTCGGGCCATCAAATGTGCAACATAAGTATTCCTACTCAAAGCATCTGCCACCACATTAGCCTTCCCCGGGTGATACAAAATTGTACAATCATGATCCTTCAACTTTTCCATCCATCTGCGTTGTCTCATGTTAAGTTCTTTCTGAGAAAATAAATACTTCAGGCTCTTATGATCTGTGAACACTTCAAATCTAACCCCATATAAATAATGTTTCCACTTGTGTAACGCAAATATAATCGCAGCCAATTCTAAGTCATGAGTAGGATAATTCACTTCATAAGGAGTTAATTTTCTCGAGGCATAAGTAATTACCTTACCATTTTTCATTAACACACAACCCAACCCTTCTTTGGAGGCATCCGTGTAAACAACAAAATTATCCGACCCACTAGGCAAAGCTAACACTGGAGCAACCGTCAATCTTCTTTTCAACTCCTGAAAACTCGCTTCACATTTATCATCCCATTCGAAGGCTATAGATTTCCGAGTCAAACTGGTCATTGGTGTAGCAATTTTGGAAAATCCTTCAATAAACCTCCGATAATAGCTTGCCAATCCCAGAAAACTACGTACCTCGGTGACTGTAGTTGGTCTCTTCCATTTAACTATGGCCTCAACCTTTGAAGGATCAACAGAAATACCGGCCTCTGATACAACGTGTCCCAAGAAAGAAACTTCTTCTAACCAGAAGGCACACTTACTTAATTTGGCAAATAACTGCTTGTCCCGAAGAACACCCAATACCATCCTCAAATGTTGCTCGTGCTCAGCCTTTGATTTAGAGTAGACTAATATATCATCAATAAAAACCACCACAAAACAATCTAAATATGGTTTGAAAACCCGGTTCATTAAATCCATAAATACCGCAGGAGCGTTCGTCAAACCAAACGGCATAACTACAAACTCATAATGTCCGTACCTGGTACGTAAGGCTGTCTTAGGTACATCTTCTTCTCGGACTTTCAATTGGTGATATCCACTTCTTAAATCAAGCTTTAAATAAACCACGGATCCCTGAAGTTGATCAAACAGGTCATCAATGTGAGGTAGCGGATACTTGTTTTTAATTGTTACCTGATTAAGCTCTCGATAGTCAATACATAATCGTAGAGTACCATCCTTCTTTTTCACAAACAAAACTGGTGCACCCCAAGGAGACACACTAGGCCGGATAAACCCTTTCTCCAATAACTCCTCTAGTTGTTTCTTTAGCTCTCTTAACTCAGCTGGAGCCATTCTGTATGGAGCTTTAGATATCGGTGTAGTACCTGGTAACAACTCAATGCAAAACTCAAGTTCCCGGTCAGGTGGCATACTATATTCAGTAGAAAACACATCCGGAAACTCAGACACAACGGGAATATCCTCCAGCTTTGCGACAGACATACTCTTATCAACAACACAAGCAAGATACCCGTACAACCCCCAGACAACAACTTTCTAGCTTTCAAAGCAGATATAACATGGAAATTACACCTAGGTCTATCACCTTCAAATATAAATTCAGGCAAACCCGGCATAGAAAAAGTGACCACTTTTTTATGACAATCAACAGATGCATAATGCATATAAAGCCAATACATACCAAGTATCACATCAAACTATCTTATAGGTAACACTACTAGGTTAGCACGAAGAGCGTGATCACTCACCAGCACATCACAGTTCTTATACACCTCAGTAGCTATCATGCAATCTCTCATATGAGAAGATACTTCTAACACATAAGGCATAGAATCAGGAATAGCAGGTAAATGAGACACAAAATGCGATGCCACATAAGAATGAGATGATCCTGGATCTATAAGAACTCGTGCTCGCGTACTAAAAAGAAAAATGGTACCTCCTATCACGGCTGTAGACTCAGCCACCCTGTGCTGATCAATAGCAAACACTCGACCCTGCACCTTAGGCCGACCCCACTATCCCGCTTACTACCCGAAGCCTGCTGCCCGGTACCTTCTCCTGAAGTTCCTTTACTCTTTGGGCAATCTCTTTTGAAATGACCACTCTCACCACATTTTAAGCATTTTCCCTGTTTCAACCAACACCGGTCTTCAGTATGGACCTCCTTCGAACAATACCTGCAAATCCACTTTGAACTCGAAACATTTGGTTTTGAACCCACCGACACACTTCCCATACTTTCTGCTTGCTTCTGAGATCGACCACCCGGTCGGTTAAATCCACCCTTTTTACTTCCTGTACTCTGAGCCCTTTCTGGAACACGTACTGATGGTTGACTACTCGATGTCACTCCCGGTTTAACTTTGTGTTCATCAATATCATTCTCAATTGCATAAGCCTTCTCAACTGCTTGTCGATAACTGGTAAGCTGTAGGGAAAGAAGTTGCTTCCTATACTCTGTCTTTAATCCCTTCACGAACCGTTGAGCCCTCTTTGTTTCAGTTGGAATTAAATGACTACAATACCTTGCTAACTTAGTGAATTCAGAGGAATATTGTCCCACCGTCATATTTCCTTGCACTAAGCTTAGAAATTCCATTTCTCTTCGATCTTGAACAACTGAGGGAATGAACTGTGAGTTAAACTCTTTGAGAAAGTCTTCCCAAGTATGTTGTACGTCTTTCTCCTGATCCCAGCTCTGGCATAACACCTTCCACCAGTGCTCCGCAGCCTTCTCTAGTTTAAAAGTTGCAAAGGTTACCTTCTCTTTATCTTCACATTTCAAGGCAGTAAATATCTTCTCAATACTCTCTATCCATTCTTCAGCTTTTACTGCATCAGGTTCTCCATCAAAACTACGAGGTTGCATTTTCAGGAACTTAGCAAGACGACTGGCATAACCCTTATCTTCCGCTCCTGACTGTGCCTGCCCCGGATTATTCTGTCCTTGTTGGTTGGAGACAATTTGAGCCAATAACTGAAACATTTGCTTGTAATCTACATTATGATCATTACCCGTTTCCATAGAAGGAGTTTCTGATTCCTCGATTCCTTGATTACTACTACCAATATCCTCTGACTGACTCATCTCCGCCCTACACATAAACACTCGTCGTTAATAACACAACTCATAGACCAACCCACCTAGGCCATAGACCCTATCCAGGCTTAGAGCTAACCAGGCTCTAATACCAACTGTAACGCCCCGAATTCTTAGATTTGATATGAACCATAGAATTCGACACGTCACTACTATCTTAAACGGATAACATTTAAAACTAAATACAACTATACTCCTTAAATGTATTAGGAAATACACATCTCAATATGGTTTACCACATTACCACCTCTACAACTTTACTTTAACATTCCAAGTTCTATTCTTTAACCACTCGACTTAAAAGCCGATAAACAAAAGAAGACAACTTTATTTACATATACACAAATGTACCCCAAAATTCTGAGTTTAACATACTCAGTCTAACTAACGTCCTCACTTAACAAAAGTATAATAACCTACCCCAAAAGAAATCCCACTTAGCACAAGGACTGGATTCTACGATCCTCACTTCGAGCTATCGCTAGCCTTCTTTGGATCTAAGGAAAACAAAGAAACAAGAAACGGGGTGAGATAAAATCTCAGTAAGTTACTACGATAATAACATGATATGCAAACATATAACAGTGAAGTATACTAGTATCACATGGAGACATATATCACGTAGCATATCATATGAGTAGTTAATCCTACCCATTAAGTATCACGTATAGCTAAGTACACATTACAAAGGATATTTCTTTCCTTCTTATCACTCCATACCCATTCACACGTTGATGTAGATCTTCATATTGAAGGCAGCTTCACTATATCAAAGGAGATCCGTTACCCAGTATCTCAAACCAAAAACCAAGAACAAAAGAGCTATTCAATCATTGTGCATAATGCTCCAATAATCGAGGAAGCTAGACCCCTACCGTGATCAAGAGTAGGAGCAAACGGTCACAGATGCATAGATTCACGGTTATTATTAAGCCCCAGCTCTCATACTAAACGTGAATCTATACACCCCCGAAACACACAAGCCAGCTGGACTCACAATTAAGTACTCAAGTAATATTTACTTGACATTATGAAACTAGTACTAGGCCCAAAGTAAGGGACTAGTTTATTAACCATATAAGTCACTAATGCATAATTGCATAATTTTATAAATCAACGTGTAACACATTTACTATGCATCATTTATCAATTCATCTTCTAGTAATCATGAAGAGTTTAAAACAATCATTTAAGTACTTTAGGACATTACCCAAAACCTAGACCAAAATTGACCTTTTAATAACATGGATTGGAACTCTTAACTTTTCAGAAGACCTGGGCGGTCGCCCAAACAGGGCTGTGCGGCCGCCCAAAATACTCTGTCCCAAGAGTAAAATCTTCCAGATAAATGTGCGGCCGCACGACCAATTTGGGCGGCCGCCCACATCACCCGGCAGGCCAAACTTAGCTAAGATGTACTCCCTTCGTTTCACCGACCCAAAAGTATAACACTTACTCTTTACAACGTTTATACTCAACACTACTGACTTCAAACTCATTACCAAAGCAACATATACATACTTATAACACCCTCATACCCAAGATCAAAATCCTTGTAACCTAATTACACCAATTTTCCACAACCAAAAACATCCTTTACCATTATTGTAACCATTGATACATATAACATATTAATAGCCATTTTAGCAACAAAAAAAAAGGGGGGGAAATTTAGTAACTTACCTACTCCGGAGAAATATCAAGAAAATGGAAATTGAACCGGTAGAAATACTCTATTCAATGTCCTGAACATTTAAATATATTTAGAATTTGAAATGGAGTAGTAAATTAAAAGAAATAAAATTAAAAAGAACAAAAACCTTACCTTCTTCCACCATGGCCAAGAACACAGAGGAAGTAAATTGGGTGTGTGCGTGTGTGAAATGCTAACACAGCGAAAGAGAGGTAGAAATGGGATAAGTAAGAGAAAGATCTTTATGAATATCCCATTTTTCCTACTAAGCCTACCTTATTCCATTAATACCTCTAAAGTACTAACCTCTTAATACCACATAAACCCACCATACTACTAACTCATTTAATACACAAAACTAACATTATACCCCACAATAATATTAACACATATACTCAAATAATATATGTAAATTTAAAAACTTATTATCTAACACATAAAATGCACACATAAATCACATAATAGATTTTAATTATGTAAAATGCAAAAATATGAAAATAAATTGGGTGAGGCGCTACACTTCATGGGGTACATCCAAACTATCCTAGAGTAATCATCAATAAAGGTGACGAACCACCTTTTTCCACCCAATGAAGCATTCTTCGTAGGACCCCATACATCTGAGTGAACATAATCCAACACACATTTGGTTCTATGAACCACAGTGCCAAACTTCACCCTTCTATGCTTTCCATAGACACAATGTTCACAAAATTAAACTTTGCCAGTTTTGGCACCTTTGAGCACGCCTTGATTCACCAAAGTCTGCAGGGGATTTTCTCCAACATGTCCGAGTCTCATGTGCCACAATTTTGACATGTCTGCCTCATTTGAGCCTGCTACGGCTGCTTGTTCAACAACTGTGCTTCCATTGAGGTAGTACAAGTTACCTCTCCGAGTCCCTTTCATCACTACCAAAACTCCTTGAGTTACTTTTAAGTGACCCTCATCCAAAGTGATGTGATAGCATTTTGCATCCAAGGCTCCAAGAGAAATTAAATTCTTCTTCAAATCAAGGACATACCGAACTTCGGTAAGCTTACGAACAAGTCCATCAAACATCTTCAAATGCACAGTACCAATCCCCCTTGTTTTGAAAGTGTTGTTGTTACCCATGTAAACAAATCCACCATCTAGCTCTTCAAATGTCGAGAACATTTCTTTGTGAGGACACATGTGGTAGGAGCATCCGGAATCCAAGATCCACTCATCAACATGACTGACTGAAACTGAGAGTGAGATCGTCAAAGCGTCATCTCCGTCACTGTCTTCCCTCCTAGCCACATTCGCTTTTGACTTATTCTTCTTGTTCTTTATTTTTGTGCAATCTTTATTCCAATGACCCTTCTTCCGGCAATAGGCACATTCATCTTTACCGACTTTCTTTGGATCAACAGATTGTCCTCTTGATCTTGACTGGGAACGACCACAATCTCCATTGTTTCTACTAGTAGTCCTCCCAAGAACAGTAAGAGCATCCGAATCTGATTCTCGAAAGGTTCCTTTATCCTTCCTTCGTACCTCGTTATTCATCAAAGCATTGGAAACATCATCAAAACAAATTTCAGATTTTCCATGCAACAAGGTAGTAGTCAAATGTTCATATGACTCAGGCAAACAATTTAACAATAACAAAGCCTTATCATCATCGGCTACATCAACATCTAAATTTTGCAAATCGGTAATAATTTTGTTAAATTCATTCAAATGTTCAGTCATTGAATTACCTTTCTTGTAATCAAAGCGGAAGAGTTTTTTCTTCAAGTAGAGTTTGTTCTCTACACTTTTCTACATATATTTGGCCTCCAATTTTTCCCAAAGCTCCTTTGCCAAAGAGACTTTCATAAACGGATATTTTTGGTCCGTCCCCAAACAAGAACGAATTGTTCCACAAGCTTGGCGATTTAGCTTCTTCCATTCGGACTCTTTCATTTCTTCGAGCTTCTCCTCGAGGGTGAATTCGAGGTCTTGCATCGCCAAAAGATCCAAAACTTCACTTTGCCAAACTCCAAAATTGTTTCTCCCATCAAATTTTTCAACTTAAAGATTAGTACTAGACACCCTTGGCCCACGTTTTTGTGACTTAGTACTAACCTCAGCTTCTGTCATTCCACAAAATTGCTCCAAAAAACAATTATACGGATACGAGAGAAAACAAACAGATTCTGGAAAAATAAATTTCTAAGAAAGAAATAACAAATGACTTATCTCAATATGTGATATGTGAGGAAGCGCCAAGTAGAACAACTTCTACAACTAAATCTCTAGATACCAATTGTTAAAAGCGAATGCGGAAACGGATCTTGCACTTCCACACACCCACACGAACAAAGTAACAAATGAGACACGAGAATTTACGTGGTTCGAAGAAATCCTCCTACGTCCACGGGTGGCAACCAAAATCATTATAAAGTGATTACAAAATGTTTACAAAGTGATCTATCACTACAAATGTGCCTCTCTCTCACAAAGTGTTTAACACTCCAAATGATTTCTCACAACTTGCCACAATTTTGCACAAATACTTGAAAGCCTTCTACCAAAGCCTATTTATAGGCGCAAACCATCCAAGGATAAGGATGTATCAAAGGAGAGATGGAACACCAAAGTGTTTCTTGGGAAACACCAAAAGTCATCATACATTCACCATGTGGATAATGATAAATGTCCAAAAGGATAATGAATCCTAGATTATTCTAGAACTTGAAGCCAAAAACAGCAAGTTGTACTTCGAACCTCTTTAAAGTTATGTCTCTTGTCTTTTTAAATTTCTTGTCTTGCATTTCAATTTTCGTAACATCAACCTATGCTGTAACATGTTTTAATTCTTTGTTGGCCAAAATACGTTTATCCCCCTAAACTATACACCGAATCTCACTTTGCACCCCCGCGTGAAATTTGTGTCACTTTGGTACCTCATGTTAAAATTATCCCACTTTGCACCCTAAATCCTAACGACCGTTAAAAATTTAACGAAATTGGACATGTGCATGACACATGATGGGTATTTACATCTTTTGACTAAAAAATAAAGGGTTAAAATGGCATTTACCTATGAAAATCTTTCAAAGTCTTCACCACCATCCCCAAATAACACCAAGTACCAACCTGCCATAACCACCACTTAGCTACCATAGCCACCACCACCACCACCACCAAGGCGCCACCAGCCCCACCACCACCACCACCATTATCACTTTCGCCATAAACCAAATAAAACCCGAATTCCAGTCTATGAACAAACATTCATATAACAAGGACATCTAAAATCAAACATCAATTTTGACTTTTATTAAACAAAAAAAAAAAAAAAAAAAAGATTAGGGTTCTTAGAATTGGGTGCTGCCATCGCCCCCTAAGCCTAATTCATATATTTCAATTTCAAATGTCTATGTACATCTCGAATTGTCTGTGTACATCTCGAATTGGCTGGAAAACCTAATTCATAAATTTCAATTTCAAATGTCTGTGTACATCCCAAATTGTGTCGTTGGCCAGGGAATTGCATTGAGGGTACTCAGAGTGACGGTCGGAAGGGAGAGAGACAACCTGCATTCTGCAAAAGGGCGTTGGCCGGAGAATTTTGATGTAAGTGCAAGCTTTTGACGATTTTGTGTGACGAAGACAGGGATTGGCTTTTGAAACTTGGGAAGAGGAGGGAAAATGGAGATGGGAAGGGATCGATGAGGGAGGAAGGAGGAAGGGGAAGGGAGGCGGCTTCAAGCTTAATTTGGTGGACGGAACCTACGGAAGGGTGTGTCAACTGTGACGGATTGGGATGGAAAACAAGAATCTGGGTGGGTTTTTCTTTCCTTTTATGATTTTTTTTTTTTTTTTTTTTGTCATTATTCATTATTTATATTTTTGATTTAGTAATATAATATGTACAAAATTTAATACTTATAAATTATCTTTTTAGTCATCTCTATTTAAATTGTGAATGAAATTGCATTATTGTTTGCTCAAAAAAATTATCTTTTTAGTATATGAGGTGTATTTTTGTTTTTCCATACTCACTCCGTCCCATCTTTAAGATTCAAAATTTTTCATTTTGGGCGTCCCATCTTAAGGTTCAAAATCCATAAATGGAAAGTGGGGTCTGCATGTCATACTCACAACAATTATCCACTAACTCTTTTCTACCCACTTTCTCTCTCCCACCCAACTATCAAACACTCACAACACATCACATTTTTCTTAATTCTATAACCCAAAAAGTTTTTGAACCTTAAGATGGGACGGAGGGAGTATATTTTTAAATTAACAAATTTAATAGATAATGATAAGATTAAAGGAAATTTAAATTTTGAATGCGAATGACCAAAATGCCCATCATGTGTCATGCACATGTCCAATTTCGTTAAATTTTTAACCGTCTTTAGGATCTAGAGTGCAAAGTGGGATAATTTTAACATGAGGTACCAAAGTGACAAATTTCGCGCGGGGGTGCAAAGTGGGATTCGGTGTATAGTTTGGGGGGGATAAACGTAGTTTGGCCTTCTTTGTTGTTTGATCACTTAGTCAACATAAATTGTCAACTAATGTAGATTCAATTGCAATTTGGTAACCTGTCACACTTTTGCAATCCTCAGCCGGAGTTTGTACACTTGTTAATCCCATTCCTACTATTGTCAAAAGAACAAAACTAACAAAGGTGTTAATTTTTGACGAAATCAAAGTCATGTGCCTTGCACATGACTTATAAGGGGAATTTTTGTCTTCTCAATAGTAAACAAAAATTTAGTCTGGATATGTGACGATTGATATGGTTAGTCTAAAACATTTAGTTTTGTAGAATGGAGAGAGAAAAACAATACTTTTGAAACATAGTAGAGTGTTACAAGGTCACTCGTAAAAAAAAAACCATTGATATAAATCAGCAATCGTTGATACATATAACTGGAAACATTTATTGGACATAAGGACACATTTATCTATTTCTAAAGAAGAAATTACAAATCAAGCGTCCTCCTTTTTATTCCCCACACTCGATCATCTCTTCTCTCTAGAATTTAATGTTGTCAAGAAATCGAAACAAGCAAAACTTATCAGCAATTAATCTCAAAAGCCTATTAACTTGACGAATAAGCAATGTTATGCATGAAAGTACGAATTTGAAACTGTTACGGCAGACAGTTAAAGATAACAAACCTGGTGCAGTCGGGTAGTCCTAGAGATGGGAATATCCATATCAACGTTACATTTCTTGGGGAGATCTTTCGCATTATCCTCATTCAAACTAGGGTTCTTTTTAGCAGCCTCCTGAGCGCAAGTACAAGCTTTTTGTTTATCTTGAGGCGTTACAGCGTCGGCCTTAAGTTTCTTGACACCACTACAACACCCTTATGGCACATCACCACCCTTAACAAGAAAGTTGGCACACGGGGCTAAAGCTACAATGACTTGGTCACAACTCGTGATAGTCGCCTCGCCTGGCTAGACCATGAGTTGGACCATGGCTAGCATCACGATCATTGTAATCGCAACTCCTTTCATTTTCACTATGATTTGTTTGTAAATTATAAGACTAGATAGTGGATTTGTGTTTGATTTAAGATGAATATATGGGGCTATATATAGTAGTTCTTGGATGTCTAAAAATGGAATGTAGCCGTTTCGCAAATTTGGCATATATAAGTTTGTTATTCTCATTGTCAGCATATATTAATGTACATAAACCTTGAATAGAAAAGTTCCTAGCTACACTATCTTTTCTAGAGTTATCAGTGAGATCATTGTTCAGAGTTCAGTTACATTTCTTGCCTAAGACACTTATCCATTCAGAGGGAGAGAGTAACTGGCTTGTATATTGTACTAATTCATAATAATTTTAAAAATATTTGCTAGGTTGCAGAAAATTACATTTTTGGGAATGTTACCACCTTCAAATTCAAATTCAGAAAAATGACATTTACTACTAAAAACAACTTTGACAATCTTTACCACATTTGCTTTCCGTCCAAGAGTATATGTTTACTCTTTCATTTGCACGGAGATTAAGAAATAGTGGAAGTGATATAAGTGTTATGAGTATGAAAAGTGATGCAGTAGAGAGGAGGTGGGGTAGGGAATAGTAAGTTGATTGATGTTGTGAGTATAAAAGTAAAGTATGAGAGAGAATGAGCGGGAGGAATAGTAAAGATTCTTTGTTATTTTAACAAGTGGACATATACTCTGTCACAGACTAAAAACAAAATGTGGACATGTACTCTAGGACAAAGTCATTTATAATTCTAATTCCTTAAGTAAAGGGCTAAAATTATGTTTAAAAAAAAGTAAAGGGCTAAATTTAGATATTAGTCCATAGATAATAGCCTTAAAAAACTTCTTTTAATTAACCTGAATTTGCTTGAAAAGGGAAAATAAAAAATCAAACCTAAACTTCTACCTTCACATCTCTTCTTCTCCCATGCTTTCTCTTACTCTGACAACTCCAACTTGCCTTTCTGGGTAAGAAATGCAATTTTTAAAGAAGCTCGTTAAATTTTTCGTTAATTTTGTTAGCTTCCATCCATGACCATCCAAAAAAGACTCATTTCGCCACAAACGGTGAACATTAGGCACCAAATTGCCAAAATTGGAAATTAGGACCTAAATTACAACTCATATGAAATTTTGGGGGCACTAATGTGCTATTTGCCCAAATTTTTAATCTCAACTTGAAGTTTTAATCTCAAGTGTTTATGCAGTTTGGGCTATGTAGCAAATCTTAGATGTCCATCTCAAAGGCCCAATTTCTACATCCGGCCTTAACAAAGCCCTCTTTTCTTAAAGCCCAAGCACTAAACCGGCCACCAAGCCCACATTCTTGAACCAACTCGCCAACTCTTCTCTGTTCCTTCTTCTTCGTCTCCGGGCCGGCCATTGATCTAAAGCTTCGTTTCCTCGGTCAGAGCTCAGGTCGGAGCAACAGTTCAGGTCAGTTAACTTCTCTCAGCTGTCAGTGTTGATTCATAATTTGTTTTTCCTTAATCATTAACTAAGATCAAGATTTATGTTAAGTTTTAGGACTGATTCGATTCCTCTAATCAAATCAGCCGTAATTATACTCTCTTGCCGAAAAAAGATTATTTCCCGGCCAAAAAACTCCGGATATGTGTAAATTACTTCTTCTTTGTTGCATTTTTTTTATGGGGTGAAATTACTTTGCTCTGAAAGTGTTTGATGAAATGACTGTGAGGGATGTTTGATTGGGTAGACTTGGTTTTGTTTTCTTTTTGTGTCAGAATTTGTGATATTGCGGACAGCATTAAAAATTTGAGCTTGATTGTCTAGGGTAGGAGTAATGTAGGGATCAATGAGTGAGAATTTTTTGCCTCTTTATGCCTTACAGAATTATTTGGAGTTTATTGCAAAATTGACATGCGTACTTTCAGTTTTTATCAATTTGACTTGCAAACTTTAGAAACATCAAATGTATGTTGCGTACTTAATGTTTTGAAAATTTTGATACCACTTTTTTAACACTCGTTAACATACTTGTCAAAGGCGTCGCCCTCCTCGCCCGCCTCGCCTTTTTGGGTGCCTCAGAGGTTTATCGCCTCTGTGATTCGAGGCAGGCGGGTGATAGCCTTTCTTCTTCAGGCGTCGCCTTATTAGCTAAGGCGAGGGGCGTAGAAGGCGTCGCCTGTTTGGAAAGGCGAGCAAGGGCTATTTTTAACGAGGCTACGTCGTTTTGAGTGGCGTATTTTGGTTTTTCAATTGCGATTTACTTTGTGCCCTAGCTTAGACGTCGACATATCGAAGCGAAGAGAAGAGAAAAAGGGTTAGGGTCGTGACCTGAAGACGACGAAATCTCCGCCTCTCCGACCAACGACAAGACCGGTCTACGGCGACCAACTTCGAGTCTCCAGGCAACGGCGACCCGAGATTCGTGATCGAATTTTCGATTTCTCCACTTCACGATTTATTGAATTTTGTTATCTTTTTTTATTCTATTTTTCTCCCTTGTCTTGAAATCCTTATGTCGTTTTAGTTATGTTAGTATATTACTTTCGAGAAACAAATAATTATGTTGGTATATTATGTTTCACCCCTGTCTTTTTTTTTTCTTTTGAAAGCTCCCCTGTCTTGTATTATATGTTACGTATAGGTGTATAATATTTTTTCTATTTTTTAAAATTTGGTCGCCTTTTTGCCGCCCGCCTCTCGCCTCGCCTTTCGCCTTTCTTAGGTACCTCTCGCCCGCCTCGCGCCTTTGACAAGTATGCTCGTTAAAAACATAACGGAACACTCCAAAACACTTTTCATCCGTCAATGTTTTGTAATATACGTTTAACAGGCGTTACTTCATTAACCTATTAACCTGTAGAGGTGAAGACTTTATTTTTTCGTTAACAACTTATTATTTATTTCGTTGATTGTTCTTATTATAATATATCACTCCTCACTACCACCAACAAACCACCACCACTAAAACCCCCCACCACCATTTCACCCTTACAATTTCTCCTCCGCCCCTCTGTTTTCAGCCCCATCCTCCCAGCCCCCTGCACAAGTGCACGACTACAACAGCCATCACTACAAACAATCATGAACATCAAGGCCACTTTAAGCATCACCATCATCACCACCATCACCACCAATAGCAATAGCAATAGCAACATCATCAAAGATTCACACATAGATGAACACCTCCGATCTGCTCAGGTAATTGATTTAGGCACAGAGAGAGGTGGAAAGTCAAAATTAAGAACACATGAAAAAGGAAAAAGAAACCTTCAAAATCTCTGCAACTCAAACAACAAAACAACACATATGAAACAAAAATACTCAGATGAAGTATTCAGATCTGGGCTAAATGAACAAAAAGAAAATTCTGGTTCCTTGCATACCTCAGGTTCCTCAATAACTTCGGGTCCATCCCTTTGGTTGAACTATTGCAACCGGGCTTCTTAGGGTTTACAACGGAGGAGACGGAAATGGGAGTAATGGAGAAGGCAGTGGAAATGGAAGTATTGAGACGGCAGAGGAAAACAGAAGGATTAGAGATGCCGGCGGAAATGGAAGAAGGTGCTAGAGATGAAGAGGGACGAATGTGTTGAAGAAGAGGGTTGGATGGAGGACGGTGGAAATAGGAAGATGGAGGAGGCCGTCGCCGGAGAAAGATTCCGGCCTACCAGAGTGCGGCGGCTAGGGTGAAATAAGAACCTAGGGTTTTTATCTTGGGGAAGGGAAGGTGTACACACAAATAATTCATTTTTTATTTTTTAACTTTTAAGACTAATAGTTTAATACTCCCTCCGTACCACCTCACTTGACACCCAAGAGGTGGGCACAATAACTAAGGAAAAAGAATAAAATAAGGAAAATGTGTGG
Source organism: Campanula takesimana (assembly GCA_026119855.1). Classification (NCBI taxonomy): domain Eukaryota; kingdom Viridiplantae; phylum Streptophyta; class Magnoliopsida; order Asterales; family Campanulaceae; genus Campanula; species Campanula takesimana. The sequence goes on from JAOWBW010000021.1 coordinate 119,908, forward strand.
TAGAAAATGAAGAGAGGGAATGAGTGGGGTAAATAGTAGTGTGGTTGAATAAATTGAGTGGTAGAAAATGAAGAAAGAGAATGAGTGGTGGGGTAGAGTGAATATAAAATTATAAAAAGTAAGCTATTTTGGGAAGTGTCAAGTGAGCTGGGACGGACCAAAATAGAAATAAGTGTCAAGTGAGCTGGGACGGAGGGAGTAGTTAACAATTTCACCCCTACAAGTTAATAAAATAACGCCTGTTAAAAAAAATAACTTATGTTACAAAAATTGGAGTGTCCCGTTATGTTTTTAACGGATGTTAAAAAAGTGGTATCAAAATTTTCAAAACATTAAGTACGCAACACACATTTGATGTTTCCAAAGTTTGCAAGTCAAATTGATAAAAACTGAAAGTACGCATGTCAATTTTGCAATAAACTCGAATTATTTGCTGATGAAGTAATGGGGTTGACAATGTGGTTGACGGGAAGTGGTGATGTACAGGTATTGATGAAGAACAGAAAGAATGAGGGTGGCACCGAAGGCCAGTGAAATAGTCGAGAATGTATGATTTTGGTTTAAACTGTGATATACGAGCTTAATTTGTTTGAATTGTCAAATGCGATTGTTTCCGCTTTTGGGGTGGGGGATGGGGTATTGAGCTGTACTTTGTATAGTATGCAGGACAAGCATACAAGCTACGCTAAATAATTTTTTTTCCTTATGGATCCCCTTTGTTGTGTTGTCTTTAGGTGTTGAAGCCCAGAATTATAATGTCCCTGCCCATTCTAAAGATGCCCTGACAATATTGTGTGGCAAGTCGTTCACTTATGGACCGTTGGAGTGGAATTTTGAAGGTCCCGTTGTCCCCTGATAGTAGAGCTAAATACAAAATTGCTGCATCTTTATGCCTTTCATCTTTTTTCCCGTAATCCAAATGTAAGTTCTTTACAATCCAACTGTAAGTTCTTTACGAAGGCTTGATACCTCACAATGACTAATCCTTTGCACACTAGCTCACATTACTCTTTGACTTTTCATGCTTCATTGCAATTTGTGCAACAAAACAATAAACCACAATCAAATGGTCCATATAATCCATCACTCCACAATTTGAAGCTATAAACTTGAAGCGTCATTTTGCCTATGGAGCTCCTCATAGATCATGCAAGAGAGGAATGTTAAACTAGCTTGAACTGAGATTGATACTTATACCCAGAAACTATCTTGTTTACTCTCGACTATTCATTATAATATAGGTAGGCTAAGCCTGTCTTACTCGTGTGCAATGCAGGCACCTTCTGCAAATATTATATTCTTCAATGGAGATCGAGTTGAAGGGACAGGTAATCCAGTAATTGAAAGGCTATCAGATGTGCAGCGGATTGCTGAAATTTTGGTCTCAAAACTCGGTGATTCTGTTAATGCTTGGGTTATTGAGGCTTCCACTTTTAATGGGCCTTTTGCTGTGTACAAGCAATTAATCCCCTCTGTAAACAAGTGGGGAGAACCTAGCTCATATGATCCAACTGGTTTTCCAGCTTCATCATCAATTGTCTCACTCTTGTCGAGTTGCTTCAAAGAGGTATATTTTGGTAGAGCAAATGGAAAAATAGGGTCCAAACTTTTGAGTCCATTCCTACATTATGGTCCAATATTTCAATTTCATCAATTAGGGTCTAAAATGGGAATCTGTGCGTGGGGCCGACAGAATTCCTCCCACACGTGCTCGGCTCGTGAGAAGATTTAAATGGAATATTCTAATGGAATCGTTAAACACTAGCCCCATTGATGAGATTTTTAAATTTCAGACACTAAATTGATGAAAATGAAATAATAGACCCCAATGCAGGACCAGACCATAAGTTTGGACATTATTTTATCATTTGCCCATTTTAGTAATTGCATCGTTTTGTATATTCCTTCATTTTTATCATGTCTACTTGAGAGTTAGCTCATATAGAGATTCTTGGGTCTCTCCAGCAGCCTTAGCTTTCAAATGAGTTGGCGACTTATCGTGAAATTGAGGTTGTATCATCGTTTCTCGTACTTAATCCCCCCCCCCAAGATCTAGTAATGCACATTGATTTATCTCGAAACATGCAAGAGGGATAGGAGGTGCCGGTGTTTGAGATGAGTGCACTGTTTATGTTCTCAGTGACAGCTTAAACTTACAAGTTGGTGGTGACATGATAGTTTGAAATATATTGGTAGAACATTTTAGTACATGGATGTTTCACAATTGGTGTTCCTGTTACTGCCCCCAAATACGTACATCTACTTTATATTGATTAAAAACACAGTGTGATTTGAAATTTTGTTTTCATGTTTGTTTCTCGCCAGGCAAAAGATCTCATTTCAGATTGTCTTGAAGAACCATATGGAGTTCCATCATCTTTAACTCAACCCAAAACACTTCTTTTTGGATTCAGTAAGGGCGGAGCTGTACTTAATCAGCTAGTAACAGAGCTTGCCTTCTCCGATGCAAAGTCAACTGAAAATCTTGACCAAGAAAATGAACAGCTGATGAATATGATCATACCCACTTCAAAAGAAAGTCTCTTATATAGCATTTCTGAAATCCATTACGTAGATGTTGGTTTAAACTCACCTGGGGCCTACCTAACTGACCAGGACATTATCAAGAAAGTTGCTGACCGCATTACACAAAGACCCTCTGGTATCCGTTTTGTTCTTCATGGAACTCCGAGACAATGGAGTGACAGCTGGCGGGTGTGGATTCGAAAGGAAAAGGATACCATGGTTAGTTTGCTCGACTCAGAAACTCAAAGGTGTGAAGGTAAACTGTGCATATGTGAAGTTTTATTTTGCTGATATGCCTCCAACTCTTCAGATGCATTTTGAGATTATTGAAGCCATGGTTGTAAGTTAAGGTCTAGAAATTTAGGAAAAATGTGTTTTGGACACATATTACAACTTATGATTATTGCAATTCGCACAAAGAATAATCCTTTTTTTTTCTATGATTCTGAAATATCTATTTTTGTCGCGCAAACGGAGCCTAAATGTTGCGACAAGAGAGTAGGTTAATATAACAAGTACAAGGATATCCAAGTTATTGTACTTTTGATGCTTTTGCTCACTAGATACTGCTCATGTACTCAAATTTGATCTCCATTTTAGTCCTCTCTCAGATAGGGTTTTGAGTTCTTATGTTTTGTTGCTTCTGATCATTAGATATTACCAAAGTACATTTGAAATGTTGATATTTATTGTCTTAAATTGGAACCGGATGGTCGACTAAGATTATCAGTACTCCCTCCGATCCAAAATAACTGTCTTTTTTGGCTTTTGCACAATTCTTAAAGAAAAACAGTTATTACCATGATTTAGTGACAAAAGTGTCAACTTTACAGCTATTAAGTGTGTATCTTTACTACATTAATATCTCACACTAAGACCACTAATAAAACAGAACAATTTTCAATACAAGGGTAAGAAAGATATTTAGTTCAAAAGTGACAGTTATTTTAGATCGGAGGGAGTATTATATTTATAAACCCAATAATTAATCAGTAATCATTACACAAATCAAACAGTTAACCAAATTCACGTGTTCCAAATGATTTTTATCATATATTATTAGTAAAGACAAATGAAGAGAAAAGGGGATCAATATTTCTTGGTTAATTAAGTCCACCGTACATGGCCAGCCCGCCGGCCGGCCGGCTTGTGTGGTTGGCCGTTCAAGTATCTAACAGGACGACCGGTTCAAATTTCTCCAAATGGTTGGTTATGATTTATGAATGAGTACTTAATTATGACCTCATTATCAAATGAAGAAAGCTCAACATTTTACATTTGACATAAAGTAAAAGGACAATATTGTCAATTTAATTTAACATGATAGTGATCGAAGACCCAACGTTGTATAAGATACTCCCTCCGTCTCGGTAGAAGCTTCACCTTTTACCCATGTCCCGTTAGAAACTTCATCATTTTCTAAAATGGTAAAAAAATGTGGGCTCCACTTATCAACCCCACTCACTTCTTCCTCTCACGTTACTTAAATTGTGAGCCCCACTTGTCATATCCACTAACTTCTTCCCTCTCACAATCACCAAAATTTCGTGAAGCTTCAAATGGGATGGGACGGAGAGAGTATAAAGTATGGACGGTAACTAGTCGTTAAATCCTAAGGCTGTCAAGTGGCGCCAAACTAACCAACATTCGAATCCCCCTCCATCTTCCCAGTCATCTCCAGCCGGCCCATCTCTCTCTCTCTCTATCTCTATCTCTATCTCTATCTCTATCTCTATCTCTATCTCTATCTCTTGTTTGCACAAGTATATAATCAAGTGTCTAAATGCCTATTTTACCATTCTCTCTCTCACTTAAACCCTACTATATCTTCAAGATCGGATTTTGAATGTATATGGTCTTTATGTTGAAGTGAGGAGCTTGAATTGTAATCTGACCATAAAATTTTCAGGTAAGAACACATTCTCTCGCCCCGTCTCTGACTTTCATTTTCTCTTTCTATTCTCTTACGTTTTCCTAAGAAAGGTATTCGGAAAATGCAGATTCTTAAAGGAAAGCTCGGCGTAAGAGATTAGAAGCAGAGGAGCTCAAAATGGATGACATGTCGATTGCCTTAAGCGCAGTTATCAGAGAAGCCATTGACTTGGTATTTATTCTTCATCTTTCCTTCAATCAAAACTTCTTTCTCTAAAACTTTTATAAACGGATTTATTTGCTTCTTGCAACTTATTACTTGGAAATGGGATTTCTTTGTTCAGGAAAATGCGCCTTTAGAAGAAGTTTTTCAGCACCTCAAATGTACACGAGAAGGTTTGAGCTCAGATTCAGTTGAAGAACGATTGGACTTGTTTGGATATAACAAACTCGAAGAGAAAAAGGTTTAAACAAATTCCATAAATTTACATCCTTTTTGTTTTCAAATTCTTGATCGTGTTCTTGTTGTTTGTTCATCGATCTTTTGACGAGCGTAGGAAAGTAAAATACTGAAGTTCTTGGGGTTTATGTGGAATCCCTTGTCTTGGGTTATGGAAGCTGCAGCTATAATGGCAATCGCTCTTGCTCATGGAGGGGTAATTAAACTTGAAATATTCTGTCATATAACAATCTAAAAATTCAATCTTGAAAAATATTGAGATAAAATTATTTGATTTTCTGCAGGGAAAGGGCCCGGATTATCACGACTTTGTTGGGATCATAGTTTTACTAATCATCAACTCGACAATCAGTTTCATCGAGGAAAATAACGCTGGAAATGCAGCTGCTGCACTTATGGCTCGTTTGGCTCCCAAAGCCAAGGTCTTGTTGCTTTTCTTGAAATTTTTGTAAACCAAATTGCAGTCATCCGATCTTAATCGAAGGTTTGATCGTTCAGGTACTGAGAAATGGTAAATGGAGCGAAGAAGATGCTACAGTCTTGGTTCCGGGTGACATTGTTAGTATCAAACTTGGTGATATTGTCCCTGCTGATGCTCGGCTTCTTGAAGGAGATCCCTTAAAAATCGATCAGGTACTTAACTGGCAACTTAACATGGTAGCGCAGGTTTGGTAAGGTCATGTTGGTAATTTCGCGTTAGCTAATTTTTCATTTTTATGTTCAGTCGGCTCTTACGGGAGAATCCTTACCGGTAACCAAGAACCCTGGTGATGGAGTCTACTCGGGTTCCACATGCAAGCAAGGTGAGATCGAAGCAGTCGTAATTGCAACCGGGGTCCACACATTCTTCGGGAAAGCGGCTCATCTGGTTGAGAACACGACACATGTCGGACATTTCCAACAGGTAATTACCATCTTTTCTCGATTCATCATTTTTGTTATCTAGTTCAGGGACGGGAACTGCTCGTCCCTTCCCTGGGCCCCCCAGACAGTGGGAGCTGTTGCAGCACTAGGTTGTCTTGTTCGTGAGGAGGAAATGGAAATGGAAATCTACTAAGAAACTTAAGTTTGTTGGAACAGGTTTTGACATCGATCGGGAACTTCTGCATTTGCACGATTGCAGTTGGGATGGTCATTGAGATCATTGTTATATATGGTGTTCATGAGAGAGCATATCGAGTTGGGATCGACAACCTTCTTGTGCTTCTCATTGGTGGAATCCCGATTGCGATGCCAACTGTTCTTTCAGTCACCATGGCCATTGGTTCTCATCGTTTATCTCAGCAGGTAAAAAAAAAAAAAAACTCGATTTACAGATGCCCGAGAAATGGATTATACCACAAACTCATTATTTGGTTTCTGTTTATTATGTCTGCAGGGTGCCATAACAAAAAGAATGACTGCGATTGAGGAAATGGCTGGGATGGATGTGCTCTGCAGTGATAAAACGGGCACGTTGACTTTAAACAAGCTTACGGTTGACAAGACAATGATCGAGGTTATTATTTTCATCAAGATTTCAGACAGTTTCTTCCTTAAACTTTGGAAAAACTATATCATTTACAATGTCAAACATGTCGTTCTGCAGGTATTTGCCAAAGGCGTGGACAAAGACATGGTCGTGTTAATGGCTGCAAGAGCATCACGGTTAGAGAACCAAGACGCGATCGACGCAGCCATTGTTGCAATGTTAGGAGACCCTAAGGAGGTACAAGATTTAGTGTTTTACTCTACAACAAGCACTACATAATGCACAACACTCTAATGCTTTCACTTTTCTGTATTTTTCTTGTAAATAAACATTTTTTTGCTTCACTTTTAGGCGCGTGCTGGAATCAGAGAAGTTCATTTTCTTCCTTTCAATCCAACTGACAAGAGGACTGCGTTAACGTACACTGACAAAGCTGGGAGAATGCATAGAGTAAGCAAAGGTGCACCCGAACAGGTATGTTTACTTGACAGAATGCCTAAGCCTATCATCCTTTTTAACCATGGTTATGATAGATCTGAGTAATGGGTTAAGTTTTGTTAACGAAAGTCAACTTTTTTGGACGTTTTGGGTTAATTAATTCCTTTTGCACGTCAGGTTCTCGTTAGTTTGGTTAAGTCTTACTAACGAAAGTTAACTTTTTCTTCTTTTTTGCTATGTAGATTCTGAATCTAGCACATAACAGATCAGAAATCGAAAAGAAAGTCCATTCAATCATTGACAAGTTTGCAGAACGTGGACTCCGATCCCTTGGAGTTGCTCGTCAGGTAATAATAACGCCTCATTTGGAAGAGCTTCATATTCCATCTCCTTCGTTAGTAAAGAGTTTGAAGGCCATTATTTCCGTTTGTTATCTCTGTAGGAAGTGCCTGCTGGAACCAAAGAAAGCCCGGGTGGGCCCTGGGAATTCGTGGGTCTTCTCCCTCTATTTGACCCTCCTCGTCACGACAGTGCAGAAACCATAAGAAGAGCTCTTGATCTCGGAGTAAGCGTTAAAATGATAACGGGAGACCAACTGGCTATAGGAAAAGAAACGGGACGGAGACTAGGAATGGGTACAAACATGTACCCTTCTTCCGCTTTACTTGGCGATACCAAAGAAGGATTCGGAGGTTTACCAATCGATGAACTAATAGAAAAGGCTGATGGCTTTGCTGGCGTCTTTCCTGGTACATATGCTAACTTTGTACCTTAAAATCTTCAAAAACACGATCCATTTATCGTATCTAATCTTTCCTTTTTTTCAGAACATAAATACGAGATTGTTAGAAGGTTGCAAGCGAGAAAACATATTTGTGGAATGACTGGGGACGGAGTGAATGACGCCCCGGCTTTAAAGAAAGCTGATATAGGCATTGCTGTGGCTGATTCTACTGATGCAGCTCGTAGTGCTTCTGATATAGTCTTGACTGAGCCCGGGTTGAGTGTTATCATAAGCGCTGTCTTAACAAGTCGCGCTATCTTTCAAAGAATGAAGAATTATACGGTAAATACATAATATAATCGGTCTCCTCCCCACCCCCCAGGAAAAAAAACACTCATCTTGGAATGATTGACTAACGCCTCTTCTTTACATGTTCTGTTCCTCCAGATATACGCCGTATCTATCACTATACGTATTGTGGTAAGTTTAGCTTCAAAATGACAAATTTGAATAGTTCAGGGTCTGTTTGGGAAATTTGTCTAACCTTCTTCTTCTTCTTCTTCTTCTTTTGGAAATGAAGCTTGGGTTTATGTTGCTGTGTGTTTTCTGGAAATTTGACTTCCCACCATTCATGGTTCTTGTTATAGCCATCCTCAATGATGGTCAGTTATTTCAGAACTTATAACGCTTTTCTTTCGTTTGGTACGTATTCCAATAATAAGTGACTTTTGTATTATCTCTCGTTTCTCAGGTACCATCATGACAATATCTAAGGACAGGGTAAAGCCTTCTCCGACACCAGACAGTTGGAAGCTGAGTGAGATTTTCGCAACGGGGATTGTTCTTGGGGGTTACTTGGCGTTAATGACCGTTATCTTCTTCTGGCTTGCTTACGAAACTAACTTTTTTCAGGTAAATAACTAACGAATTCAGTTAAATACAGGTTAGAGAAGTTACTTGGCGTTAATGATCGTTGTCTTCTTTTCATTGTAGAATCTGTTTGGTGTTTCGGACTTCAACCAGCATCATTTTGACATGTCGAACGAGGCAGAAGCGAAGCCACTCAGAGAAATGTTGGCATCTGCTCTTTATCTTCAGATCAGCACAATCAGTCAAGCTTTGATCTTTGTGACTCGTTCAAGAGGCTGGTCTTACACAGAAAGACCTGGTCTTCTTCTCGTAACTGCCTTCATCATCGCCCAACTGGTATACTCATCAACATTTTCTCAAGAAAAAAAAAACATTTCGATTTCTGACAACATTTCTTCATATGGGCAGATTGCAACGGTTATATCAGCAAGAGTGACATGGAAAATGGCTGGGATTAGAAAGATCGGTTGGGGATGGACAGGCGTTATTTGGTTGTTCAATATAGTAACGTACCTTCTTCTTGACCCGATCAAATTCGCCGTCCAGTATGCCCTTAGCGGCAAGGCTTGGGGCTTGGTTGTCGAAAAAAGAGTAAGTACAACACACACACACTCGAATCCACTGATTTTCGGGATCCGAGGCCTGTGCACTCGGTTTGCGTCAGTTTGCACAGAGTGACTTTTGTAGTAGATGAGCTGCATTTTATAATAACATGAATTACCTTTTCTAAAAAATATGGAGCAATATACTCCCTCCATCTCATAACAGTGTGCACAAACTTCTTTTTTGAGTATCTCATTGATAAGTCACACTTTACTAAAATGGAAATTTTATATAATTGTTTATTAAATGGGACCCACTTGTCATACTCACAACAACTATCCACTAATATTCTTTACTCCACTTTCTCTCGCCTACCTCACTTTTCATACTCACAACAACTATCCACTACTATTCCCTCTTTAATTCCCGTGCACACTCAAAATTGTGCACAATGTTATGAGACGGAGGAAGCAGTAACTGAGTTGTATTTATAGTGACATGAGTTGAATCATAAAGTTAGGGTTTCGGACTTCTGTGAGCAGTACGACTGCACAAGCCCAAATCGTTATCTAGTAGGCTTGGGGATTGATTCTAGAACAAAAAAGACGGAGTATAATACACACACACACACACACACAAACGTATACATACATTATGCATACACTCGAAATTACTGATTTCAGTACTTACCAGCTGCAATTTTTTTTTTACCAGACTGCTTTTACTTCACAAAAAGACTTTGGAAGGGAAGCGCGAAATGCTGCATGGGCAGCAGAGCAAAGAACTCTACACGGTCTCCAGTCCATGGAGACGAAGATGTTTACAGAGAAACACACGTTCAGAGATATTAATCTCATGGCTGAAGAAGCTAAAAGGCGAGCTGAAATTGCAAGGTCCGCTTATTTATTTTCTTTCGCTTAAATTATTTAAGCGCGATTTCCATTATTTGAAATGAATTTAAATTGGGTTTTTGAATGTGGTTTTCCAGGTTGAGAGAGATTCATACTCTTAAGGGTAAAGTGGAATCTGTTGCTAAGCTAAGGGGAATAGATATTGATGCAATGAACCAGAACTATACTGTTTGAGAGGAGCCTGAGGCTGCATTTCTTCATTTCTTGCTATCTTGATTTTCTTTTTCTTTTTTTTGTAGGCCTCTGTTTTTCATTTGTTACCTTGATTCTTTTTTACTTGTGTCCGTCTGGAAAGCGAGCAGGTGTGATTATGTTATTTACTTGAACTTGTGACCGATTATTTGAAAAATGAGAGTAAAATATGTGGCTACGTCTGCTGATGACAGTTTCCAAAAATGTAGCAAAATAACGATAGTATGTTGCATTATTTGTGATAAATGAGAAAGTGTGTTGCTTTTTTGGGTCATTCGCCCAAAAAAAATCAAGTTTCCAAGCAAATATTTGAAAAAAGAGAGCAAAAAATACGGTTATGTCAGTTGATGAAGTTTCAAAAAATGTAGCGAAATAGTACGTTGCATTATTTGTGATAAATGAGAAAGTATACTGCAGTGTGATCATTCGCCCGAAAAAAATCAAGTTTCCAAGCAAATGAAGATTAGGGAGGGAAACGGACACGAGAAAATGCGTCTTCTCCTCCAACAAAATAACTCATGATCATCATCCCTTCAAGTCCATGCTTTCATGCTTAGAAACTCCATTGAACCAATCTCAACCTCCTCGCCAAATTCGTTTCAACTTGTTATCCCAATTATGCACGCCAAATGTTTGATAAAAGACCTAACACAGATGACACCTTTCTTTGCAACACTGATGAATTCCCATACAGGTATGAGCAACTTTTTGAATGCCTGACTTTGTATACAGATTTGAGGAGAAAGACTAGTTTTGTGCCTGATGGATACACATTTATGACATTAGCTAAGTTGTGTTGTGTGATTAAGGTTTGGATTTTCGGACAAGCAAAGGGGTACGCAGTCAAAGAAATTGTTTGACTATGTTACGCTGGATAAATAACGCCTCTGGCTGCATTGGCAGCCAAAAGAACAGGCGAGAGCTTGCCCCGACTCAAGATTATCAAGGCTATTCCTAGGGAATGTGCAACGTAGTCATAAAGTATTTATTCTTGAATAACATCAACAACAACAACAACAACAACAACAACAACAAAAAATCTATACTATATATTCCAAAGTTTCCAACTTTACAGCCCATCCATTCAGATAAATATATGTTATATACCTTCATCTTGCTGTAAATATTAACAGGTTTCATTCACAAGTAGGGGTGAGAGGAAAGGTTAACTGCAAAATGAGTTGCATGTACAAATCTGTAGTTTCCAGAAACTTCCAAACTTTATGTGATGGATTCTAACCTGAGGACCTCCGGCTCCATTTCCCAGTGCGTGCTTTACGTTTCGCCCTCTTTTTCTTGTTCTTTGGGGCTGCTATCTTTAGAGTCGGTTGATCATCAGTGTTTAAGGCTTCTTGAGCCACCATGTGAGGACACGTTGCACCCTGCTCTTTTTTGGGCGCCTTAAGTTTCTTATCTATAGGATGAATCTTTGCTTCTCCAAAATCATTTACTTCTTCATTTGCTCTCGTATTATGTATTAGAAATCCATCTGCAGTCTGCACAAATAAAGGACCAGTGAATCCAAATGGTTGATAAACAGATACTCCCTCCGTCCCAATTTAAGGTTCCTACTTTCTTTTTAGGTATGTCCCACAATAAATTTCTTTGCTTTGTTCGTAAAATGCCTAATTATAAATAGTGTTTTTGGACAAATATGCAAGTTCATAGAAAAAAAAACAATGCTAGTGACATGAATAGTGCTTTGGACAAATATACCCTCAAAATTTATGTCGTTAAGTTAGTTTATATTATTTTCTTAATAAGCGTGTAAAATCAAAACAGGAACTTTAAATTGGGACGGAAGGATAGTATGTTTATAGTTCAGACACAAAAAAACGCAAAAACGGGTTTTAAAGCAATCAGAAAAAGAAAATACTTACGCTTCTCCACGAACCCCCAGCCCGGGGCTGATCCATGCTTTCAATAATATTAGGAAAAGGTGTCACTTCCCCATGACTTGAAGCTGCACTTTCAGGCATAACAAGGTCATCCATATTATTATTATTATTATTATACGCGTGTATAAGCTGAGATGCAATAGAAGAAACTCCTCTCCTGTCCCCATTGTTTGGAGGAGAAGCAGGATTCAGAATTATGCCGGTCAATGCATTATTATTATGCTGTCCAAGCAAGCTCAACCTATCAGTGGACGGTGAAATCTTTACACCATTTTCACTCGTTACCTTGTGCAGTCTTTCCTTCAGCCCACCAACTTTAAACTGAGCCAACACAATTTTCTTAAGTAAATGTTCCCAGGAGTTAGGGTCATCTTTGAAATCATGAAACGACGGCCCATTTGTGGCCGCAACCTCCTCATCTACATCCGGCTTCACATCTGCCAAGTTCAAAGATGGAATAAAGGGATCTGATGAATTTGGAAAAAAAAAATAAAAAATACTATCTCCGATCAAATTAGTTTGAACAAGTAATGCATAGGATTAGTGTTTAATACAACCATAAACTACATGCATCATATTACCCCTACGGGTTGGTCTAGTGGCAAATACAGAGCCTCCCAATACGTGAGGTCTCAGCCATTAGGTTTCATCCACTTTCCACACCCCGTTAGGGCGGACCAGATTTCCTATACCACTTTGTGTTACCATACCGTGTACCACTAATGATCTAACGACTCACAGTTATTAAGGCTTTCATCATGATGATGTCATCTGAACATATGAACCATTAAATCAAAAGTGGTACAGGGTGTGGTGTACAAAGTGCTACAGGAGATATGGACTCGTTAGGACAAAAAAAACAAGTCTCTCACACACACAAACACACAAGCATCATATAGTATGCAAAAAGGAGGGAATATCAGGTTTGATCCCTTTACACAACCCGTGATGACGAACATACAAGGCACGAGCACAAAAACCTACAAGCATCATGTGAAGCAGGGGAAAGAATATAAGTAATAATCCTCACCTAGTTGTGCCCAATCTGTGCCATTAGAAGCAGCATCTGCGATTGACTTCTTACTCCCTGTAATATATCACACATAATGGTCAGAACAAAAACTAATAAATGATTTGATCTCGATTTAAAATGACAAGCAGGACCGGATCAAGTTGAAAGAAATTTATACCAAAATACGAGAACAGGGTATGGTTTGACAAAGCAGTATCGATCGAGTCTTCCATTCTTTTCCTTTTCTTTCTCTTCATTATTCTTACCCTTTGACTATCATTAGCATAAGGCAGTGATTTTGCACCGAGATCTGGTGCAAAGCTATCAACGTTGAGCTGCTTTCTCTTTTGTTTCTCCTCGAGTATTTTGTCGTACTTCAATGCTTGGGACTGAAACTTCCTGATTTGCAATTCAGCCCATCTAGAACGCCACATGAGTGGTTGTATATATGTTCTCCAGTGATCTGTTAACCTTTTCTTCCTGAAAGACCAGTAGTTCAATAAATCAAAACATGAAAGAAAACAATCAAATTGTTGCAAGATAGGTACTTTTTGAAAGGTCCGGTTCAAATGCTTTTAATAGTAATAACAGCGAAAAGCTCAAAGATGTAAAGACAATAATATGAACGAGGCATGTGCTTTTGAGTGGTTGAAAGCTTCTGCAATGGGAAGAACCAAATGTTAAAAGTTAAATACGGAGTAAAAAACAAAAATTGTTACGAACCTGAGATTAACAAAGGGATAAATGTGGAACGGGACAAACTTGATGATCAAAGACGACTCAACATTATGTCTATCATACAAAACCCAAATGGACTAAGGAGTAATCTGTAACTAGGAGAGAAAAGGAATGTATAAAATTCTCTTCATGATGTCACAAAAACGGAATAGGGTAAGCTTATATTGGAACAGAGGAACGGAGGGAGTAAACTAGGGTAGCAGAAAGAGTTTACAAGAAAGAGAAGATGTTCTCGCAAGAACAAGCCAAATCAAAATCCAAACACAGAAAACTTCAAAGAAAAACAGAAGCGAGAAAATATGCAAAATTACTGAAGCACCCCTCTGTTAAAAATTCTGGCTGTTGGTCCTCTGAAAAGACCCGATTGCAGGTGTCTAAGAAGCATATCTTAAGACAAAGGGGTGGGTAGATAGTCAAATGTTCAAACATATGAAACATAAAAGAGCAAACAATTCTTTTACAAACGATAAAAATAAACAATATGAACAATTGTTAGTTTTATTCACACGTACAACCTCTGTCACAAAAATGAATGTCCAAAATTGTTCTTGGTCAAGAGCAATTTCGGACATTCATTACGGGACGGAGGGAGTCACATAAAAGGATTTTACCTCACTCGGAGCAAATCATCAAATTCCAGCGCTGACGCACTATTCCCATGAAATTCTGACAATACTTCAGCATCACTCCCATCATCACCAATCTCGTCCCCTGACATAGTGTCTCCAAAGGAACTTGAACTCTCAGTACTATCGGGAGATTTAGATTTAACAGGGGTATTATTGACATGAGAGCTCTTACAATCCACTAAATTAAGCTCAACGTCCTCACTTCCATCTGTTTCCTTCTTTTGTTCACACAACAAAGTCCCCATCTCAAATGTGTTGTCTTTGTCATTACTCGCACATACCATATGATTATCTTCTGTTGGTTTCACAGCACTTTCATTGTCCCTATTACTTAAAGCTTCAGTTACGGCTTGAGATTTTTCTTGCATATCCAACTCGGGCCCCATGTTGTACACCATCTATCATCTGACTGAGTTTGAGATTTTCTTGAAAACTAAACCATGTCGTAACCTTCAGCAGAAATCAGCACACTTATTTCTTTTGAATGTAAATGACAAACAAACCTGAAAAAAAGCATTTGCAATTAAGAAAAAAAAAAAAACCTGATTAATCCGATCACACACACATATATATTCCCAATGACACAATCTCCAGATTTCAAACTTCAGTAGCATATCCTTAAAAAAAATGATCATGAAAAGAAAAGTGATAGGAAAGAGGAGGGCTAGAATAAAAAAAAAAAAAAAAAAAAAAAACAATCGATTCCTACTAAATCAGAAAACCTTCTTAAATCAACTGTGGGGGAGAAAACGAAATTGAAACAATAAAAGCTAAAACAAACAGACGCAGACAGAGATAAGAGTGTGAAAAAGGCAAAATTGATCATAAACCCTAAGCCCTAGCAGAATAATAATCAAACAACGAATTAGAAACAAAATCTTGAACCTGGGTTTGCTTAAGAATACCAAAAGATGAGATGGGTTCTGCTCTGTCCTTCACTACTGGTCGCCGCCGGTTATCCGCCGACGAGTGTGCCTCGTTTTTATAAAAATCGTGTCTTTCTCTCTCTAAAAATCCCTCTTTTTCTCTATGGAGGTGTGGCAGATAATAAATTAAAGGATTTTTCGGGAGAAAATGTTTGATTTTGTGTACGGATTGCGGGGTAGGATGATTGAGGACCCAAGAACTTCTTTCCAATCTTCTGTAAAGTGACGCGTAGGTGAAGCACGAGTATTCATGAACTGTCAATTTGTCCCATTATTATTATTACGAGCAATGGGCACAAAATCTTGCACACAAAATGAGGTGGCCATATTTTATTGGTTGCATCGATAGTAGACACACCACACTCTAATCAAAGACACCAATAAAATTATTACATTTAAAATTTTGTGAGGAAGGTTTTGTGAGTTTTTTGTATCACTAGTTGTATTATTCTGTTATTATACCCCCACTACCTTGGACTACTAGACCCCTTGGAAAGTCAACATTAGTCAACCAAAGATACTTCTTTGACAGTGTTTTAAAAAAAAAAAAAACAAAACAAAACAAACATACTCCCTCAGTCTCATTTAAAGCTTCACCATTTTGGTGATAGAACACAAATTAAAAAAAGTGATGAGTGTAAGAAGGGTTGTGAGAAGAAAGAAGTTAGTGGGTATGACAAGTGAGGCCTACAATTTAAATATGTGAGAGGGGAAAATTAGTGGGTATGACAAGTGGGTCATAATTTAAGTATTCCCTCCGTCTCATTTCAAATTGCAAAAGTTGCTAAAAAGGGTGTCCCAACTAAAATTGCAAAATCCAAAAATGGCAAGTTTTAACCCACTTGCACACTCACATCCACTAACCCACTAACTATTCTCTACCCCACTTTCTCTCTCTCACTCAACTATCAACACTCACAACACATCACATTTTTTACTTTTTCCCTTAATCCCAGTGCCAACCTAGTATTTGCAATTTGAAATGGGACGGAGGGAGTATGTGAGAGGAAGAAGTGAGTGGGTATGACAAGTGGGGCCTACATTTTTTACCATTTTAGGAAAGGATGAAACTTTCAACGGGACACCCATTTGGGTAAAAGATAAAGCTTCAAATGGGACGGATGGAGTATTATTAATAATAAGAACAAACGTTTAGGAGTCGACTATCCACATAAGTTGGGCGTTCGACCCAAACGGTGGGGCTCTCAATTACAAACATTGCCCTAGATATTACATTGCCAACATATTGGCATTTTGACTTGTCAATTGCAAAGAAAAATGAATATTTCTACTAAACCCATCCTTACAACAATTAATCTTAACAAAACCTGACTTCGAAAAATTCCACCATTCGAAACGTTGGACTTCATGAACAACTTGATGAAGTATTACGTCCATATTCCTCTTCTGCTTCTCTAAGTCAGATTCAGACTTTCACATAATCATAAAAACGACAAAAACAATACACAATGCCCTCACAAATGGAATGGAATCGCAGGCCCTCAACAACAGAGGAAAATCACATGCTCTCACATATAGATATGGAGAGAAAAACATCAACACAAAAACAACAACGATAAACATTATTAAAAAACTAGATTCAAAATGAAAACTAAAAACCTGATTTCACATTTATTAATTGCAAAATAACAATTAATAAATGTGAAATCGGGTTAAAAGATTCAATGCGAAATGAACAAGATGAATAGATTGAAGATAAAGGAAATCGTCGGAGAAGAGAAGGAAGAGGAACGGGAAAAGAAGATTCAAAAATAATTTTAATATGAGTGAAATAAAGTTGTTTATTTATTTTTAATTTATTTTTTGGGGGGGGGGGGCGGGGGGTGGGATGGGTGGTGTGGGAAAGGGGCGAGGCGGAGGTGGAGGAGTGTTCAAAAATAATTTTGTGTCATCATTATTGTCACAACCCGAAATCTAGGCTCTATTTTATTAGTAATAAATAATTATTATTTATTTAATTGCTTATTTATTTGTTTAAATTATTATTTAAATATTTATGTGTGCATTTTATGTTTCACAATAATTATGCCTAGCATTTCATTTGAGTCATTTGGATTAGTGTAGCATTGTTGGGTCTTAATTGTTAGTAGGGAGTGTAAGTATTTGTGCTAGTAGATGGGGGAAGGGGCCTAAGTGTAAATGTTTGAAATAATTCCCCTACTCCCTCTCTTCTCCCTCACCTCCCTCACTCTTTCACTCATCTCTCCCAGCACAACTCTCTCTCTCTCTCTCTCCATTTGTGGGTAAGTTTTCTTTCTCCCTTCTCTCTTCATTTTCTTCATCTTCTTCTTGTTATTTCTCATTTCTTAAAACATGAATCTTGTTTAGATCGTCGATAGGATCGTAGGAAGCCAAAAATATTTGAAATCCATCATCTTTGAGAAATTCCAAGTAAGTTACTTTTCCCCCATTTTTATGCTAAAATGTTCATATCATGTTTATATAATGCTTGATGTGTTATATTTGAAGTTTGGTTGAGTATAGAATTTATTTTGAATTTATTTAAGTTTTTGGGTAAAAATGGTGAAATCTTGAATGTGGGGATTTGGTGTTGGTTTGGATGATTAAAGGGTGTTATTTAGGTTCCCTTTAGGTTGGGTGTTGTTTAGGAGCTTTAGAAAGGTATTGGGAAGCTTTGATTTGGATACCTAAATGAAGGATTGTGGTTTTGGTCGAAAATGGCATTACCCAGCTCTGTTCTTGGCCAATGCGTAGACAAGGCGCCCGCCTGCCCTTGCCCAGGCGCCCGCCTGCACCCCTTTTTCCAGCGGCTAGACCTTCTGGCCAAACAAGCGCGCGCATGCCCCTACCCGAGCGCCCGCCCGTCCGCCTGCTTGGGATTTTGCCCCTTTTGCTTGGTTTAAGACTTAGGGCTTAACTAGTTTAAGTTTATTTCTTCTAATTAACTTAAGATAACACCGTGGAACATTTTATTAAGTGGAGTTGATTCTTTTGTGAATAAATATGTTATGGAATTTGACCAAGTGTTATTTTGGGAATGTGGTTCATCCTTGATTTGTTGTTTGGATTGGTTTACCTTTGTGGTAATTTATTTGGATTGGTTCCCTACTTTGGAACCTTAAGTTGTTTATTTAAGCTAGTATTTATTACTTAGCATTTATTTGGAAGTCCAGCTGGTTATTTGTGTTTGTTTCGGGCGATGCGAAATATTATAATGGCACGGCCAAGTCCATTATGATGTTGACCACTGTTTTGCCCTATTATTACCCTCCTCCAGATTGGCCTTGGATGTGAGAAGAGGTAGCTCCTTTGTGTGCATTTTAGCTTTACTTGGAGCATGACTTTGTGGCATGTCTCCCGTCCCTTGTGACACTTCATTTGGTTATTGGTTCCGGTACCGGGGGATTTCTCTTCAGCTTTCATGCTATTATGAAGATGTGATTGGTTGACTATGGAAGCTGCGCAGCGATCCTTTATTTGGATGTATTGGTTTGGGAAAACCTTGGCTATATCCTTTGTTATGTATTTATTTCCGCTGCTATCTGTTATGTGATAAATTCTATGTGCTAGCTATGAATTATTATTGTATATTGCATCATAGCATGTCATGTAGTTGCATTAGTAACTTATTGAGATTTATCTCACCCCATTTCTTTTTATCTTTGTTTTTCCTTAACCCCCCCCCAGGTGCTAAGGATTAGTCTCGCTGATCACGAGAAAGAGGACGTCGAGTGTGGATACATTCTTTTGGGGAAAGTTGTTATAGGTTGGTTTACATTATATAAATGTGTAACCTTTTTGGGATAGTTGTACCAAACAATGACGTCACTAAGAATTGTACATTTTTATTTTGTTGGGCATAAACTTGTGGAAGTTTATGATAGTTGTATTTGGTTATTATCAAACTTGGATTTGTAAAACTTTGGATCATTACCTTTTGGTATCAAATGGAATTTTTAACTTCAGTATTTCACAGTTTCGGTTTTAAGTCGACGTCCAGCTCGCGGTCTCGGGCCCGCGGGGTTCGGGGTCGCGACAGTTGGTATCATAGCCATGGTTTGGCTCTAAGTATGAGTCTAGGTGGACTAGTATGACCTAGGTGGGTAGTTGTGTTCGGAGTGAGTAACGGTTGATGTCTTATGCAGGTAATTGTTTGAAATGGCTAGAAGAAGAGCAGGTGAAGGCTCTAGTGGAGCACAGAATCAGAATGATACAAGGGAAGAAGCACGTGCTATGTTTCAAGGCATGTTCGAGGCGGCCATGAAGGCCATACATGATCAAGGTCCGAGGGTAGAACAAGCACCACCCCGCTATGGATTGGAGCAATTTCTCAAACTGAAACCGGTTGAATTCAATGGGGAACCCGATGTTCGGAAAGCTGAGTTGTGGATTGAGTCGATGGAGAAGATTTATGAGGTATTTGGTTGCACGGATGAGGACAAGGTCCGGTTCGCAGCTTACAAACTTGTAGGAGCCGCCGAGCATTGGTGGAAGGGTGTTAAAGCTAGTTGGGATGATACTCACACGGTGTATGCGTGGGAGTTGTTTGTGCGCAAATTTAAGGAACATTTCATTCCGGTTGTTGATCAAAACCGAAAGGAGATTGAGCTACTCAACCTGGAGCAAGGTTTGTTGTCTATAGCTCAATACTCGGCTAAGTTCACAGAATTAGCCCGGTATTGTGACTATTTGGTGAGGACCGAGGAACAAAAAGCTATGAGATTCATTCGGGGATTGAAGACCTCCATCCGTACTCAACTTATTGCCCAACGGATTGTGACCTTCCAAGATGCGGTAGACCGAGCCTACTTGATAGAGAAAGATATTGGGGAGCACAAAAGGAAAACCGAGGTTGTGGGTACGGGTAAACCGGGAAGCCATGCTAAATCTCAACCTCAACACCGTTCCGATAACCGAGGTAACTTTGGGGGACAATCTCAGTTCCGAGGGCAACCGATCCCAAGGAACCCGGGTACCACTTCCGGGAACCAAGGGAACCAAAATAGGAGGCTTTGTTCCTATTGCCAAAAGGAAGGCCATTCAGAGGACCGTTGTTGGAAGAAACAGGGAAGGTGTACCAATTGTGGTCAAATGGGTCATTTTGCAAGGGATTGTACTAGAGGCAGAGGTCAACCGACTGGGGTAGGAGCTGGGGCTCCTCAGGGTCAGAAAAGGGACGCCACGGGAAAGCCCAAGGTCCAAGGGAAAGTGTTTGCAATGAATCAGCAACAAGCCACAGATGATCCTACAGTTATTGGAGGTATTATTTCTATATCTAATGTGAGCGCACGAGCGTTAGTATATCCAGGATCATCTCATTCATACATTTTTATGCAATTTGCTTCCATGTTAAACGCTGCATTCGAGTCTTTACCGTACGTGCTAGAGGTGTCGACCCCTATAGGAGAATGCTTGATTTCTGATCGAGTCTTTCGTGCTTGTGATGTGGTTATTTGTGGCCGTGTCCTTTGTGCGGATTTGGTAGTTCTTCCTATCCAAGACTTTGATGTCATTTTGGGTATGGATTGGTTGAGCAAGTTTCATGCTTCCGTTGATTGCCGTAAGAAAACTGTTACTTTTTCTATTCCCGATGTGCCTAAATTTGTGTTTGAGGCTAGTCCTCTGAGTAGAAAGGTTCGCTTAATTTCTTTTATGAAAGCGAGAAAATTATTGCATAGTGGTAGTGAGGGGTATTTGGCTAGTGTTCTTGATACTAGGAAGGAATCCCCTAGTTTGGATAGTGTTCGGGTAGTTCGGGAATTTCCCGATGTTTTCTCTACCGAGTATGATATGCCTCCCGATCGTGAGATAGAATTTTGTATAGATCTTTTGCCGGGTATGGCTCCGATTTCGAAAGCACCGTATAGGTTGGCTCCCGCAGAGTTGAAGGAATTAAAGGTTCAGTTGCAAGAGTTGCTTGATTGAGGGTTTATATGCCCTAGTGTTTCTCCGTGGGGAGCACCAGTTTTATTTGTGCGGAAGAAAGACGGTTCCTTGAGATTGTGCATCGACTACCGGAAGTTGAATCAGGTTACGGTGAAGAATAAGTATCCTCTACCTCATATTGACGATTTATTTGATCAGCTTCAAGGGTCCGTGGTTTTCTCTAAACTTGATTTGAGGAGTGGGTACCACCAGTTGAAGGTTCGATCGGAGGATATTCCGAAGACTGCCTTTCGCACTCGTTATGGTCATTATGAGTTCTTGGTTATGCCGTTTGGGTTGACCAATGCGCCTGCAGTGTTTATGGATTTAATGAACCGAATCCGTATCTTGATTCGTTCGTGGTGGTCTTTATTGAGATATACTCGTTACTCTAAATCTTGAGGACAGTTTTATCCGTTCTTGCGAGGGAGAAATTGTTTGCAAAGTTTAGTAAATGCGAATTTTGGCTCGAAAAGGTGTCATTTCTGGGCCATGTGATTTCTTTCGGTGGATCCTTCAAAGATAGAGGCTATAGTGGATTGGAAGAGACCCGAATCAGTGACAGAGATTAGAAGCTTTCTTGGTTTAGCCGGGTATTACAGAAGATTTATTGAGGGGTTTTCGAGGATCGCTACTCCGATGACTCAGTTGACCCGGAAGAATGTCCCGTTTGTGTGGACCGAGAAATGTGACAAGAGTTTCGAGGAATTGAAGAAGAGGTTGACTACCGCACCGATCTTGACTTTGCCTAATGGGAGCGATGGCCTAGTTATTTACAGTGATGCTTCGAAAGAGGGTTTGGGTTGTGTTTTGATGCAGAATGGGAAAGTGATTGCGTATGCTTCGAGGAAGTTGAACCCTAGTGAACAGAATTACCCCACTCATGATATGGAGTTGGCGGCGATAGTCTTTGCGTTGCACAAATGGAAGCACTACCTTTATGGAGCGAAGTTTGAGATTTTTACGGATCACAAGAGTTTGAAATACCTTTTCTCCCATAAAGAGTTGAATAATAGGCAACGCCGATGGATGGAATTGTTAAAGGATTATGATTGTTCGATTTCTTATCATCCAGGGAAGGCGAATGTGGTAGCCGATGCGATTAGTAGAAAATCTTATGTGGCTTCAATGATGGTCCGTGAATGGAAAATGCTTGAGGATGTGTGAGATTGGTCTCCTCGTGAATCGAGACATGGGGCTATTTTGCGAATATTAGGGTATCTCCGACCCTAATTCAGAGGATAAAGGAAGCTCAGAAAGAAGATCCCGAGTTGGTGAAGATAATAGGTAAATTGAAGGAGAAGAACTTCGAGGATTTTTCTTTGAGTTCGAGTGGAGTTTTGACTTTCCGTGGTCGTTTGTGCGTACCCGATATTGGTGGAATAAAGAGGCAAGTTTTAGATGAGGGTCACAAATCGAGATATACTATTCATCCGGGTAGTACGAAGATGTATCAGGATTTGAAGCAACATTTTTGGTGGAATAATATGAAGAGGGAAATAGCCGAGTATGTTTCGAAGTGTTAACTTGTCAGCAGGTCAAAGCCGAGCATCAGAGACCCGCGGGACTACTTCAGCCGTTAGAGATTCCGAGTGGAAATGGGATCATGTGACTATGGATTTCGTTACGGGACTACCTCGTACCCCGTAGGAAGTATGACAGTGTTTGGGTAATAGTGGATAGATTGACCGAGAGTGCTCATTTCTTGCCTATTGACATCAGATATTCGATGGAGAAGCTTGCGACCCTTTATATCGATGAGATCGTTAGATTGCATGGGGTTCCGGTTAGTATTGTGTCAGATCGAGACCCGAGGTTTACTTCTAGATTCTGGAAGGCGTTTCAAGAAGCTTTGGGTACCGATTTGCGTTTCAGCACAGCTTTTCATCCTCAGACCGATGGTCAATCCGAGAGGACTATTCAGATTTTGGAGGATATGTTGCGAGCTTGTTCGATAGACTTTTCCGATTCTTGGGATAGACATTTACCGTTAGTGGAGTTCTCTTACAACAACAGTTATCAGGCTAGTATCGAGATGGCACCGTTTGAGGCCTTGTATGGAAGGAAATGTAGATCGCCTATTTGTTGGGATGAAGTCGGTGAAGCGAAGATCGTGGGTATTGATTTGCTTCAGGATTCAGTTGAGAAAGTTAGAGTTATCCGGGATCGATTGAAAACAGCCCAGAGTCGACATAAGAGTTATGCAGATAACCGAAGGCGAGATCTTAGTTTTCAGACCGGTGATTTTGTGTTCTTGAAAGTGTCTCCGAAGGTGGGTATTCGTAGGTTTGGGAAGAAAGGAAAATTGGCTCCGAGGTTTATTGGCCCGTTTGAGATTTTGGGAAAGGTTGGACTTCTTGCGTTACCGCCATCTTTAGACCGGTTGCACAACGTGTTCCACGTTTCTATGCTTCGGAAGTATGTTCATGATCCATCTCACGTGTTACCGAGGATACCGGAGGATATTGAGCCCGATATGACTTATGAGGAACGACCGGTTCGGATTTTAGATACCAAGGTCCAAGAGTTGAGGAACAAAAGCATTGCGTGGTTAGAGTTCTTTGGAGGAATCATAATATCGAGGAGTCGACGTGGGAGCTTCGTGATGAGATAGAGAGGAAATTTCCGTGGCTTTTTAATTCGGGTAAGTCTCGTTAAAATTCGGGTCGAATTTTCTTTAAGGGGGAGTGAATGTCACGACCCGAAATCTAGGCTTTATTTTATTAGTAATAAATAATTATTATTTATTTAATTTCTTATTTATTGTTTAAATTATTATTTAAATATTTATGTGTGCATTTTATGTTTCATAATAATTATGTCTAGCATTTCATTTGAGTCATTTGGATTAGTGTAGCATTGTTGGGTCTTAATTGTTAGTAAGGAGTGTAAGTATTTGTGCTAGTAGATGGGGGAAGGGGCCTAAGTGTAAATGTTTGAAATAATTCCCCTACTCCCTCTCTTCTCCCTCACATCCCTCACTCTTTCACTCATCTCTCCCAGCACAACTCTCTCTCTCTCTCTCCATTTGTGGGTAAGTTTTCTTTCTCCCTTCTCTCTTCATTTTCTTCATCTTCTTCTTGTTATTTCTCATTTCTTAAAACACGAATCTTGTTTAGATCGTCGATAGGATCGTAGGAAGCCAAAAATATTTGAAATCCATCATCTTTGAGAAATTCCAAGTAAGTTACTTTTCCCCCATTTTTATGCTAAAATGTCCATATCATGTTTATATAATGCTTGATGTGTTATATTTGAAGTTTGGTTGAGTATAGAATTTATTTTGAATTTATTTGAGTTTTTGGGTAAAAATGGTGAAATCTTGAATGTGGGGATTTGGTGTTGGTTTGGATGATTAAAGGGTGTTATTTAGGTTCCCTTTAGGTTGGGTGTTATTTAGGAGCTTTAGAAAGGTATTGGGAAGCTTTGATTTGGATACTTAAATGAAGGATTGTGGTTTTGGTCGAAAATGGCATTACCCAGCTCTGTTCTTGGCCAATGCGTAGCCCAGGCGCCCGCCTGCCAATCTTTTTCCAGCGGCTAGACCTTCTGGCCAAACAAGCGCGCGCCTGCCCCTACCCGAGCGCCCGCCCGTCCGCCTGCTTGGGATTTTGCCCCTTTTGCTTGGTTTAAGACTTAGGGTTTAACTACTTTAAGTTTATTTCTTCTAATTAACTTAAGATAACACCGTGGAACATTTTATTAAGTGGAGTTGATTCTTTTGTGAATAAATATGTTATGGAATTTGACCAAGTGTTATTTTGGGAATGTGGTTCATCCTTGATGTGTTGTATGGATTAGTTTACCTTTGTGGTAATTTATTTGGATTGGTTCCCTACTTTGGAACCTTAAGTTGTTTATTTAAGCTAGTATTTATTACTTAGCATTTATTTGGAAGTCCAGCTGGTTATTTGTGTTTGTTTCGGGCGATGCGAAATATTATAATGGCACGGCCAAGTCCATTACTTAGCTTTACTTGGAGCATGACTTTGTGGCATGTCTCCCGTCCCTTGTGACACTTCATTTGGTTATTGGTTCCGGTACCGGGGGATTTCTCTTCAGCTTTCATGCTATTATGAAGATGTGATTGGTTGACTATGGAAGCTGCGCAGCGATCCTTTATTTGGATGTATCGGTTTGGGAAAACCTTGGCTATATCCTTTGTTATGTGTTTATTTCCGCTGCTATCTGTTATGTGATAAATGCTATGTGCTAGCTATGAATTATTATTGTATATTGCATCATAGCATGTCATGTAGTTGCATTAGTAACTTATTGAGATTTATCTCACCCCCTTTCTTTTTATCTTTGTTTTTCCTTAACCCCCCCCCCCAGGTGCTAAGGATTAGTCTCGCTGATCACGAGAAAGAGGACGTCGAGTGTGGATACATTCTTTTGGGGAAAGTTGTTATAGGTTGGTTTACATTATATAAATGTGTAACCTTTTTGGGATAGTTGTACCAAACAATGACGTCACTAAGAATTGTACATTTTTATTTTGTTGGGCATAAACTTGTGGAAGTTTATGATAGTTGTATTTGGTTATTATCAAACTTGGATTTGTAAAACTTTGGATCATTACCTTTTGGTATCAAATGGAATTTTTAACTTCGGTATTTCACAGTTTCGGTTTTAAGTCGACGTCCAGCTCGCGGTCTCGGGCCCGCGGGGTTCGGGGTCGCGACAATTATTTACCGGAAAATGTTTTCCTTAGGTGGAGGTAAGGAAAACGTTTTCCTTAGAAAAGGGGGAAACCCATTTTCCGGAAACATTTTCCCCATTTTCCGGTGCTTAACAAACACCGGAAAATGCGGAAAATGTTTTCGGAAGATGTTTTCCGGAAAACAAACGGTTAGTATTTATTTTGTATTTGTAGTATAATTTTGTTTTATTTAAATTAGACTATAATTTAAATAAATATTGTAATTTAGAGCTAAAGACTCCTTTTGTCTACCCTTGAATTATAAGAGTGAAAGACTTGGTTGTCCCCCTCATTGTTAATTTTTCTAACTAATTTGGCTGAAAAAAATTCAAATTTATTAGTTTTTCAATTGTTTTAACTCGGATCAGTTTTTCTAACGGATTTAGATTAACCTGCAAAAAAGAAAAGGTTAACCGGTGAAGGAAACGGATGGAACAGGTGGAACCAGAACCGGGAACCGGATTAGGACGGTTCGAATACAGTTTCGGCTATTTAGAAACCGACAACCGGCGATTCCGGGAACCGTAACCGTTTGGACATGTTTATTTTATTTAACTCTTATAAAAATAGCACTTGTAAAACCTCATTATTTTTTTAAATAAGAAACAGAACGATAAATGTTTTTTAAAATCATCATTGTTAAAGATTTGACAAAGAAAAATGTTATGCTCCCTTTAGTCTAAAATTAATGATTTTCTAACTAAAACTTTGGCATCCTTTCAAGAAAAAAAACACACACCATAACTTTGGCACTTTTTAGCAATATTTGGTTACTGTTATAAAACTGGAGAACCAAGAGCAGAATCTCAATAGAGGATATTTTATTTCTAGACTATTATAGAGAGTGTACACAATAGAGAGAATGATAGAAGTTAGGTGTTGGAATAGAGATCATCAAAGAAACGAAGAGAAGAAAATACGCAGCAGGTTAGCGAGCGGGCGCCCTGTATGTACCAGGCGAGTGCTCTTGCAGGCAGTGAGCTCGCGGTTTCTGAATTGCTAATTCAGGCGGGCGCTTGCAAGACCCCAGGCGGGCGCTCGGTACCCCGATGTGAATTCGGGGAATAGCAGTATTTTCGGGATTTCTCTTATGTTTAGGTTTATGTCTTATTCTAGGTTTGCTATATAAGCAATGTTCCGCCCCCATACTCATTGTAACTCAGATTTAACATATTATAGTGCAAGATCCTGGCTTGGTAGTGCCCCCAGACGTAGTCAAACATATTGACGAACTGGGTAAACAATTTCTTGTGTTCGTTTTGTCTTTTGCTTTGGGTTTCTTATTTCTTGTGCTTGTTTGTGGTGCCGGGTTTTCTTGCGATTTGCTTGGGTGTTGGGTTGGGAAAGGCTTTTTCCACAACAACTGGTATCAGAGCTTTGATTGGACGATCAAAGGGGTTTATCAAGCAATCAAGAATGAGCAAGGATAAACAAGCGGTGGAGAAATTTGGTGGGTCTGACTATGGATTTTGGAGGATGTAAATAGAGGATCTCTTGTACAACAAAGATCTCTATAAGCGTCTAAGAGGAGTCAAGCCGGAAATCGAAAAGCAGGAAGACTGGGAAATCATGGATCGGAAAACCTTAGGGGTGGTTCGATCTACTTTGTCGAAGTGGATCGCGAAGACTACCAGGAAGGCGAAAACCACCAAGGAGCTATTGGATTATCTTACTGAGAGATTTGAAACTCCATCTGCTGCAAATAAGGTTGATTTGATACGCAAGATGGGTAATCTCAAGATGCAAGAGGAAGGATCCATAGCTAAACACATCGATGAGTTTATGGATGTTATATACTCATTGGCTGCGTTGGAGATTACTTTCGGTGACGAGGTTCATGCTTGTCAATTGCTAGCATCCTTACCAGGAAGTTGGAGCGGAATGGTGACAGCGTTAAATGCTTCAGCGGGTAAGAATAAATTGAAGTATGACGATGTCAAGGAATTTCTTTTAGGCGAGGAAAATCGTATAAAGAAGTTGGGGACACCATCTACTTTGAAATCAGCTTTGGCTACAACTAGTAGAGGAAGGCCAGGTTCTAGCAACAAAGGGAGAACAGGGTCAAGGAAAAGTGTAATCGGGGGTGGGGATCAGTATGAGGAGAACAAGAATGTACCAAGGATTGCCAGAGGATCGGTTCAGTGCTATCATTGTAAGGAGTTAGGACACTACAAGAGGGATTGTCCCATGCGAAGGGATAATTCGGCGAATGTGACATTCGAAGGTGACGATGTACTGATTCTGAGTGTTAGTAGTGCGCTAGAATCATGAGTGCTGGATTCGGGGGCATCATTCCACTCATGCAGGCATGCAGAAGAGATGGAAAATTACACTTCCGGTGATTTCGAAAAGGTCTATCTGGCGGATGGCGAGCCTTTGGAAATCAAGGGAAGGGGGATGTCAGAATAGGAGCATCGGACGGGAAGGTCTTACATCTACACGGGGTTAGACACATTTCGGGTTTGAAAAAGAACTTGTTATCAGTTGGACAGCTGGGTGAAGAAGGTTACACGGTAACTTTTAGCTGCAGGAACTGGGTTATTACCAAGGAGGATTCTGAGATCGCTCGGGGTAATAGGGAAGGAAGATTGTATTTGACAAACACCAAGGATAGTATCGCGGTGGCGTCAGCCAAGGGTGATACGGATTTGTGGCACTGTCGATTGGTGCGTTATATTACATGACCTTCATTGATGATTCGACAAGGAAGGTCTGGGTTTACTTCTTAAAGGGGAAAGATGAATCTTTCAGGATATTTAAGAAGGGGAAGGCCTTGGTGGAGAATCGGACGGGACTTAAGCTCATAAGCTTGAGGTCGGATAATGGTGGGGAGTATGAGCTCTGGGAGTTTGAGGAATACGGTGATGCGAATGAAATTTGCATGGACATTCCAGACTCGGGTGGGAGCGGGACGGTTCATGATGACCAAGGTAAAGGGGTCACTGAAGATGAACCACATACTCTAGGACCGGATATTCCGCTGCGCAGATCTAACAGAGAGTATAGATCGGATAAGGCTCTAGGTTTCTCAAGCAAGGTGAAGTTGAAGCTGGGTATAGCTTCAACAGGGCTTGGAGAATAGGGGAGGAGGATGGTACTACCATGATCGAGGTGAGCACTAGGAAGACACCAAGGATGAGTTGAAGATGGATACGGGGCTGATATACGCGGTTGATCTCTAGGTGGGAGATTGTTGGAATAGAGATCATCAAAGAAATGAAGAGAAGAAAATACGCAGCAGGCTAGCGAGCGGGCTCCCGGTATGTACCAGGCGAGCGCTCTTGCACGCAGTGAGCTCGCGGTTTCTGAATTGCTAATTCAGGCGGGCTCTTGCAAGACCCCAGGCGGGCGCTCGGTACCCCGATGTGAATTCGGGGAATAGCAGTATTTTCGGGATTTTTCTTATGTTTAGGTTTAGGTCTTATTCTAGGTTTTCTATATAAGCAATGTTCCGCCCCCATACTCATTGTAACTCGGATTTAACACATTATAGTGCAAGATCCTGGCTTGGTAGTGCCCCCAGACGTAGTCAAACATATTGACGAACTGGGTAAACAATTTCTTGTGTTCGTTTTGTCTTTTGCTTTAGGTTTCTTATTTCTTGTGCTTGTTTGTGGTGCCGGGTTTTCTTGCGATTTGCTTGGGTGTTGGGTTGGGAAGGGCTTTTTCCACAACATTAGGAACTTCTGAAGTCTATTGAAATGAAAACTAGAGCCTACTATTTATAGGTGGAAATTAGCTTCCTCTGTAAGCTTTCATAAAGATAAACATTATCCTCTAGTAAGGCTTCACCTGTAAGCTTCACTAAAGATATTTACAAAGCTTCTTTTGTAAGCTTGCCTGAAGATATTTACAAAGCTTCCCTAGTAAGCTTCGTGAAAGCTTATTTGCAAAGCTTATTGTAAGTTTTTGGTACAAAGGGCATCTACATAATAATATTTTATAGCAGTTACTTATTTTTGTTTATTTTTTTTTTGAAACTATTGGTATCCGTATCAAGTGAATGAAAATAGGAGATTAAATTTAGGACGTCAAATAACCTAAAAATAGGAGATTAAATTTACACGTTTACGTATGATAGTATATCTTTGTTTTGATTACATTAATCTTTGTGGTGGATTGCCGAAATCTTAAGACAATTTGTGTGCATTAGCTTAATTATTATTTTTTCCTCTTGCAAACACCCCCCCCCCCACCAAAAAAAAACAAAAAAAAGGAAAGAAAAAAACATCAATGCATTTTTAAGCTCTATTAGATAAATGATTATTATTTCATTTGTTTTTTTAATAAATAAGAAAGAGATTTTCCTTTGAACTGGTTTATGAAAAACGTGTTTTTTATAGCGCTTAAAAAAAGCAGGTTTTCTTTAAAAACACATCTCTTAATCATAGATGCAGTGCTAATGTTACAAAGTGATAGTCATTCTTATTTTAAGAAAATGGTTTTTTTTTATTAAATAAAGGACTTAATCTATTACAAGACTGTGCACTTCAAAGTGCTAGAAACAAGAAAATGGTAGAATTAATAGTCCTAGAATATTCAATAAGTTCCAATTATTTACAAGTCATCGACAAAAGTTGTCACTAAATGTTTTAAAACAAGTATCAAATTTTCACAAAAATGTCATCAAAAATATGTTTTTCCTGATCTCTAATAAAAACGCGTTTTTCCCGATTTTCAATTTGCCTTTCTTTTCAATGAACCAGTTTTATTAAGTAATTAATTTTCCTATTTCACTTTGGGGGTGGCTATACACTAGTTATTTAAAAAAAAGGATAGAGATGTACCTTTCTTTTTTATGACCTATATTTACAATTTAGTTGCTTGTAATTCCATAAAACCATGTTAAGATTATATTATATTTTTCAAGAAATGTGAATACTTTTTGAACCAGTGAAGTAAGTAATTATTTTTTGGAACAACACTTCATCCAAAACTTCTTTTCTCTCCAACACACCTCTTTCAAGTCATGTTCAGTCCATGTATTTCATTTCTCCCTCTCCCCCCCCCCTCTCTCTCTCTCTCTCTCTCTCTCCCCTATTAAACCGGGATGAAATCCTCTGTACAACTTTTGCGTACCACTTGTGTACCACAAGTGATCAAACGATTGTGCATCATTATTGACATTATAATAATTTAGTTTTAATAACTTATAAACGTTGGATCACTTGTGAAACACAACTGATATACAAAAAGTGGTACACACGATCTCATCTCTATAAAACCACCCACCTACCTACTAATATCCTCCAACAACATCCCAAAATTGCAGGAACCACACTCCCAATCAAAGTTCCAACCTTTCCCCTTTTTCAATTACATTCAGTTCCTGAACCTAATTAACTTGGTTTAATTGATTCTCCAGAGTCTAAAATGGCTTCAACATCAACCCCATTTCCAGCCCTGTTCATAATCTTGATCACTTTCTTCCCAATCATTACTCATTCTTTACCATTTGTTGTCTTCCATGGTAATTTCATCTTCCCCTTTTATTCCTTTATTATTGTTTAAATTAGTACTACCTCCGTCCCAAAATGAATGATCGAAAAAGTCGCAAATTCGCTCTTGATCAAGTTGGTCATCCATTTTGGGACGGATTGAGTAGTTAATTTTCTATTTTCATATTTGCAACTACCCTTTAACCTAGTTTATGATTTATGATGATATTCATGTGTTCTTTTAACTTTACTCTTGATTCTTGAACCCAGCTACTCAGCTAGTTATGTAGATTTTTTTTTATTTTTTTTTCTTTTTGTGAAAATGCAGATTGTTCCTTAACCTAGTTTAATCATTTGAAATATTTGATTAATACCCATTAGTTATAATCATCTTTAGCTTTAAACTTTAAGATTGGTATTCATCACTTAGACATTCATGCTTTCATCTTCATTTCCCTTCATAAAGATTTTTTTTTCTTGAGTTCATTGTTTTTCTCAAATAAGTTCTCCCATTATTGCGCGTTTTGACTCTAGCAACTTCTTGAGCATGTAATCATTTTACCTGGTTTCTGTACTTTTTTGCAGGTGCTGTAGATCAATGCGACACGGAAGGAGTACAACGTTTCACCAGTCTCTTAAGCAAATGGTCCAATTCTCAAGGATATTGCATGTAATCCTCTTATAGCTTCCATTCTGGTCATACTTGTCAATTCATCTAAATACAATGAAAAGTTATGTGCTTTTTCCTGACAATTGTTTTTTTCTCGCCAAATTTGCTTTCTTAGTTAGTTCTACTTGGGCATTTGTTCGAAAAGTTATGTCATTTACTTCTAAATCATGTCAGCACGGCAGTATTTCAATTTTGTTCCTATATGCAGAGAAATAGGAAATGGTATGATGGATTCGTGGTTTATGACCCTTTCTGAACAGGTAACATTTCTATGTCGATGAAAGAACAATTTTTGTTTAAAATCTATGATATAAATAATTGACATGTCGGTTTTGGACATTGCAGACACAGATTGCTTGTGAGAAGGTGGTAAAAAGCTCTTGTCTTTATGTTTTTGCTTCGACAGCCTGACAAATTTTAGCATTTTTTCCTGAGTGTATATATGCATGCTTTCTCGATTCATAGGTGAAAAGTATGAGTGAACTCCGAGATGGTTATAACATACTTGGACTTTCCCAGGTGAGGCGTGAGACAAATAATGGTCTTTCTCTTTTTTTTCGTTTTTTTTTTTTTTTTTATTTTGTAAGCCTTATTTATTTATCAATTTTGTCAGATGATTTTGATTTCATGGGATGCTGGTAAAAATAAATTATTATGTTCTGTTTTTATGATTAACAGGGAAACTTGGTTGGGAGAGGGATTCTTGAGCTATGTGATGGAGGACCTCCTGTAAGAACTATCTTACTAGAACTCCGTGGCGGCTTCTGATTATTTTTCATATAGATAAAATAAAACTTCTTTGAGTAATTTGGTAAAATAATTCTGTTTTTACAATTAACAGTGAGATTTTATTTTTTATTTTTTTATTTTTTTTTCACGGCTGTGAAACAGGTGAAGAACTTCATATCAGTATCAGGTCCTCATGCTGGCATAGCTTCTATACCATTTTGTGGCGTAAGCTTCCTTTTATTCGCTCGATCCAAATCATTGATTATCCCTGGTTTTATTTGGATTTTCGTTCTAATTAACGTCAGAATTCACTTGCTTTGATATTACAGTCTGGTATCTTTTGTGTTATTGCGGAGTCTATCTTGAAGTTGGGAGTTTACACTGATTTCGTCCAGGTACAAATTTCCATCTCCGCTCGTCTTTATTGTAGCATCTCTTTAACTGTATAAAATCTACAAATTTGGATTCTTTTTTTTTTTTCTTATTTATTTATTTTCATTTTTTTTAAAATGTCTGAAAATTCATGTAATGAAATTACTTGCAGAAGCACTTGGGGCCAACAAACTACATACGAATCCCAACTGTGAGTACAGCTCTTAACTGAGGTTCGGAAATCTTAAGATAATCTATAGCCTGCATTTGAAGTTGACTTTTGTTCTGTGCTGAATGAAACCGAAATGCATATTATTTCTCCAGTCTATTGATGAATACGAGAAAGCGTGCAAGTTTTTGCCAAAGATTAACAACGAATTCGCTAAGAACTCCACCTATAAAGAACGATTTTCGAGCCTGGAGAATTTGGTGCTTATAATGGTAAGACAAAGAATTCTTCAAGTTTATTTCAACCCAACCGAGACTTTTTTGACTTTTTTTTCCATTTTCATTACCATATATCTTGCTCTGAACCACTGATACGCATTTTTTAACTTGGTATTTGTTCTCTTTACTTGAAATTCTTAATCAGTCTGAGAAAGATACTGTTTTGGTTCCAAAAGAAACCTCTTGGTTCGGGTATTATCCTGATGGGGGATGGGAAGAGCCTTTGCTAAGCGCGCAAGAGGTATTATTTTTATCGCATATTGCTTACATATGGATGCGTATATATACACACACACATATATGTGTGTGTGCATATATAATGTATATGTGTGTGTGTGTGCTTGCTGAATTAATAATCTCATTGTTTCAGCAATCTAAACATTAACATATTGTCAAAAAAAAACTGGAATCTGAACCAAAATCCTGTGATTTTGGTGCTTCCATATCTTTTTACGCAGCATATTCATATCAATATTGCTATTATTTCTCTATTTTGAAATTTCCTTTAATTTATAAACTCGCAGACAAAGCTTTACACAGAAGATTGGATAGGGTTGAAAACGCTAGTTGATGCTGGAAAAGTGAAATTCATAAAATTACCAGGAGGTCATGCAGAAGTTTCTGACGACGAAATGAAACAATATATAGTACCTTACTTGGAACACCCTCATTCATCTGTCCGGAGTTCCTTCAAGAAACTGAACGGTCATAGTGATGAAAAAACGCAAGTTTCAACTGAGTTTATTCAGGATTAAGGTAACGACTACTATCCGACAGAAATTAACTACTAATTATAAATTTTTGAAGAAATTATGGTTGCAAATAATTATATAAGCACACGGTATTTTATTGTATTATGGGATCAGATTGTGTTCTGCATGAATTGGTATGACAACAATGTATTCACTGTTATGAGAAAAATAAAGTTTGGTTATTATTTTATTTTTTTTGGTTATTTACTTTGAACGATGTTGGACTATTTTTCAGTCGAACAGAAAACAATTTGTACGTACTCGTAGCAGAGACAGATTGCACAGGAAAGCTACAATACAATTTATTCACATTCTGACAGCCAAATCTCTACAAGAATGTAAATGATAATTCTTCATCTTAAAAAAAAAAAAAAAGTAACATCTGAATGCTAAATCTGAAAACTATACAAAAAAAAAAAAAAAAAAAAAACCTGGTGATTATTGACAAAAATTGGCATGGAAAATCATTGTAACAGCTGGTAGAAACATACTTTGCCGGAGAGAAGCATCCGGTAGCCTTTTTTGCAAGGGCACTTGGTGGTGATGACCAACCAGCTGTCGTTTCTCTCTACGCTGATCTTTTCCTCAGATTGCGTTTCTGGTCCATCCTGCAACACCAGTAACAAAATGTTATCGGCCTAAACAACTCTCTCCGTCCCACAATAAATATCGCATTTGACTTGCCAATGTTTTTAATATATTTTCTTTACATGTTTGTACATTGATATCACAAATATTAGTCCTTCCTTGATATAGAGGTCAACCTAGCGCTGAAAGAGCTCCCACTGTGCATGGAGTCCGGGGAAGGGTCGGGCCCACATATGACCTTAATTTGATAAAAGTCACGTAATGCTATCGACCTCACTTGACAGCTGTCCACATGTAAATTCAAATTTTTGGGTGCTCGAGAAACTTAAACTGCTTGCACAAAACTAAAGCAGAGCATAACATACTTCCCAAACCAATTGCCTAAGACAAAACTCCACAAGTATAAATGCATTTTCACAGAAATCTGACTCGCAAGTCGCAAACTAACATATCAAAGTTTCAGTAACTAAATATAACCATTTATCCGTCTCAGAAGCAGTTCTAGAAAGACACAAAATTGTTCTATGTTAAGCAATCGGAAATATCCATGAGACTCTAAGTCATGAAAAGGCTTGGTCTTTCTAGTACAAGAATAAATAGAGAAATTTCATAGCCAAAAAGGAGATCAATTTCTTTGATCACCTCCTATCATCCAAGAAAACTTCTTCAACTGGTCACTGGTAATTGACATATTTGGAACCGATAATATCGTATGGTCTGTACTCTAATCAAATACTCCCTCCGTCCCAAAATGATCATTCGACTATTCAAACTTTTTAAGGATATATATGAGCACTTGCTTCACTAGTCATACTTTGTTTATGGACTTTTAAGCCTAAATTGTAGAAATGGGGAGTACTTTTTTGAGACAATGAAAAATGGCAAATGGGAAGATAATTTTGGAATAGAGAGAGTATTTCTTATAAAAAAAATCATCGTCTTTCATTACTCTCTCTCTCTCTCTCTCTCTCTCTGAGTGACTGAGCGTGGGTATGGGTGTGGATGTGTGAGAGAGAGAGTGTTTGTGCGTGTGCCTGCATGGGTGCATGTATAGACCAGAGTATCATGAACAGGTCAGAGTAAACCGCTAGTTTGTTTACCTGCTGAAATGGCATCAACATGTAGTAAATGTGGGTGTCGGAGAAAAGTAACTGATAGACCTTGTCACAAGGACATTTGAACTGAATAGTAAAGCACTCTCCTGCTTTTTCAACCCGTGCTGCAGGAACTACCTCTGTTTCAGTCTCCGACCCATCCTGCTGAAAAAACAGTAAAAAAAAAAAATACAAGTCGATCATCATTGTTGCTATTTAGGGCATGTACTAAAAACTGAATTCTGACAATGACCTCACTAAAAACTGAAAAGAGGATATAAAAACAACTTTTTCTATTTAGGGTATTTATGTCCATGAATAAACTGACATTGAGGCTAACAAATTTAGAACCTACCAAATTAGTGAAACGGCCTATGGCCACATTCCATTTTTAGACATCCAAGAAATGCTATATATAGCCCCATATATCTACACATCTTAAATCACAACAAGCATAAGATAGATACAACACATATATCCACTACCTAGTCGCATTTCAAACAAAAGTTCCATAGCAAAGATGAAGGGAGTTGCGATTACAATGATTGTGATGCTAGCCATGGTCCAACTCATGGTCCAACCAGGCCAGGCGGCTATAACTAGTTGTGACCAAGTGATTGTAGCTTTAGCCCCATGTGCTAACTATCTTGTTAGTGGTGGTGATGTGCCAGAAGGGTGTTGTGCTGGTGTCAAGAAAATTAAGGCCGATGCTGTAACGCCTCAGGATAAGCAGAAAGCTTGTGCTTGTGCTCAGGATGCTGCTAAAAAGAACCCTAGTTTGAATGAGGACAACGCGAAAGATCTTCCCAAGAAATGTAATGTTGACACGGATATCCCCATCTCTAGGACTACTGATTGCACCAGGTTCGATTTTCTTAATATTGCATGTTTTCATAAATAAGGTTACTTATTCATCAAGTTAATTTGCTTGAGACTAATAACAAATTCGCTCATCGGTTTCTTGTTTTGATTTCTTGACAGCATCAAAGCCTAGATGGAGGAGATCAAAGAAGGTGAGGAATAAAGAGGAGAGTTTTGTTTGTTGCTGCTTAAAATAGATAAATGTGACCTTATTATATCCAATAAAGGTTGCTTATTTGCACCCGAGATTGATGATGTAAAACGAGGAATATGCAAAATATAGAATTACTTATATAAAGTATTTTCTTGGAAGACCTTGTAATATTCCATGTTCCAATAAACGCCAGTATTGTATTATGGCTCTCTCTCTCTCTCTCTCTCTCTCTCTCTCTATATATATATATATATATATATATATATATATATATATATAGGGTCGCGCTCCTGTGAGAACCATGAGAACCAATCATAACCATTAGATTAGAAAAAAAAATCAAGGGTCCAGATGTTAGATACATTGGATGCACTTGGATACATTAGTTAATTTTCGAAAAACAATTGGATACATTAGTTTTTAACATAGCGTATCCAAGTACAACACTTAGATACAATACTTATTAACCTATTGTATCCAAGTGTAATATCGAATTATCAATTGTATCTAACACATGGACCCTTGATTTTTTTTCTAATCTAATGGTTATGATTGGTTCTCACGGTTCTCACGATATTTAGGTCCTCATTTGAGCACCTACCTATATATATATATATATATATATATATATATATATATATATATATATATATATATATATATGCACCTCCATTTCATTATAATATACTCTATTACTTATCTTTATTTTTGGGTTAATTTGTCCCACACGATAGTTTTGCTTTCTGAAAAGTAGTAAGTAGTTTTTTTTCAATGAAATTTCTTGACGGTACAAGCAAGTAAAGTTCCTTCTTTTTTATTGAAAGCGTAAAGCTACCTTTTATTGAAAATTACATCAAGTCATATACCACCATGCATACACATACATGGAGAAAGTTTACCTTAGGGGTTTCATCATTGTTTTCTTCCGACCCACTATGCTCTTCATTTTCATGGATGACCGAGCCACACCGTTGGCGCATCTCCTTCACACGATCCTTGATTCCTTTCTGTTTCTGCATTTTCACCAAATTCCAAATCGAGACAAATCCTTCAAAAATCAGAACCTCAACATCCACAATCGTGACAAAGATAAAGAACAAGATTAGACCCTAATTTCCCCAATCAAGAACTAATAAACACAAACCTTAGCACTATGTAACTTCTCTTCACTAGTATTGGAGTCCCTGTTCCTTAACAACACATCAAATGTACTAGAAGGAGCTGTATATGCCCGATTAATTTTTGAGACGGTGGGGCGATCATCAGGCTGCCAAATCAGAATTCACGTCAAAAACCATAAAAGCAACTAAAAAAACTGGAAATTATTAGAAAAGACGTCAGATTGTCGCAACACTCTCTCATAGAACCTCCCGTTCAGAAGACTCTTTCTAATTGATCCAGTCAGTCCAAGCATTTTATGCTTGCTTCAGTTCATTTGCCAAATGAGTTCCTCATATAATTAGCAATCCCAACAAAGAAAAAGCAACCAAGTTCCATATCAGTATAATATTTAAAGTTGGAGTACCAAGAATCGGGGTCAATTTAATTAGTTCGTTAATGGCTATACTCCCAAACATGCATGAATCTTTCCACTATCAACAAAATTGTCACTCATATGCTCGTGAAACTGATGGAGAAGACTCTTGAAAGTATTTGAACAAATAAGGATCATTCAAATGAAATTATAGTCACTTGTTCACATTGTTGCTTATACAACTATTTTCAGATGCTAGCAACTCGGTGTATATCTACTACATACATATCATATGTGTAGCATGTGTGTGTGTCTGTAGCGTGTGTGTGTGCGTGTGTGTGAAGAACAGCAAGCCAATCATTAAAATCTCGATAATGTCATAATTAAACATATACATTAACGCTGAGAAGACACGCGCGGTAAATAGACCTTTACCGGGGAATCAAAGATGTTTTCTTCAGAAGCGCCATGTTCTTCACCTTCACGGATGACCTCGCTACACCATTGGCTCATCTCCCTCATACTCTCCTTCATTCTCTTCAACCTCTGCATTTCCCCCCAAATTCCACAATCATCACAAAAAATACCCAAAATTTAAACCCTAAATTCCAAAATCCACAAATCAAATCTGCAAGAATTATACCCAAAACCCCACAATCAATATCTTGTACAAAACAAATAAGACCCCAGATTCAAGAACAAAGGCAATACTTATAAATGGATCCCAAATTCAACAATCAAGATAAAAATGGGAACCAAATTAGACCCACGACCAAAATCCCCAATCAAGAAGAAAGAAATCGACAAACCTTAGCACTGGTCAACTTGTCTTCACCAGTAACCAAACTCGTTCCCCTGAACGCCGCGTCAAATCTACCAGAAGGAGCAGTACACGACCGAGAAAGTAGCCTCGGCGGCGCCGGAGGAAGAAGAAACCCATTCGTAGTCGACTTAGCCGAAGCAGGATTAATCGTCGGAATAACATTATTAATCTTGCTATCCGGAGTACCCACAAGAGGATTAACAGCAGCTGAAGAAACAACCGGGGAATCAGGAGCCACCGCCGCCGTGAAATTAGGTTTAGGAAGAGCGAGCTTGGTGTATCCGTGAAATCGGCGGCGTGGGCGATTGTGGTTGATTTTCTTGCGGAGGCGCCGTTCGGCGGATGGAGTGGAGGGTGATCGGCGTTTCATGGAGACGCCGCATGATTTGCAACGCTCGGAGGAGGTGGGTTCCGATACGGTGGAGGTGGTGGTGGGGGGACTGGTGATGTGAAGCATTGCTAGGCGGTTGACGTCGTGGCATTCAATTAGGTCGCCGTCGTCGACGACGGCGTAGACGGCTTCTTTTTCCGGTGATTCTTGGAAATTGTTAATTGCTTCTAGACAAGCCATCGCTCTGTGTGTGTGTACTGAGTGTGTGTTGATATTTGTATCGAGACGCGCGCTTTTCTGTTACAATAAGATTCTAACCGTTTATGTGGCGAGTCGAAGTCGTAAATATATACTACGGTCAATAACCGTAGTTTTTTGTCAATTAGACGTAACTTTGACCAATAATTTAAATAAAATAAATAATGACGTTAATAAAAATCTAAAATAATCATTGTATTATAATTAATAATATTTTTAATAACAATTTTTAGTATTAAGGAAAATGATGTATAAACAGTTTATATATACACACACCCTTCCAGAAAATAATCTCAATTGGACTTTCTGATTAGTTTAATTTAATTAATTTAATTGCAAGTCTTTTCCTTAATAAATTTTTTATACTAAATCATGCAAATTAATTTCGAATTGGTTTGTTCAAAAAATAATTAAAAATTGAATTGGTATTACAATTTCCTAAGCGTATGGAAAAACTATTTTTTTCATCGCTGACACAAACACACATACAGTGACTTCACTGACACTTTTTACACTTGCACTTTTTTTACATTAAAACTAGCACTTTTTACACTGACACTTAATAATACAACTGACACTTAATAATACAACTGTCGATGACACTTTTTTACTCTAATTACACTAACGCTGACACTTTCACCAAAACTGGCTTCTTCTTCTTCTTTTTTTTTTACCCTGACACTAGTACTCTTTAGACCATCCACAATGGTTCAACATCCAAAATTTATCCAACACCCATTTTATCACTACATCTCATCTTCTCTCTCCATCCACCTAATCATTCTCTCCACCTCATCTTCTCTTTCCATTTCATAAAAAAAAATGGGTTTTTTTTTGTGTCCAAATCTAATGAAATTTACATCTACTTATAAAGAAAAACAAATGCTAAATTTTGGTGTAATTTTTTTTTAAAAATGTTTTTTTTTTTTAAATATAATTGGGATAAAAAAACTGGGTGAGTTTTTTTTTGGGGGTGGCCCACCTTCTGCCTTCAACGCTTGTTGAAGATGGCCAATAACCCCCCTTTCCAACAACTTGTTCAATACCCCCATTGCACCCTTCATCCCTATTGACCACCCTCCAACAACCCATTCAATAGACCATTGTGGGTGGTCTTACACTAGCACTTTTTTATACCAACGCTGACACTTTATATTTATGCACTGGCACATTGTACACAGGCACTTTCTTACACTAACATTGGCATGTTGAAAACACGTTTTTTTTTTTTTAAGATTAGGAAAAACACGTTTTTTTGTGAGATTTTGGCATAAATTTCACCTATTAATATAAAATCACCAAGGATTGTCGAAATTTCATCGGGGTGCAACTATCAACATTCATGTTTATAATGGAGTATCCATCTCAAAAACTCAAACCAAGGGTTATCCTCCAACTTTTAAGATAAAATTAAGGGTGTTAATTGTCAAATTTTTGGCAATCTTGATCAAAAATTAAACTTGTTTTGGACATTGGGACAGAGGGAGTATTTTGCAAAAACAGCCTTCACGTTCCTTCATTAAATCCTTACAACTCCACAGATCAAACAGTGTTCTAAAAGACCCCCGTCTAGGCCCCGCCTAGGCGCTAGGCATTCATGAAACGCCTAGGTCCCGTCTAGGATGTTATAGTTATTTCAAAATTCTCGGCCCCGCCTAGGCGCTAGGCGCCCTTGCGACGGCCTAGTGTTTTTTTGAACCTTGGATCAAAGTACTATTTAATAAGTTAAAAATCAAATTCTTCCGTCTTACACCCATCAATATCACACATAATTAGGTAGCCTACAATAAGCCCTGGATAAAAGTACACTATATCACAATTAAGTTTTTTTGTTTAAAAAAAAAAAAAACGAAAATTTGACAAGGAAATGATTTCTAAACCAATCCCTTACTAAAACAACAAACTCTTATCGAGTTAATGACTGAATAGAGTCAAGA
Source organism: Campanula takesimana (assembly GCA_026119855.1). NCBI lineage: Eukaryota > Viridiplantae > Streptophyta > Magnoliopsida > Asterales > Campanulaceae > Campanula > Campanula takesimana. The sequence continues at coordinate 161,655 of JAOWBW010000021.1, forward strand.
ACTGGACATGAAAGACGGACAAAACTGAGAAAATAACAATGCAAGAAAAACTCGCACCAACCTTCAGGGAGGAAGAAAGTTACAGACAAGGTACAAGTTCTCAGCTAAGAGGTACAACAAATGGCGACTTTTGACCTCCACCAATGAGATCGTGCCATGTGTCTACTGCCCATGCTGGTGGTGCTCGAGATTGCGGAGTACGATTCTGGCAAATATTTTGGCTTCAAGCGGGGCTGAAGCTGATGCTGCTGCTGCCCGGAGAACCCGAGGTGCTGCGTTAGTCTGTAGCAGCTGCACATGGTGGGGCGCGTGACGCCCGTTTGGAACAGTGAACTGTGGCAATAAATTTAACTCAAATTAGTGCGTGTTATCCTTGTTCAAAAGGGAGAGAGAGGAGAAAAATCTTGATGGTAAATACCTGGAGAAGGGCAAAGGCGGCACAAGACTTGAGAATCGAAGAAGGATTACGTAACATGGCAACAAATCTTCCAATTTCAGAGGCACTGAGCATGCAAAAATGAGAGAATAGAATCAAAAACTTCGAAAAATAAACACACGCTAAAAATATTACAACAAAAAATAGAGACGGACAAAAGAACAATCCGGCCGGACCACCGGCCCGAAAAGGTCTGAATATCAGATCTTGGGCCTTTTCGGGCTATTCTTATTCAATCAAGTTTTGGGTTTCCATTGTATCTCTATACATATAAACAAATTGCCTCCCCAAAACACACTGTAACAACACATGGCGAGATTATAGAGTATAATCTTGGCTTGGCATCGCCCCTAGACGTAGTCATTCATATTGACAAACTGGGTAACCAAATCTTTGTGTTCTTGTGTGTGATTCATGCTTGTTACTCCCTCCGTCCCAAAATGTTGTTCCCTCTTTTTTGAGGTCGGTATGAAGAAACATTGAGCAGTAGTTTTAATTTAATTCAATTATCGTAATGAAAATATAAAAAACTTGTTACTGATACTCCCTATGTCCCGGACTAAGGTTCTTACTTTTCTTTTTGGTTTGTCCCAGACTAAGGTTCTTAGTTGCTTTATTACTTCAAATGGACCATGGGACCCACTTGTCATTCTCACAACAAAAACTTTTTACCCACTCTCTCTCATACTTTCTCCTACTTTACTTTTCATACTCACAACATTTATTTATTCTTAATCCCCGTGTAAAGTCAAACTAAGAACTTTAGTCCGGGACGGAAGGAGTAGTATTTATAACGGTGTATCAATATCAAATATTATATTTTTATTAGGATAATTGAATTAAACTAAAAAATTATTGCTCAAAGTTCCTTCGCGTTAACATGAAAAAAAAAAAAGGGAACAACATTTTGGGACGGAGGGAGTATTTCTTTATTCTCATACTGCTAGGGTACCAAATACCTAACATAGTGTATTGTAGCTCAAAAAATTAGTGAACTCGTGTAGGCAAAACAATTGATGGAGGAGATTGGGTTAAGGGTGGCTTTACCAATGGAGTTGTGGTGCGATGATAAGGCAACTATACATATCTCAACAAACCCGGTCTTTCATGAGCAAACCAAGCATATAGAGGTTGGCTATCACTTGTTCTAGAGAAGTCCTACAAGGGTTGTTTCTCCATTAAGTTCGCACGGAAGAACAACTTGCTGATTTATAAACCAAGAGTCTTACTAGGAAGAGTGGATTATATTTGTAACAAGTTGGGCATGATAAATATCTATGGCCGTGCTTGAAGAGGAGTGCAAGTAGAGTGGTTGGGGAAGGGTATTCACGTAAGCATTGATTTGACTACTTTCTTTCCTATTATCTTTATTTTAGCTAGTTTCTGGCTTTTGTGTTCTCTGAGACTGAGAGAGAGAGAGAGAGAGAGAGAGAGAGAGAGGCAAACCTGCATCTTAGTAGACCAGCTTCTTCAATACGAGCTAAATCCGTTACTTGTATCAATGCTGCCGGTGCTGAAGATAACGCAGCAGCGGAAAATACTTGCTGTTCAAAAAATGTACGGATAAATGCTTCAATGTGCCTCAAAGCCATTCGTCTGGACCCGTCTAAGCTTACACTCTTTGAACTACTTTCTGATGAAGTCCCTATGAGAGCAAATTCATCCATTCTGTACAGAACATGCAAACATGATGGTATTTCACTCACTTTTACAAATTTTTTTTAAAAAAGGCATCCTCAATTAGATGCAACGGTCAAGAATTGCACACTTATATTAATACATAAGATAATTTTAGGTGCAGGATTTATTTTGAAGAAAGTGATAAAATACCTTCCATCAAACATATATGCTAATGCCAATGCAGCCATGAATCGAGCCATTTTGGAGAGAGATGAAGAACAGAGATGAACTAGGGCTGGAACACCGCCATCTTCCACTATACGAAGAGCATTACCAGGGTTGAAAGCAAGATTCCAAAGAGCTCCAGCTGCAGTCTCATGGACATCCTGAAAAAACAATACGCAATAATTAGGCTTTATTAGGTTTCAGGAAGAAGATATACACCTTATTACAGGTTACAAGTCGAAATATATTAGTATTTCCTACTCTAAAGAGTAAAGCATGGGCACAAAATGCTCACAAAATCCTAGTTGGCAGTGACTGATTGGTGTTTAAATAATGTAATACATGGCCCCAGAATAAAGTATCCAATAAATGACTGCCAACTACGATTTGCGAGCATTTTGCGCCCTAGTTTTACTCTACTTTTAACATCCGAGGAATTTTAGCTTACTTCATATTAAAAGTGTCGTGTATTCCCTCTATCCCGTAACAAGTGTCTTCACTTGACTTTACACGAGTTTCAAATATTTACTTCACTATGTCATGTTTTCCTTTACTACCACCCACAATGGGTGCTCTACTGGTGTCAAATTTCTGGGACCCATCCCCTTTTCAACACCACATTCAGGAAGGATTATAGACCATTTGGTCAAGGAAAAAACTTAATGAGAAAGAAAATGAAAAGCTTAATTTGGGACGTAACAAAACAGAATAGGGGACACTTATTATGGAATGGAGGGAGCATTAGGGATTTAGGTTCTTTATAGGGTATTTATAATGACAAATACTCCGTATTATTTTCTCACTCCCTATTTTCCACTCCTTTTCATTCGGGTCGAAGGCTGGGGGATGCAGGAGCAGTAAATGAAAACCAGTCATTTCTAACCAAATCTTGATAATGAGCTACAGGCTGATGCAAACGGACTAAGTACTGAATCCAATAATGCAAAGTTGTTTCAGTGAAAAATTTCAAGGATTAAAATTTAATACTTTTCCAAAAAAAAATGCATTCAGAAATAGTTTCCATCACTTACTTCTGACTCTGAACGGGCCAGAGCAATAAGCGGTGCAACACCTCCTTCTCGTCCAATAGCAATGCTAATCGGAAGCAGTAGAATACAGAGCATCAGCAGTGCATTGTAATACAAGTAAAATTGTTATGCAAGAATATCCAATCATTATTAAGGAGACTAGTCAAAGCCATAAATGCGATTCTTTTATCCAAGAAATTTATAAAGATTACATCTCCAATTCCAACACATAAGTATCTTATCACAAAATCGTAAAGGAAATACCATTAGAAAATATAGATTTACAACCAAGATTCAGTTGCAATATTCTAAGATGGCACACGTAAGCAAATTTTTACGAGTGAGTTTCAATGTGCTTAAAAAGATAGACCTTTCAATGAAAATTCCAAAAGCTACTATCATGCGTAGTAGCAAGATATATCAAGTAAAAATTCAGACATTAATAAGACGGGTTGGGATTCAATACCTGCCCTTACATAGACTTATGGATATATTTTCTTTCTATTGAACGTTTAAAGCATAAGCTTGAAAAATCGCTATGCTTTAATTACTTAACTAGGAGATAAGACTCCTTTCAGAAGTCCCAAAAAGGAATGAGATTCTTACATTTAGACGAAGAGATTAATAAAAGACACACACACACACAAAAAAAAAAAAAAATCATACTTGAGGAAATCTGATGTGTCAGTTATGGCCAGTATCTTCAGTATGATAAGTACAAAGCAAAAAATCTTGAAGATACCTATTGGCTTCTGACACGGACAATCCCCATAGAGCGCCAGCTGCTCTCTCCTGAAGGCCAGGAGCGGCATTTGAACAGGAATGTGCAAGCGCAACCTAAATAAAAATACAATATTGAAGCTTCAGCATGTGCGCTAACTTTCTATCTCACACAAAGACAAAAAATAAATTTAGGCATGCAACCCCCAGAAAGATTTTGCAGTAATGTGTGAAACACATTTTCAACAAAATGGCTTTCAAGGCCAAAGGATAAATACTTGGGAAAAAAGTAGTGCGAGCACTCCATAATAAGTATTTACAACTACTCAAGAGCATAGTTACCAGGAACGTGGGACGTTTCGGGACGCGGGACGGGTACGGGAACGAGGAACGTGACTTAGTAAATTTTAGGTACGCTGGGGGTAGGATCAATTGGGAACGTGGTACGCTCTATATTGAAAACACATCACTAAGTTGAATATAATAACATATATATACACACACACTTACATATATTTATATATATAAACTTTTAGGGAGATAAAATAGTATAATGTAAAGGCGGATAACAATAAAAGATTGTAAATGAAGACAAGATTCTACGTTGATGACCGTTTATTTTCCGGTACGATTGTTTGAGTACTTTGGGTCGAGTTCCCTTGTGAACCCGGGACGCGTGTTCCCGGGACGTGGGACGAGGGGGGGTTGGGAGTTCCCGGTAACTATGCTCAAGAGTGTCTATGACAGCCAAATAGGAAAACTGAAAAATGAAGAGCTGTAATACTACAATCTAAGGTTGTACAAGAATCAGATCAGGTAGGTTGATCAAATGTAGTAGACAAATAGGAACAATGTTACGGTTATCAAATGTTGGTTGCCGAAGGTGTTAACACATCATGTGAATGGTAGAATTTGCTATAGGTCCCACTACCCATCAATGGAAGATGAACTTCCATGGCAATTAGATGTCTTATTTTCTTGCAAATAGAATAACCAACAATAAAGGATAAGAAGGCATCATACTCCCTCTGTCCTAAAATAAATGTCCAAAAAAGTCAAATTTGCTCTTGATGAAGAGTAAATTTGATTTATTTATTTATTTTTGTTTCTTTTTGGACATTGATTTTGGGACGAAGTTAGTAATATTTGTTAAATCCCAAGGCACTCTAAATCATTTTGGGACAAAGGCATTGTTGTGTTGTAAATCCCAAGGCACCCCAAAGCACCAAAGGCTATCCTGGAGCCTAAGCGCAAGGTGCAGGCACGCCCGAGTGACTAAGCCAAAAAATGCTTAAATGTTCATATTTATCATCATACGGTAATATATAAGACGTATGTCGGTATGTGAATGCATCAACATAAGCTCTTAAAGAGACCAGGAGGTGAAGTTACGAGTGAAAACAAAATAAAGATCAAAGCTAATTTAAAACGAAAATATACATAAGGCCAGCCTGATTAAAATGTAATATAAGTCTTTAGTATTCGCTTATTAGACTTTCAAAAAAAAATGCCCTAACTAATAAAAATTAATGAGAGTATTAGTGAAGCTAGTTCAAAGAAGAAGTTGTGGTGGGTATGCAACACCAATTTTCACCAAATATAAGGACTGCTAGTAAGCAATAAATATTTTTAACAAAACCATAATAGAATAGTTACTCAGGTCAGAGACAATCCCACTCATCATTTCCTTGGAAGCCATTTGGCATACTATTAACTAATGCCGATTAAAACTATCAGCTCCCGTCTTTAAGAAAGTATAATATACTTGCCTTCCACATTCCATTGCATTTTCCCATTTAATGGCCATTTCACCTGGTTGCACACAACGTGTATTTGTATGTACTCTTTTCAGCTCAACCTTTGTCCTCAACATATTATTCCCATTTTGTTTTGACCAAACAATATCATCACTAAACTCGCACCAATAATATCCTTCAAAAATCAGTGCCCCATGTAAGTTTTCTAGCCTTCTTTGACCTCTATATCATATCATGTGTTGACATTATCACACTTTCTGAGGCTATCCCCCACCCCCACCCCCACCCCACAAACACACACACATAATCTTTCCTGACAATGCACAATATATGTTATCATAAACTACACATGCATCCATGAATAGTATATGAGCCCATAGCATATATCAGCATGGAAGCAAATACGATTAAGATCTACAGCCACTTTTCAAGCATACATTTGCATGCCACGACATTTCTATAAGCATTTGTGCTGCTTATATCCACACGTGTGTGCAGAAACGTTGTTCTCTTTAGCTGACACATTCTCATTTATTTTCCCAATAAAAGGATAAGCTTCAGTCAAACCTCCCCCCAAGAAATCTACAGAACATCAACACTATGCACCTCTAAGATCAAAAGAAATAAAACTTGAGTAACTCAACATGATTATCATTATAAACCCCGAGAGCTCCAAGCTCTAATGGTTATATACCTTTCTCTTCATGAACTATTTCAATGACAAGAATGCCCTTCACAAACTTCCTTTCCTACCGGAGGCAATAAAAAGTCTGATCCTGGGCGAGACTTAATTCCTAGTTGGTCCGAATTCCTAACACCAAACGGGTAGTTCTTTTCTGCCCACAATTACCGGTGTATTTATGCCAAAGCTAAAGGATATCTCTTGCTTTAAATGAGTGAATAAACCAAGACCATATCTATATCCATTCAATCCACAACTGTTCCATTGATTGGTGATTTTATACTTTTTTACAGTACCCATGACTCACGGAAAAGAGTAATAATTACTCAGGGAAAAATAAGTGCGGACAGAAAAGACATTGGTAAGGCCAATCAATGAAGACAATATGTGCAAATTTAAGTGCAACAAAGGGAACAAACATACAGAAAAGTAGAGAGGTTATCAGATTAAGATGAAAGCAAAATTATGACATACAAATACAGACCCGTAAAAACGCATGCATGCATACACTTTACAAACATGAGTCAATTAATTAAATTCTTCTCAAGACGCCAACGTTTTCACAGAGACAGCATTGAAGTTGCTGGTCATTAAGAAACCAAGCGTGTTACAAGCAACACCAGAAGTTCTATTTCAAGTCAAAAAGGCAATCCTCCATTAAATTGTTACCCATAAAGCAATTATATTAACAGGACACTCTTTAGATGCTCGATAGGTCTACAATAAATGTGACATGGTCCAGGAAGTCAGGGTAAGAACATTGTACCAATGCTTCGACGCCACCTGCTGATGCAATAGCTTCTCGATTTCTGTCGTCAAATGATAAGTTCCACAACGCGCCAGCTGCCTCTTGCCTAAAAGAGAATGAATCGAAGTGTGATGTTAGGATAGAATTTGTACTTGGCAGGCGGCTTAAAAACCCAGTAAAGCATAGCAAGGTATAAAATAGGAATGAAAAGGATCATAACCGGTGACCATTAAGGAAACTAAAATATTATAGTTAGCGAATGATGAGCAGGACCACCAAAATTAGTACTAATATAGAAAGACGCTTATTATGGAAATGTCAAGAGCTAATATCATTTCTCTGGATTGTGTGCTTGTTTCCTGGGCTTTTTTTTTGTTGGTCATCTACCAGCATCAAGCTGAGGGACACATCGCCCTCTCATATGAAGTACTCCCTCTGTCCCGAAATGATCTTCTCATTTGCCATTTTTCATTGTCCCAAAAAGTTCTTCTCATTTCTACAATTTGGGCATGGAAGTGCATAAACAAAACATGACTAGTGAATCAAGTGTTCATATCCTAAAAAGTTTGAATAGTCAAATAGGAAGATCATTTTGGTACGGAGGGAGTATCAACTAAGGCAGAATGATAGCTATATACCTACTAATCAAAACAGCACCCTAATCATAGGAACAGATTCAAGTTTCCATTATTGCATTAGAGGGATTGCCTTCAGCAAAAATAAGGATGACACAAATGGCAAAGAACCCAAAAGAAATTGGAGAGTGTAAAAAGAATTTTAGGTTTAAAAAGCACCTGACACCATCATGGGGGGAACGAGTGAGCTGCACAAGTGCATTCAGAGCTCCTTCTTCTTGTCCAACAGCAGAATTGTTACTATTGCTATCTCCATGAGCAGCCAGATTAGCCAAAGCACGAGCAGCCTGGATATTAAGCAAAACTAAAATGAAGCTACAACAAAGGAGCCGAATTATCAAGAAATATCACATGAATCGCTTTACGAAACCAAATTTTTCACGGCCTAAGTTATGTATGTAATCTAGGAAGTAGCCTGTCTGGTTCAATTTCATTTTCTGAGAGGCGAAGTAGCTCATGCAATATGAGATCATATACTGGTATCCATTTTTTATCGTTCCAAACAAATATTACTACCTCTGTTTCACTTGAAGAGGTAACTCTTCCTTGTTGGGCAGTCCCACTTAAAGAGTAACCTTTCTATTCGGCCTTCCTTTTTTCATTGTGTATACTACCCTTCCGATCACACCTAGGTTGAATCAAATACTTCCTCCTTGTTTTGAATCCAATTGTTGAGGGGCACTTTAGAACATTACTCAACCATCAACCACTTCAAGTGGGACGGAGGGAGTACTCCGTACTAAAGAGTGTCCTAAGGGATGGAAAATCACAAGCATTACTCCTCTTAAAACGGTTGATAGTATTACCTGCTCTTGTACTCCCTCATATTTGCAATTCCGAGCAAGCATCACCAAAGCATGTACACCCCTAACCTTTGCAACTTCCATACTACACTTCTCATCAGCAGCCAAATTTGCTAGTGCACCAGCCGCCCGCTCCTAGGGAAAAAAATCAAACGGCAGCGTATTAAAATTTAACTCTAAAAACATCAAATCTGCGTATCTCATGTTTATTCATGACAAGCAAGCACATACCAAAACTCCATCACCACCTTTAGACCATTTGAAAATTAGATCAACTAAAGCTTTTACACCATCCGCTTCAGCAATAGCACCCTGAAAACAGTAATTATACGTTTAAAAGCTACAACAATATGGAAGCATACAATGATAAAAGCATGCAAGATTCCAACAACCTTGTGTTCTTCTCCAACAGAGAGATTCCACAACCCTCCAGCAGCCTCTTCAGCCACCAATCTGTTCATGGATCTTGCAAGATTTGCTAAAATCGTGATTCCTCCATCTTCAGCAACAGCTTTTGCAACACTATTATTCACAGACAAGTTTGCTATAGCCTACACATCCAAACCAGAGAAAACATTTTCACCATTGAACATGAAGAGGGGTCTTAGATATGCACGGGATTAATGTACGAGTGCGGTGAACTCTATCAAGCTCATCAGGGAAAAATCTTACCTTTGTAAGGCAATCTTCTGATTATTCTTGTTTTAGATACCCCCTCCGTCCCAAATATAAATCTCACACTTTCCATTTTTATCCGTCCCAAAATAAATGTCACATTTCTAAATTACGAAAGAGTCTTAGTGCAATTTTACCATCGTACATGCAATGTACAAATAAGTAAAACACGTTTCTTAACTGCGACATTTATTTTGGGGCGGATGGAGTAATCAAAAGTAAAGTCCCCAACATGTACTTTGTACAATCTAAGCAAGTTAAATTAGAAAATTACCTTTGTAGCTTCTGACTGAAGCCCCTCCCTCCATGATCTTGCAAGGTTTAGAAGGAGGCGTATTCCACCATCTCGCATGACAGCTTCTGCCCTTCTACCATCAATACTAGCATTTTCATCATCTATGACAACAAATGTTGCAAGGCCAGTGGCTGCCCTTTCCTGAACATCCTCTTGAGAACTCTGTATTAAACTGAGCAGAAGTGCTGCCCCTTGTCCGAGCCAGAAATTATCCAAACCCTGTGGGTTACTCTCTGCAATACGCAGAAGCGAATGGGAAAGGATCCACTCCAGCCAAGTCATTATCTCATCCAAGTATCTATCTTTGTTCTTTGAGCTCCGCCACTCAGAGAATACGTCCCTTTCTTTTTTTGTAGTGTCGGCAAATAGAGAAGCTACTCTTTTGAAGGTGTCGTTAAAAAAGGCGAGGAGCATTTTACCTTTATTATTGTTATTAACAGCAAAGGAAGCGTCTTCCTCAAGGGCTGGGCAGTTCAATGCACACAAGACTTTCAAACTATGCAACGATGAAAACAATCTTATAACAACACTTGGAATGATATCTGTTCTTGAAACATCTAAACCTTTCAGATTAGGGAGCTTACCCCAATGTTCTGCAACCGAAACCCACTTCACATTAGTGGTTCCTGCAACCGAAAGGAAACAAACCGATATGACATTTCCTAATGCTGTCTCGTTAATGTTAAGACAGTCTATAAAACCAATGTCGGTCAAGTAAGAACAGTGCTTAGCCAAAGAATTAATGGCATCTCCATCAACTTCCCGAATTCCAGAAAGCCGAAGCTTCCTCAGTTTAGGACAGCAAACTGCTATTGCTTTTATTGCATCGCTGCTAATTCTTTCACAAAAATCTGGTCCAAGTTGGAGGCTTTCAAGCAACTCATGTCGAGCTGCAATCACTGAAAGTGTAGCATCAGTGAGTTTCCTGCAATAATCACCACTGATTTCTCGTAAACCCCTAGCTTGAAGACTTATTATTGCATCAGCAGATTCAGCCCCACGAAAACGAAGTTTCTGAAGATTAGCACATCGATTTGCAAGAACGGATGCTGTTGTAGAGTCACATTTGTGAGCACGAAGATCCAATGATTGCCATAAACATGGAGAAAAGCCAAGACTCCTCCAAGTTCGACAGGTTGATGACAAATTAGCACGATCGCGATAATTCAGACATGTAAACAGCTGAATGACAGTATCATCGGGTAATCTAGTCCAATCAACATCTTTTTCATTCACTGAATCCTCTACCACCTTATCCTTAATCGCCACCTTCCTCCGTGTCCTTCGACTCATATCTCAATGAGCCCCTCTGAGTCAGTCAGTTATACCCTCCAAGAACCACAATCCCCAAACCCTGATTAGCCAAACAAAACCAATGTCTGTCAGAATGAAGCCCACATAGAGTGAAGGAACTCACCACGCCTAAAAATCACGCCATTCAACCTCGAAAAAAGCCCAGAAACCAAAATCCTCAAACATAGTTATAGAAACTAAGGAACAAAAACAAATGGTCAAACAACATCTAAACTTTTGACCTCAAAACACAAATCTTCAAAACCATTGACAAAATTAGAGCAAGCCCAGATACATCAACCTCAAATCTCACAACCCAAGTCCCAAAAGCAAGTAAAGGGGCAGCCAAAAAACCCAAAAAGGAATGCCTTTTTTCTTTTTTACCTCAGATGAACCCTAATCCTCAACCCACTTACAAAACTAAAACGTTGAATAAGCAAAATTATTAAAGACCCCTCAAATATATACAATACAGAATTGGGAAAAAGAAACCAAACCCACGATATAACACATTCAAATCGAAGCTGAAAATAGAAAAGATACCCAATTACAATTGTATTACAGTCAATCAAGTCAATGATTTTCCCAAACCTGAGGTGGGTCTTCCTTGATTTCTTTTAATCTTGATGGACTCGGCAATAAATCTATTGCCTTTGAACAAGATTGCATTCAAGAAAACCTCAACGCAAGCACTAATGGTAGCTGGATAGATATATGTATAGATATAGATATAGATATAGACAGAGAGGGAGAGGGAGAGGGAGGAAGACAAGGGTGAGGAAGGGTAGGAGAGAATTCAGGTACTTGTATATATAATCGAAGAGGTTGAGAAAGGCAAACCCTCAAGCCCTTGTCCACCCCTCACTGTCTCTCTTGTTTGGGTGTGCTCCAAGTGTAACAATTGAGAACAAATTACAGATAATAATTTATAGTGTGTGAATCAATTGATTTGGGGGAGAGGGCCTATAAAAATGGGCAAAGATAATTATAGCTATCTGATCTATGCTATGGTTTTTGTTCTATGGACAGTGCAAATATATAGGGAGCATCAAATTACCTCAATCGTGATCATGTTGGTGTTCAATTTTATTTATTTTTTTGGTGTAAATGTTGGTGCTCTCTAGATTAATATGCTATTAGTTTCCACTGATATGGAATTGTATCAATCTTTTATCATTAACTTTTGTCTACAATTACTTTAAGTTTAAGGATACTTACAACAGTTGTGTTATATTGGATCACAAAAACAGTAAATGCAAATAAACACATATTCATGTGGTTCACTAACTATACGTTAGCCACATCGCTAATAGAATGAAAGCATATTGTACCATAGAGATGAGACACATATTATAAATTACAGTAGGGTAATAAAAATAATAATGTATATAATACGCTTTTAACATATGAGTTGGATTATGAATAGTACCTACTTTCTTCGCTTTAATTCGCATCTCACTTCTCAAGAAATAATATATCACACATGATTATCAACAGTACTTACTTTCTTTACATTAATCCTCTTCTCACTTCCCAAGAAATGATATTTTCACATCATTATGCTTAATTCTTTCATGATGAACATGATCCTCGGCTAAAAAAATGCACTCAAACTGGCGCATTCTGTAGTTACTTCATGATGTAGACTAAGACTATTGCTCAAACAAATTCCCTCTTTAGTTGCTTTTGACAATGACACATACTTTATATCTGTAGTAGTAAACGATGTCACTGTAGGCTGTGCCAGCTAACAACTGAATTACCAAGAGTTAAAAATAACCGGTCATAGATTTTATGTTGTCAACATCTCAACCATAATCAGAATTTGAATACTTTGATATCAGATGTACCTTTAAAGTAACATTTTTTTTTTACAGCTTGTCAACGCTCCTTACCAAGTTCACACATAAACCTAGTAAAACCCTGATAATATGTGTAAGATCAGGCTTAATGCAAATCACATCGTACATTATACTTATTACGAACTCGAGTCATGTACTCATTCTCCTCAACAGATTTAGGTGCAAATGCAACAGACATGTGTGTTGTTACAAAACTTATCTATGAGATTTGTTGTATTTATTGTAGATATACCAAATATTGACAAGAGATTAATGGAGACATACGCGTAAGTTCGCGTACAGGGGTGTTCAAGGTATTTCGATATATTGAATGAGAGTGAAAAGTAGAAAATTTCGATGTTGTAAACACACAATTGTTAAATGCATCTATTGTTGGGGAAAAAAAAAGATTATGTGTCATCATTAGGGAAAGCGATATCTTTGATCAGATTTTCATAATAGTTTTATTATTATTTTTCAATAATAATAAAAAATACATAAATAGAAAGTTAAGTTTTGTATTCAAGATGATTTGCCGTAGTGTATGGTGTCCGCATATAATAATGTGTTGATTGATAAGACAAAGGAATATGTTGAAAGCATGTTAGAATCGTGGAGAAAGACTTTGGATTCTTAAGGTTTTAGGCATAGTAGAAGCAACACTGAATATTTGGAGTGTACGTTTAGGAGAGTTTAAAGCAAGGAGATATGGATGATAACTTTAGATGGAAAGACTGTCCAAGCCTATGATATTTTTTATTATCTTTGATATATAATCAAAAAGGATAGAAATGTGACTCAAAGAATCAAAATAGGTTGGTTGAAGTCGAATAGTTGTCACGCGGTTTCTTTGTGATATCAGCAATGTCCCATAAATTAAAGGGAAATTCTACAATGCGATAATGTGGTCTGCGCCATTATATGGTAGTGAGTGGTGGACCGGTATACAATGGCATGTTTTTAAGCCGAATGAGGTAAACATGTGTATGCGTTTTTCATGTTGCAATGCTTAGTTAGGTATTTATCGTCGACTTAAATGTTTAATTTCACATACTATATAATAAGAGCAATGCTAGGAGTACAAAATAAACTCACAAAATCTTGCTCATAACATGAGATGACGATATTTTATTGGCTACATCGATAATGAACCTGCCACACTCTAATTTAAAACACCAATAAAATCATTACATTTAGGATTTTGTGAGCAAGATTTTATAACTTTTTTGTGCCCCTAATATTATTCATATAATAATGTCAAGTACCTCCCGTCTAGAAAATAAGAATAATACTATGTGCACAAAAAAGTCACAAAAACTTGCTCACAAAATCTTATGTGTAATGATGTTATTGGTTTTTTTTTTTTTTTTTTTTTTTTGATACCCAGGTTTAGTCCTGGGGGTGGTAGTTCCGGCCCCTCTTTCCTACCACCCGGCAAATCGCGGGATGTGCCTCAATAGCTAGGTTTAGAGTACATGTCAACTAGTAACACAATACAAGGTCCGACCCCGGAAAAGAGCCCGGAAAACTCAGTTGTACCTACGGTTGCTCGGCACCAAAGAACTCCGTTGTGCCTACGGTTGCTCAGCACGGATGCTCCCACCAAGTTTCGAACCCACGCTACATGCCTCCAGCGCAACTTATGTCCTCCTCCTTTGCCACTGAGCTATGCCCCGAGGGGCGATGTTATTGGTATTTTTAATTAGAGTGTGACGAGTCCAATATCGATGCAACCAATAAAATATCGACACATCACCTTGTGATGAAGATTTTGTGACTTTATTTTGTGTCACTGGCGTTGCTCTGAAAATAATTGTGTTGGACCCTTCACCCTCCGGGTCCTTCACCAACTAGTCCACCGCCGGAAATGAAAATGAGGGAGACGAGAGGCAATGTTCCTGAGGACGGAAGCCGGAGAAGAAGTTAACGGCCGCCGGAAGCCCCCATCTGGTAATTCATTCCACGCTTCAGTTCTCCCGTTTACAATCTCTCTTGTCCTGATTCAAAAATATGGCTCGCTCACTGACAAAATCAGCCCTTTCAAATTCAAATTCACATTTCATTTCGTTCGTCGTTAATTTCGCAGTGATTAAGCATAAAACCACTATCTATAGACCTATTTCTGAACGAGAAATTGTTATCTACACCAATTCGAGAAAGCATCAGCCGTTTGAAAATCATTATCATCGATGTTATTGTTCTACAATCGAGCCCGAAAAGTTGTGCTGGGCAGGATCAAATGTTGCTAATTTGCTAAAAAGGTTTGAAATCTCATTGAACGATCATCGAATCGATGAAGCTTGGGATGCCTATAGTGATTTCAAGAACCTGTATGGCAATATCCCAAATGATTCACTCGTAACTAGGTTAATTACAAAGCTGTTGTATTCATCTGAGCCTAAATGGCTCGAAAAGGCGAGTAGTTTAGTTCTTTCACTTGTTAGAGAAAAGCCGAACCTGCTTCGGATTGACCTGTTGACCAAGCTTCTTCTCTCTTTAGCCAGAGCGCAAATGCCGGTTCCTGCTTCTATGATTCTTAGATTGATGATTGAGAAAGAGAATTTAGGGTTACCGAGAGAGGATATATTGGGATTGGTTATTCTTCATATGGTCAAGATGGAAATTGGAACGATTCTTGCATCTAATATAGTGGTTGAAATTTGTGATCGTTTTCAACGCTTGAGCTCGAGCAAAAATCCCAGTGGGGTTAAGCTCGTTAAACCCGATACTATGATCTTTAACCTTGTTCTTGATGCTTGCTTAAGATTCAAATCTTCTTTTAAAGGGCAGCAGATTATCGAGTTGATGGCACAAGTAGGTGTTATTGCAGATGCACACACTATAGTCATTATATCTCGGATTTATGAGATGAGTGGTCAACGCGATGAACTGAAGAAATTTAAAGGGTATGTTGACCGGGTTCCCGTGCCTTTAGTTCAACATTACTGTCCGTTTTATGATAGTCTCTTGAGCTTGCATTTTAGATTTGATGATGTTGATTCTGCATCCGAGCTCATACTGGATATGAACAAATGTAAAAGGTCTCTCTCGATTCCTAGTATTGATGTAAGGTTTGGCCTTGAGAAACCCTACTTCATTCCAATTGGTTCTCGAAATCTCAGAATAGGCTTGAAACTTCCGATTTTACCTCATTTGCTGCAGAAGGATTCTGTTCTAAAAGTGGAAAGTGAAGAGGATTATCTTGTTACGTATAAGAGTGGGAAACTTTTTCCTCACAACAAAGCCCTGGCAAAGCTTATAATACAGTATAAGAGACAAAGGAGGATTAGTGAGCTTTCAAAGGTTTTGATTTGCATGGAGTCAGGGTTGTCAGAAACGGGTTTATATGTTAATGTGATTGATTCTTGCATTCATTTGGGTTGGTTAGAGACTGCTCACGACATTTTGGATGATTTTGAACAAGAAGGGATAATGTTAAGCGGTCAATTATATTCATCATTGTTGACTGCTTATTGCAAAGGAAATATGTTTAGGGAAGCAGAGGCGTTGCTAAAACAAGTAAAGAAAGCTGGTTTTAACGTATCTAATGGCAATATTGTCTCTGAAACTACTAGTTTCAAAGATGGAAGTTCAGATCTGGCTATGTGTTTGGTCCAAGAAACGAGAGACGTCGGGAAAGAAGTACCTTCCTTGGTTTACGAGTTAAATTCTTCTGTTTATTTCTTCACAAAAGCCAAAATGATTGATGATGCTTTGAAGACGTACAGAAGAATGCCTGAATTAAATATTCATCCGACAGTGTCAACTTTTGTTTATCTAATTCGTGGGTATTCTTCTTTGGAAATGTATCGTGAAATCACAATCTTGTGGGGAGATATTAAGAGGAACTTTGAGAATGGGAATCCAGTGGTTGACAGAGATTTGTATGAATTACTGGTATTGAATTTCTTACGGGGTGGTTATTTTGAGAGGGTGATGGAGGTTACCAGTTGCATGAAGAAACACGGGATATTCTCAGACAAGTGTTTATATAAAAACGTGTTTTTAAAGTTTCACAGAGATCTGTACAGGAACTTGAAATTTTCTAGTGCTAAAACTGAGGCTCAAAGTAAGAGGCTTGAGCATGTACAGGATTTTAGGAAGTGGGTTGGGATCGATTGAAGTTAATTTGGGGGAATTTTCTAGCATACGACGGATCATGGATGCTATATGGGCAAGATTCTTTGACCTAAAAACGATATTTAGTTCGTGGCCAACATAATATTTGAACTCCATAAGGGTGCCAGAGTTTCAATCCCTCACCTTCTGGTAACAATTTCTTCATTTTTCATAAATTTATGATTCTTATTTCAGAAGTAGTTGGTGTGCAAATGTGCTTTCACTTTCTTGACTAAAACAAAAATTCCCGTTGATACTTTAGAAAAGGCCATAGGGGAAACGTTTATTAAGTTCTGCAGCTACTATTTGCTCCAACAGACTTATGACAATGGCATCCTCTACATGATGTGAAGGTCAACTTTATGCTATCGCCATACAAAAGCTAGGGGGACGGAAGCTCCATTGACTGCAAAGTCCGGTACAAGTCATACACTCTTCGCTTGTACACATTAACAATAATTTTACCAAATCGTTAGTCATAAAATAATTTGGGGTCGGCAAACATGATGAAATGTTACTCCAGCACTCATTGTTTTTTGTGTCAAAACTTGTCAAGTGAAGTCGCAAATTCATGTAAAACACAATCACATCAACATTGAGGATTGGAGTAAATTTTGAGTCGCCATTACACTCAGGCTTTTACAGTATAGTCTCTGTGTCGTGCGTTACAATAGTTATAAACCGGCCCTCATAGATGAGTTGCTTACTTAATCAGGCAAAAGAAACACATTTGTGACCATTTTTTCGTCGAAGAAATTGTATGCATGTGTTGAAGTCTCGAAGACTTCCATCATTTCCGATGGAGCCAAAGACTCACTATTTTTTGGCTTGGGAATATGATGGAATAAAGCAAAATGGGTCACTACACTGTCTGCGCTTCTTTGTGATGAAGCAGCAGTCAGTCCATGCAATTTTCGACGCAATTTTCATCATGGGTCATTTGGAAACAGCCTCTATGTGCTTTAATACAGGGGCAAGGCTGCGTACATCCGACTCCCCCTTACCCCACCATAGGTGGGAGCCTTTGTGGCACTGGGGTAATGTTGTTGTTGTTGTTGTTGTTGTTGAAGTCTCGAAGAGTTATAATTACAACAACATAAAAATATCCGAAAAATTGTTCATACCCTTAGCTCAAATCTGAAGGAGGAAAAAACAAATACTAAAATTTTAATAAAATATCGGGACGAAAGCATAACACACTTGAATAGCATGAGATTATCCATCATCAAGCTTTCGCAGATTATTGTAGCTTAGTCCCATCAACACGTTCAACCGGAGGCAATGTCTGCAATGCAAATAACCCAAACGCATCAATTTGGAAACAGAAGGTGTTTGGGACATTTCATCAAACAGTTGATATGCATAGATTTATAAAGCGCTAAATCAGAAAACTAAATCACTATCACAACTGTTTTCAAATTTTCTTTCACACATATAAACAAACAGATTGATTATAATCATCAAAAAGGGGACAGGTTATGATTTGAAGGAGTTAATGACGATTACCAAATCAGGCTTGAAAAAGTTATGAACAACAGAGGCGCCGGTGAGTAGAGAAGCAATGACGACGACGCATGACCACGCCAACGATGGAGTTCCGATCGGCTGCCTACCTCCAAATTTCCGGTTCATATTCTGATCAAACACCCTTAAATTTGGTATGGAAAACAAACAATGTATTGCGCGATCTATGAGCAATAATAGGATGGGAAATAATAAATGATGTTAAAAAAACTAACGACAAGTCAATTAAATTTAAAGATATAGTTAAAGGGCAAATTACACTTTAGGGCCTAATGTCTACGAGGCGCGCGGTTGCATTTTGGGGCCTGACGTGCAAAAGTTAGCGAAATAGGGCCTGACTTGACACTTTGTTAGCAAAATAGGGGTTTTTAACAGTTTTCGTTAGAAAAATCCGTTAAGTCACATGTGATTGACGAAATGGATCGATATGAAATGAGAATTAGTTCTTAAGGGGTTAAATATAAATACTTAAACTTAAAGTCACAAAATATGAATTTTCAAGTTTTAAATTAAAATTTTGAAAAAAAAAATAACTAATATATTAAAAAATTAATTTTAATTATAAATAAATAAATTATTTTTGACAATTATTTTTCCCAAATCTAAATAAAAATATTTATATAAAATTTTAAAATAAAACAAACAAATTATGAATTTTCTTTGATTTTTTTTTTTTTTCAGATTTAGATCTTCGCTTCCAACCTCCCATTTTCGTCATCTCTCTCGTCTCAAAACACCATTGACCACCATCTCCATCAATTTAGATGGACAAAACTTATAAATTTTTTCTGAAAAAAATATTCTTGAAGGGAAATGATTATTTATTTAAAAAAATTAAATCAAAAATTTAATATATTAGATATTTTATTTAAATATTTTAATTTAAAATTTGAATACTTATATTTTGCGACTTTAAATTTAAGTATTTATATTTTACCCCTTAAGCACTAATTCTCATTTCAAATTGACCCATTTCGTCAATCACGTGCAAATCACATGTGACTTAACTAACTTTTCTAACAAAAAACGTTAAAAAGCCCCATTCTACAACGAAAATGTCAAGTCATTCTACAACGAAAATGTCAAGTCAGGCCTTAAATCGCCAAATTTTAGACGTCAGGCCCTAAACTGCAACCGCCTCGTAGACATTAGGCCCTAAATTGTAATTTTCCCATTGTTAAATGAGTTTATAGCTAAATTATTCTGTGTACTAATTGGACATAGTCAATTTTACAAACGTACTTCTCAAACATTAGATTGAACATGCGTACTTAACTTTTGACTTAATTTAAACCATTTTTTTAATTGTTGTTAAAAAAACTAACGACCAATCAATTAAATTTAAAGATTTAACAAGTGCAACAATCGCCCCCAAAGGAGTGGCCCGGTGGTAAAGCCAAGTCTCACCCTCGGTGAGCTTGACGGTTCAATCTCTCTCCTCGCCTCCTTCTAGCGTGAGCATCGTAAAAAAAAACACACAAAAAAGTGCAACAATCAAATTGTTTAAAGGGGGCTGAAAATGTATAATGTTAAAATATTTGATTAAATTATTTCTGTAAGTTGAAGGGTTAAATTACCCCTTTTTGAGAAAAGAAAAAAAAAAAAGGAAAACCGGGGGGCTAAAGTGCAACACCTATTTCATGGACTGATTTGAAAGTAAGAAAAGTTAAAGTGGGTAAAGTGAAATGTTTTAAAGAATTGTGGTCGCATGATACATTTTTGGATTAATCTAAACCGCTCTTTGTTGTTTTGTCTTTTAGTGATGTGTTTTATAATAAAAATAATAAAAATATAATTAAATTGTAGGATACAATTTAGTTCACTTGGATACATCATTGGATACATTACATGACTTGGATACATCATTTGATACATTACTTGGATACATTAGGTAAAAACTAATGTATCCAATGTGCACTTTGATACATCATTGGATACATTATGTTCTCACGGTTCTCACGATATTTAGGTTCTCATTTGAACACCTACCTATATATATATATATATATATATATATATATATATATATATATATATATATATTCAAATGCTTTCTTTTATAACTTTTGGGATACTAATTGGTAGGAATATGCATTTGAATCAATGACTATTGGTTAAGGATATGTCCGCGACAAGTCGAATGATTCTTGGGACTTGAATTGGCAAAAGGAAATCCTTTTGGTACAAAGATTAAGGTTCATTGGTTTAATTAGGTTTCTTATTGGTATAAGGAATTGTGTAATTATTAGGAAAGTCGTTTCCTAATGAAAATATAATTACTTTGTACACAAGAAATAGGATTCCAATAATTTTGTACACAAGAAATAGGATTCCTTCGCCTTTAGGGATTTTTGTATTTATGACTATAAATACTACTCTCTACCCTAGCATATTTTTTGTCGGCCATCTTGAGAGATACAAGTAGAGATCCAAGATCTAGATTTAGGTTGACAGAATTATTTGCTTAAATAATTCGTGCAACAAGCAAACAATATTAGTGAAGATCGTCTTTTGTAATTGCCAATGAATAGTAATATATTCTCCCTTCACCCGTTGACGTAGCCAAGTTGGTGAACCACGTAAATTTTTGTGTTCGTGTTTGATTATTTCGCTTGCCATCGTTCTACTAGTACCAACAATTTTGGAATTAAAAATAAAGATCACATTTATTATTGCCAAATGAACAAGAGTAACCTTCCTTATCCAAAACTGTGATAGATATTAAATTCCATCTAAATGACGGTACAATGAATGTATTATTTTAATACAAAATAATAACCAGTACTTAACAATAACCTAAAAGTCCCTATGCCTATTACTTCAACCGGATTCCCAGCTCCCATATAGATGTATCTCTCATCTTCATTGGGTCTTCGGTAATTTCAGGCAATCCTGCATAGACATACTAATGTGAGTTGTTGCACCAGAATCCAACCACCATGTATATGTAGGAATTGAAACCAAATTAGCCTCAGTACAAATAAGACCAACTGACATACCTTTCTTAGCACGCTGTTGGTCCCAAAGGGGAAACAAGGGTATGAAAAATAGTTAGAGGGTGTGAATAGCTGTTTTGAAATTCTTTTTCAAACCATTTTGCAAAACAATGGCATATGCGGACAGCTCAAATTTTGGCTAAGTATAGCGCGCAACAAGAGTGTGAAATGCAAAGCGGAAACTTAAAGCAATCACTAATGCGCAAGCATATGCGCAGGAGTGTAAAAACGCACGCACTAATTTTGGCCTAAATAGAGGCGCAAAAATGTACTAAGACAGAAAGCAAACAAACACAATTCAAACAATGCAAGACAATCTACAAAGATCAAACAAAGCAATATATCAGAAAAGCGTGAAAGTAAAATGAAAAGCAAAATAAAGTGCAAGCTATTTGGAGATGTTCGATTGGAAATATCTACGTCCTCTACCAAGATGGTTAATCTTGGATTTCTAACTATGAGAATTATATTAGTTTGAGGAGCTTTTTCATGATTACAAAGAATCAAAACTCAAAACTTAATCTATGCTTTTAAAAACAAATCCTAGACTAAACCGGTGTATCTCTAGAAGTATGATCTATGTGATCAAAACTTCAAGAGATGTGTGTGTGTCAGAAATCTGGGCTCTATGAATCTATGAGATGAAGAGCACAAGATATTCTGGTGTTACAAGGCTTTAGGATCTGGGCTTGGTTAAGGTATGAAGATATGAAGGTTGTTCTTGAGAATTCTGGAAATGAGCAAGCAATCTTCAAAACTTCAAAGTTTCTCTTTGGAAGCAAAAACTCAAGCATCTTGGAAATAAGGATGAGCAGGTTATTTATAGCTGGGAGCTTGAAACTAGCCGTTGGAGCTTTGATCAAGGACAATGAGCTGACACAATGTGATTGGTATGCAGCTGTCCTTTGTATCCGTTGGAGACAGAGCAAGAAGACAAAATTCAAATCTTCTTCTAGAAGGATGAGAGCTGTCTTCATTTGAAATTTCTCACTAAGGCGCGTCTTCATCTATGTGTATGCTGAGTGTGCTTGTTTTGTCGTTTGTGCACACCTCAGCACTTTGGCTCAATCAAAAAGCGTAGCTTGTCTTGACGCTTTCCAAGCTTCTAGAATGTGAGGTCAAGAGAAAGAGAATGGACCAAGGTTGATATGCACGCGCATGAAAGACATGCGCATGTAGTGCGCATATTAGGTGCTGCGCATGGATGTCATGCGCACCACACTTGGTCATTTGCAAATGAAACCTCAAATTCAAAGTATAAGCCTTAATCACTAAGCCTAGACTATAAAGATGACTTAGCTAAAAATTGAAGTTATAAAATTTCTTACATAGGGTCCTAAAGTCCTTAAAATACACTTAGGTGATGGTATCAATCAATTCTAACATAATTTAGGAGGGTTAAGAAATAAGCATACCCAATACACGCCATGCGTGATACTTAGGGCAGTCGAACTTCATGTGAGTAAGGTCCTTGCAAAAGAATCATTTCTTAACCTTTTGATCATCAGATGATCCCTTATACTTCTTACTTGCAACCGTAATTTCCTTCCCTCCTCTGTTTGTCCCATGAGAAGAGGTAGATGCTAAATGAGCACTTTCGGGTTTAAATTGTTTCAATCTATCCTCCTCTTGTGTCACATGTGAAATAAGTTCATTAATATTCCACTTGTCCTTTTGACAATTATAGGTCACCTCAAAGTGACCAAATTGAGGAGGAAGAGCGATCAAAATTATGTGCACGGGTAAATCTTCCAATATCTCTAATTTAAGTGCCTTTAGTTTTGTCGAGAGGTGAAGCATTTCCAAAATATACTCTCTTAAATTTCCACTACCCTTGTACCTCATGGAAACAAGCTTTCTCAAGGAAACACTTGTTTCCGACTTTTCGCTTTTTGCAAAGCGTTCCTCAAGGGTGTCGAGAAAGGTTTTAGCATCAACATCCTCGGAGACACTGTTTAAAAAGGTCTCCGGGACAACGTGTAGATAGGATAGGCTAGAGCGGTGGAAGGATCCTAGGATGTCTATTTGATTTTAATTGTTAGAGTCGCCACCTATGTTATTAAGGGAACATAAGAAAAACATAAGAGTAGCCTATCTTATATACAAAACCAGATATTCGGTAAGAGAAGGGTTCGGGGTTAGGTGACGAAGTGGGAAGTACTTAAACACCCACTCCCCCCCCCCCCCCGCGGGTCTTGCTACTAAAAGTGTTCTAATGCTAAAAAGTCCTTATATTTATTGATATTAAGAATGTGATAACAATTATAAAGTAAAGAAAAGGGGAATTGCAAAGGGAAATAAAAGAGAAATGTTTTATTGGTTTTATGCTAAAGATTACATTAAGAGAAGAAGAGTAAATTAAACTAGAGTTTAGAATGTAGGGAGATAACCTTAACCAACTTTAATGTAATAAAGTGATTATTCGGTCATGTCCCATTTGATGGGGATTGCATATATTAAGAAGAATAAAATAAGAGAAGAAAAGTGAAGTGAAGTTGTACCTTAAGAAGAGGAGTTCAAACTTTGACTTGAAAAGAGTAGAGTTTTGATGCTTGAGTTGTTGTTCGGATAATTCTTGTAAAGAGAATTCTTGAGAGAATTGTATATAGTGTAGTTGTGAAGAGATTTCAAGTCCAAGAACTTGTGTATAGTTTTTGTAGAGAAGAGAAGTTGGGTCCAAAAGTTCAAGCCCTCTTCTAAGGTAAAATGAGAGGGTTTTTATAGGTGAAAAAGAGAGGAAAAGATGGCTTTTCAACCAATAAGAAAATAAATAAAAATAAATAATAAAGAGAAAATCAAATAATAATAAAAAGAAATATTTTGTTTTTAAGAAAATGGCTAAGAATATGGGATTGGGAGTTATGAATAAAGGGGGGATGAACTTGGATGTAAAAAGAGGTTTTTGTGATCAAGAAAAGGGAGAGAAAAGACTACAATCCGTAACTGCCATAATGGGAGGCGCACGCTTCCTGCTTCGCCTGCGAGAGGCGCGCGCATCCCGTAGGCAATGCCGCAGGCGCCCGCTGGTGAAAATGACATAATGACAGAAAAGACTCTAAAGTTAACTCTGTTATGCAGTTTAGTCCAAAACTAACAGAATCAATTAGGAACTTAACCGAAGTAACAGAAATCAACAAAAATAAGAAAAATAAAAATACTATGTATGCAATCGGGGTGAGAGGTCCAAGGCGGGGTGTCTACACAACGTTTTTCATGATCATTAGACTCACGCGGTTGGAACGTTTCCACTTCTCAGCAGTTAAGCAATCTTCTTGAGTGCTTTTATCAGTGAGAGGAAGAGAAAACGGTTCCCTTAATGTGAGATCAATATCCATATAGCCTAAGATCATAGTTATTTTATTTTTCTAAGTTTTAAAATTAGTCCCATTAAGCATCGGAACGGTGCTCATAGCAGCAGTTATTGAAGAAGCATTAAGTAAATCTGTTAGAATTTGAGAACAAGAGTGAAATACAAAACATGTATAAGTAACTACATAATGAAGAAATGATTAATTATATCAATGAAATCCATCTATAAGATAATCAACATGACATCAAAACTAATCTTTAGATTGCGAGTCGATTCATAAATGATTACATTGAGGTAACCAATAATTTGAACGACATTTTAATTAAATGCTTAATCTTTCTTTAGGCCGATTTAAGTATTTAACAAAACAACTCAATGTCCATTTTATTTGTTACCAAATGAATGTATAAATCTTGTCAAATAACAAGATCTTCTTTGGAAAATTCATGTCATTCACATATTAATGTAACATTCAACACTTTAACAATTTTTTATTTAAATAACGTGAATCACTTTGGTGATAATATTATTCAAAAATGTATAAAATTGTTTAAGCATATAATTAATCACAAATTTATGGTTTGAAAATGTATGTTTTTGTTCAAAAGGGTAAACAAAATTGTGCAAAATCTTTGAAAAATCAAAAGCCTGTGAACAATGCACTATGCACTGCCCGACCGGACCATGCTTAACACCAGACTGGATCAATCCTTAAGGTCCGACCGAGCATCACCTAATTGAATTGTGTTATGTGTTCTCGTACCTATTAACACTATGTGTAAATGTTGCTGTAACTAAATGAAACAGGTACAGTTAGCTTTGTCTGATTGAAAAGGGCTTAGCAAGAATTAGTCTGATTGAAAATAACTTAAATGAAAACTGTCTAGTTTGATTGAAAAGAACTTATACATTTATATGCTACTTGATGAGGTAGTTTAATGATCATGATATATCTTAATAAGGGTGCGCCCTGAAAAGGCGTAAGGTCTCTTATTCACTTAACACCCTGAAAAAGTGCATTGTTGCAATGGAATTGACGAACTTGTGTATATACAATCTCCATCAATATTATCCTTGTGATAGTGCCACAATTTATTCTCAGTATTTGGAACTGTAAATCTTGAGTGTATTACAGTTAAGTTATTGATGATTAGCCTTTCATTGAAAGTATTGTTTGGCTCCGTTCTTTCGGTCATCTCTTCCTAGTACCCGAAGAGATCCCGTATGAACTTACTGAGCATTGTTCGCTCACCCCTTCGTTATATTTTTTTTCCCAGGTAAAGAGTAGGGGGAATGGATAGGTCGCAAGGAAAGGTGGCTCTTGGTTTATTAAAGCATTTAAGACAGTCCGTTACATTAAATGTTTTGTTTTGGATTGTGGTTGATGATTGAGATCCCCTGGTTTTGGGATAGATGTTATTTAATTTAAAGACTATTTTATTATTGGAAAGTTTGGGTGTTACAAAAATAGTTTATAGTTAACACTTGAAAAATAGAGATTTTTTGATATTTAAACTTTCACTTTTATTATAAAGTAGTTTTTTTAACAACTTTATTAATTAGTCTGCTGAATAGTTTATTATATAAAGAAAGAAATTATAGCACAACCGTATATTAAAATCTTTCCCATATTGTCCTTTACAGATAAGAACAACCTTCTTTTAATATCTTCTCATTATTCTTACAGATAGGGACTCTTTATACTCCTTTTATTCCAAAATAATATTCATATTCCAATTTCTCATTAACTTTGTCAAATTTTTAAAATTAAATTTTCAAAATTACAAAAAAATAAAATAAAATTATAATGTAATATTACAATATTTAAAAAGTCAAACAAAATATTATTAATTCACAAAATCTTGTAAAAAACGTGTTTTACACTAACTATGTGTAAAACGTGTTTTACACTAACTATGTGTAAAACGTGTTTTTCAAATAACGGCTTAAGAGGGATTAAAAGACGCGGTGGCAATTTTGTAAATAAGTGGAACTCATGGAAATCTCAGCAGGCACATTTTAAAACAAGAGGAGGCATTTTTCAATACTTCACAGCAGGCATATTTGAACTCTAGAGGAGGCACTTTTTTTAGAGCAGACATGCTTTAACTCTAGAGGAGGCACTTTTTTTTTAACTTTTAACAGTGCATTTTTTGAGAAAAAATAAGTGCCTGCTCTAGTTAAAAAATGTGCCTCCTGCAGCTTCAAAACATGCCTCCTCCAGTTTCAAAACATGCCTCCTGAGATTTTTTTGAACTTTTAACATTGTCTTTTTTAAAGAAAACAAATGTCTGCTCTAGTTTAAAAATGTGTCTCCTGCAGTATGAAAATATGCCTCCTCCAGTTTTAAAACATGCTTGCTTTAAAATTTAGAAGTGCCTCTTTAAAAAAAATGTCTGTTATAGTTTTACAAAGTGCCTGATGTGGAGTTCAAAAATATGCCTCTTTCAGTGTCATAATATGCCTCCTGCAGTTTTAAAATATGCCTCCTGAGATTTCTTAAGTTTCAAATATTTACACTTATGCCACCGCGTCTCTTAAACCCTACTTGCCGTTATTAATAAAACACGTTTTACACTAAGCCTAGTGTAAAACGCGTTTTACAAGAGACTTACTCTTATTAATTTGAGATAGAGACGGTGGGAGTATGAATTTGTGAAATTTTATTATTCTTTTTACATCCAGATTTTCTCATTTTCTTTCTTTTTTTTCGTAATTATATAGGAGTGCTAGAATGAGAATAGAAGTATTCTATTTCTCAAGAAATTTTTGCCTTAAAAAATGAATGTTCATTTTCTAAAAAAATATTGTAATAGTCAACTTTTTCCATCCAAAATGTCGCCCAAACTAAATCTGGGTAATATTATGAGATAGAGGGAATACATAATTTTGGAGAAATGTAGTGCAATAAACAAAAAAATACAAATTTCAGCAATTCTTATTAATTTAAATTTTCATATTGATAATATTGTGTATATATTGTGATAGAATACCCAATTTCCATTAAAATAAACTTTTTAGGGAGTAAAAGTATGAGTAATTTTCAAACATAAATTTCTTATTACAAATAGAAAATGCACCTAAGTCAACCAGAAAAAAAAATTATGCACAAAATAGACAGAAAATGAAACAAAAACAATGTACAGCTTTTACATAAACAATAACAAATTCCATAGATGAAATTCAGTTGAGATAAACACATACTGTGACAAATTCCACATGAACAATTTCCCTTACAAACCAGAAATCAAATATTTCACTTCTAATAATATTACTGGAAAAAAGAAAACGAAAAAACAGTAAACATAGCTGATAAACAACGATGTTTCGAAACATGTCAGCTAGTAGACATAATGATGACATCACATTCCGGCGACCCCTTTGGAAGTGCTAAAATATTTTTCCTAAATTTCTCCGTTTTAGTACACGTTTTATCTACCAGTAGTTCCATCTTCTGGAGAACTTGAGAATGCTTTAGAAAATAGCCCAGAATTTGTCGCTCTCTTTTGATTCCGTAGATGAAATTGACCTCAATCGTCTTCAGGCAAGTGGTCAAACATCTTGGGATGTCATGTTCTGCCATCCAGTCGTCAAACAACGGAAGTTCCTAGGTACAGAGAGATGCAACAAATTCATAATAAAACTTAATTTGAAGATAAATTAGCTAGAAATGCAATTTTAAATCCCAACTCACCTCAAGATAAAGATCCTCTAATATGGGCGAGTTTTTCAGAATATTGAACAACACTTCCCAGCTAGGATAAGCATCATCACCTTCTTGGATCACAATATAGGTCAAATTCTGAAAAATAGGCAAAGTGCAACAATCCAGAGACTGCACATGACCAAAAATTAAAAATGTCAGAAAATAATGAGAATACCCTGTACAATTTAAAGAAAGTCTTTTTATTAGTTGTAATCAGCATAAAGTTACTCACCATCAAGGTAGATTCTGACAACGTTAAAGTCTTCACGTTTCGAATCCTTCTCATAAGCCAAAACAAATCATCATCTGATGAAATATCCAACTTCGCTTCATCTAAACCACCCAAAACTCCAGCCACATGATTATCAGTAATTAAAACATCTTGAAGACTCAAGAACTTGAGAGCGGGAACATCTATCCTTGTCCCCAAGACAGAGCTAGATTTAAGCCTTAAAAATTCTAAATGTAGACGCGTCAGAGTTTTTGCACAAATGACTAAAGGACGAAAAACATTCTTGTTTTCACTGTATACAAGCAAATCATCTAGCACGGGACAGCACGAATTTATAAGGTGTGATAGAGAATAATTATCCTTAAATTCGATGTCTATTAAATGAAGGATTTTAAGTTTTGGAAAAATAATTGAAGACACCGGAATGTGAAGAACCATGAACCCCATGAGTTTCAAAGACACCAAATTTTCAAACTTATAAAAATTTGACCCTCTTAGGCGAGATAGTAGCATATCCTCATCAGATGAAATACTAAGGTGACGGACTTTATACCCTTCAGCAAGAACGATCCAAGATTCAAGATTATAGAAACGGATCGGAGAGATTTCTTGATTTCCGTGAACGCGAGGATCTAACTGAGACCAAACGAGTTTGACACTTGAAACCTCAGTGGGCACTTCGCCAACTGGACAATGGAGGCGGAGTTTTTGGATAAAACAAGGGCGATTTCGTCTCAGAATTTTTTGTACAAAATAAAAGAAAATGGCTTGTCGTCTCACTCTATTTAATAAGCTGATTCCTCTTGGGAGGAAGTCAGAGACGGTCAACTCTAGACTCGGGACGGATTCCCAGACGGGATACCATCTTCTTGATAGGACACTTGTTCTTACCGCTGTCTTCACAGGAAGGCGTGATAGGATATGTGTCAGAAGCACATTGGGTAATTGGCTGATTCTGTCTTCAGTATCATCAACTCTTGCTCTCACAAGCCTTCCCATTCCATTAGACATGATTTCTGAAGACAATCAAACAGAAAAGTTAAAAGATTTCACTTTCTTTCTTCGTTTTTTATTCAGAAGAAAAGTAGAAGTAGTTTCAAATAATATGAGCAAATGAAACAGGGTAGGAACTGTGGAGTTCCATACACGTTTAATGAGGCCGTAAGATATCAGTTCTAAAAAGTTAATTCAATAAGGATTTAATTTAAGCTCATAAATTTAGAGGATTACTTCTTAATAAATTACTATTAATTGAAGCATGCCAAATATAGAAAACAAAACTCTATAAGTGAAATGAAGGAGTAAATCTAGGTGTGTAGATCTCACATATGAAGGAAGGCCTATATAGAATTCTTCAATTTACAAATGGAACTCTATCGTTTCATGAGAAGGAAAAGCGTTTTGATCTATCTTGGCGTTCACCAGTAAAAAATTTATACCCAT
Organism: Campanula takesimana; assembly: GCA_026119855.1. Lineage (NCBI taxonomy): Eukaryota > Viridiplantae > Streptophyta > Magnoliopsida > Asterales > Campanulaceae > Campanula > Campanula takesimana. Next base: position 191,743 of record JAOWBW010000021.1, read on the forward strand.
AATTTCCTAGAACCACATGGGGGCACAAATATACTTAGATCAAGTGTATACCAATTCACTTCCATAAAATACAACGATAACACAAGAATCTATTTAGCCCAAATTTGAAACTTTAAATTCTATGTTAGACAAAATTTAGTGGCAATGATAACGTCAAAACCACATTCGAATTCAACAATGAGGGGTTTTATCCGCATATGCGAGCCCTCCAGTTGAAGGTTTTGCATTAAATATCAAGAATTTACAATAACAGCAACAAAGCCTTGGTCCCCAAATGATTTGGGTTCGGCCAATATGAAACATTGTACGAAGTAGTTATCAAAAAAACTAAAAAAAAATAAAAAAAATCCATGCCTGAAACACCCTTCACTTTCACTAATCAAAAGCAATTAAACAAAAACTTGGAAATTAAAATAGTAATAGAAGGAAGACCTAATCTGTGATGCAGTGAGTATAATTCACGCCTTTATGGACGATTGCATGTCCTGAAAATGGAGAATGAGGGGTAAACGAAAAACAAAGTATCTAATCAGTAATAAACTATAGCACCAATACAAATATGCAACTCAAGAAGGGATTATATAGCAATTCAGACGACCAAAAATCAAAAGCACATGATGCTTAATATGTTACCAAAAATATGAAAAAGGCAAATTCATCCACATTTGGAAGGCCAAGTTGCTTTATGACTTTCAATAGTTTGGTCACATTTAAAGAACTACTTATCCCTTTCACTCAAATAGCCAAAATTTGGAAAGCCAAATTGCATAGAACCCAATTTTTGGTCCACATTCAAAAACAACTTACCCATTTAACTCAAATAGTCTATTTGGTAAGTAAAATTATTTATTATCCAATAAAGTGACCGGTATAACAAATATTTCGGTTTATAACAATCCTATTACGTCACTTGCTTAATTTACAAAAGCAAAATCTATCTCTTGAAGAAAAACAAGCAAGTAGTATATTGAGTTTCCATTAATGTTTCATAAAGGCTACTTTATAGCATATTGGGACGTGAAACAGTGTCACGTACTTTAGATGAGTGTGGCGGAGATGCGTATTGACACCCCATTCTGAACCGCTCATCTCTGATCACATATTGAAGTCTTTGCTTTATTATTTTATTATTATTTATATTGCTTTTATCAGTTTCTGTTAATTTTCGTCATCTTTTGTTAAGTTCTTGGCTTACTTAGTTAGTTTTGGACTTAACAGAGTAATGGAACCCACGATAAGGGAAATATGGTAATTTTTTGTGTTGTAAGTACCATACGTGACTCGCTGTGACTGAATCCTAGGAGATGCCCTCCAGAAATTGAGGGTCTTTCCTTTTCGTTTTCTTTCCTATTTGTTTCCTAGTTCCTCTTTTCTTCCACCTCACACTTCTAACCTTGTTTTGATACACGTCTCCTACACACAAACAGAACGAATTTCTGCATAATTGCTCCCAAAAGCCTCTCCAGCTAGGTATACAAATCAGTTAACTATTCTCCTTCATTTTCTTCTCTTCTTTCATTTGCTTTTGATATACTTTTAATTGCTTTTACTTGTTTTAGAAGATTTTCTATATGTTTTTCAATAGGCGAACACCATAACAAAATGATTAGTTTGAGATCTCTCTAATACATAGAGAAAGTTGCTAAAAGAAAATCTGACATTCCAAACCTGAAACAAATCTATTTGTTTTGCATGCTAAATAACACCTAAGCAAGACCAATCACGTGATTGAGTGAAATTGGTGCTTCACAACCTTCCCATTCCGTAACTTACCCACCGAACACTAGAATTTCATTCAAAAGGTATTTCCTTACGTTTTCCTCTAAATAGCATAGGTGACTCAAAACTAAATAGAGATATGCAAGAATAAACTGATGTTTTTTCACCATTCCCACAGTATGCTACGATGGATGTATAATCATAAAAGAAAGGAACGACTGCGGAATGAGGTGATTAGGGGAAAAGCAGGTGTTGCACACATTGAGTAAGCCTAAGCCAAGAACTTAACTAAAAGATGACGAAAATTAACAAAAATTGATCAAAAGCAAAAAATAAATAAAGCCAAGACTTCACTACGCGATCGAAGATGAGAGGTTCAAAATGGGTGTCAATACATATGAATATCTGCCACATTCATCTAAAGTATGTGACACACTGACACTGTTTCACGGCCCAATACTCAGCGCCATATAACAATAGAGGCCTAATTATCGTAAGTGTTCTTCAATATGCCATAAAGTAGCCTTTATGAAACATAAATGGAAACTCAATATACTACTTGCTTGTTTTTCTTCAAGAGATAGATTTGTTTTTGTGAATTAAGCACGTGACAGGAAATAAATAGGATTGCTACAACCCAAAATATTTGTTATACCGGTCCACTTTCTTGGATAATAAATATTTTTACTTACCAAATATGGACTCTTTTAGTGAAATGGGTAAGTAGTTGTGAATGTGACCAGACGATTGGTTATGATGCAATTTGAATTTCCAAACTTGGGCTATTCGAGTGAAAGCGATGAGTAGTTATTTAAAAGTGTACCAAACTATTAAAAGTCATAAAGCAACTTGACCTTCCAAATGTAGACGAACTTGCCTTTATCATATATTTTTGTAACAAATTAGGCATCATGTGCATTTGATTTCGGGTCGTTTGAACTACTATATATTCCCTTCTTGAGTTGCACATTGACATTGTGCTATAGTTTAGTACTGATTAGATTCTTACCTTTGTTGTCCGTTTACCTCTCATTCTCCATTGCCAGGACGTGCAATTGACCATAAAGGTGTGAATTATACTCATTGCATCACACAGATCAAGTATTCCTTCTATTACCCTTTTTATTTCCAAGTTTTTGGTTAAATAATTGTGATTAGTGAGTGTAAAGGGTGTTTCAGGCATGTATTTTTTTTTTACTTATATTTGATAACTAGTTCATACAATGTTTCATATTGACCGAACCCAAATCATATTGGGACCAATGCTTTGTTGTTGTTGTTGTAAATTTTTTATATTTAAAACAAAATCTTCAACTGGAGGACCCGCATTGGCCTCGCCTAAGCGGATAAAACCCCTCAGTGTTGAATTTCAATGTGGTTTTGATGTTATAATAGCCACTAAATTTTGTCTAAAGTAGAATTTAAAGTTTCAAATTGGGACTAAATAGATTCTCGTGTTCTTGTTGTACTTTATGGTGTTCTTGTTGTACTTTATGGAAGTGAGTTAATATATACTCCCTCTGTCCCAGCTCACTTGACACTTATTTCCATTTTGGTCTGTTCCAGCTCACTTGACACTTCTCAAAATAGCTTACTTTTTATAATTTTATATTCACTCTACCTCACCACTCATTTTTTTCTTTTCATTTTCCACCACTCAATTTATTCAACCAACACTACTATTTGCCCCACTCATTCTCTCTCTTCATTTTCCACCGCACATTTTCTTTATTTTATTCCTTTTCCTTAATTATTGTGGCCACCTCTTGGGTGTCAAGTGAGGTGGGACGGAGGGAGTACACTTGATCTAAATATATTTGTCCCTCAATGTGGTTCTAGGAAAAAAATAAGAAGGCAAATAAATTATCAACAAGATTTCGAATTAAATTCCCTCTATGACAGAGAGCTACTGCATAAGTCTAAAAAAAATTCAAAAGATGTTAATTTAAACTGAAACAAACCAATCATTCAAAAAAATATAGAATTTCAAGCAAAGAATAGTACATTTAAACCTGATGGTTGCCTGCTCAAATATTCCTACCAGGACAATCTGAATCTTCGATCATCTAAAGGGCTGGCGATGACATCCACCTGTTTCTTGACATTCTCCGCTAAATGATTGTAGGCCATTGATGAAAATTGGTCGTTGGGCTGAGTCACAATAGGAAATGCTTCTCATTGAATCGAGCACACCTGTTCAAGCCATAATATATGTATATATGAGATAAATTACAGAAATGCTTAAGGAAAAGATACTTGTCTTGAGATGAGATATTGGGGGCAAAATCAAAAAGGAAAAGCGGGAAACGGGTTACATAACCCCCCCCCCCCAATGGACTGGCATTTTATTTAGTAGTGTTTTATACTCCCTACTTCCCAAAATGAATGTCCATTTAAAAAAAAAAAAAAAACTGCTCTGGATTGAGAGCAAATTTGAAAAAAAATCGGACATTCATTTTAGGAGGGTGGTAGTATATTTTATTGTGCAGTAAAATAGCAAAACAGGATTAGGATTATGTTGAGCGAAATCATCGTAACCAAACTTATACTCCGTCCGTCCCACAATGATCTTCCCACCTTTTTTGCGGTTACTACGAATGAAATTTGAGCAATAATTATAGGTTGATTTAAATATAGTAATAAAACTTGTAATTGATATACCATCAATAATACTATCAATAACAAGCTTTACACTTTTATTAGGATAAATATATCAACCTAAAATTATTGCTCAAAGTTCATTGGTAGTTAAGACAAAAAAATAAATAAAAATCGGAAGATCATTTTAGGACGGTGGGAGTATATGTTTGTGTTCTATTAATAGCCATTAAACTCGAAATGCCCTAGATGCTGAGAAAAATGCAGTAGGAATAGTGAAGTCAATTTGTTGCAGCGATGTAATCTTGTAATCTTCTTTTTGTTATTTGCATCAGGTTTGGACTTCGGCTAGTTGCAGAGCTAATACTCCCTATGTCCCGAAATGATCTTCTCATTTCTAATTGTCCCAAAAAGTTGCTCTCATTTCTACAATTTTGGCTTAAATGCGCATAAACACAACATGGCTAGTGAAGCAAGTGTTCATGTCCTTAAAAAGTTTGAATAGTCAAACGTGAAGGTCATTTTCAGACGGAGGGATTATTACGTATATCATGAAACAAAAAAATAGTTTAAGCAACCAACTCATATGTCGAGTGGATCTCACGAAGTGCAAAGTCAAGTACATGTTGCAAATCTGAAATGCACAAATACAAGTAAAAGCTCTATACTTATGAAGAAAGCAAACTGGAATTGTGGGAAAGCTCAGAATCATAGACCCCTATAGTTTAAGAAGCTATTAAGATTTCACATGTATACAAACTTGTGAGGGAAAACTACAAAGCTGGTTCCTTCTCAGACTATGCTTTCTAGCAACACAAGTTATGTGATTCTACAAGCAAGAGTATATCAAAATTGAAGATAAACCTTTTAGAAATAAGGAAGGCTTTTTTTTGCATCAAAATTTATATACATAATCAAGAAATGACCTTTTTTATTCTCGTAATCATTTAACTCATCAGCTTTTGGATGTACATCGGCGTTTCTTGCATCTAGAGTATAAACAGAAGCTCGAAGGGTTGTCCACCTTCTTGGCTGACTGCCCACATGAATCGAAGAATTTGATATTGCCATCTTCATACAAGACGCCTATTGATTATTATGAGAGTGATAAAAAACTCATGTTAGAACAAAAGTTAAATATATAATATATCAATGAAAGAAACAAAGAAAGGGAAGATAAAAGATCAAATGAAGATTGGCTGTATAGAGTCTCTAGGTTATGGAGATAATCAAGGGATTTTATGTAAAACTTATATCATAAAACAGCCGATAGTTTTGATGCTTTTGGAAGTATCCAAAACCTCCATACACGTAGAGTTATATCCATAATTCATGAAGCTGATTTCCTTTTAAGTTAAAGTACTACAAACCCATGACAAAATTGAATGTTCAAATTTGCTCTTGATCAAGAGCAATTTTGGATATTCATTTTGGGACGGAGGTAGTAATTTGAAGGAATCCCGAGTGGCGTATCTACGGTTTACGGTGAGGGGGATCAAAAAAAAAATTAGAAAAAAAAAATCACATTAACAAGAATCACACCAACACCGGTCATACACAATAACAAGGCTACCAGTCATAATCACGTAGAGCAGTAGTGCAAATAAATTCACAATAAATACAATAGTTTAAAATGCAAGAAAGGCCACAAACAAAAATCACACCAACACCGGTCATACACAGACACAATAACAAGGCTACCAGCCATAATCATGTATTAGGAACGATAAAAGACTTAATGTTTAACAAAATTATAGTTCATAGTTTCTAACCTCCGGGACGTGATCTTTTCAAATCTCGAGCCTCCTCATTTTTCAATACAAAACGATCCCAACTTGAAATCTCAACTGAATTTGAACACAAAAAGAATTGTTAGATATGCACAAAAACAATACAAACAGAAAAGTATACTAGATTTAAAATCGTTTGATAATTGATCTTTGTTACCTATGGGGAATGAAAAATCCATAGTCAAAAATAGAGAATGAATTGCAAGACAGAATTAGTTGCAGGGAAAGGGTTTTTGAAGGGTAAGCAAAATTTGGGGACGGAATCGAATCCACCAGCAATTGAGGTTTGTTTTGCTGGTGGTTTTGGGGGGAATTCAATTATCTTAAACAAAGAATTTGCAGCTTAGTTATAGAAAGAAGCAAACAAGAAAGGAATTTGACACAAAGTTTTGATGCGCCTGATGAAGATCACACTATTAGAATTGAAAAAAAAAACCCAAACATCAATGTCGCTTGTCCTGGACGAATTTCAACTTGGGGCCAATTTTCCTATTCTCAAACAATGAAACGGAAACCCTAATTTATTTATTTTTTTGAAATTTAGGTATTTCGGATTTGAGTAAGGAAAAATGAGAGAATAGTACCTGTTCAAAGCGGCACCGTCGCTCGGCCAATTTTCCTATTCTCAAACAATGAAACGGAAACCCTAATTTATGAAGCGTTTTTGTGAAAAGTGAGTTTATATATGCAGGGCTTAGTGCAATTTCAAGAGGGTCAATTGAATTTTTTAAGGGGGTCGTGAATTTTTTTATATGGCGGTTAAACTTTTTAAATAAAAATTATCTAGTTATTTCATTAAGAAAGTCAGCTCAGAAGTCAGAAACGATAAAGTGTTGATACATATTTCTAGCATAATTAGCATTTACATGTGCAAATTTAACTATTTGCCTATCTACTTTGATAATATTAAACATGTTACAATGATAAAAGAGTAATGTCTGAAATGATAGCTTCGAGGTTGATGTCCCAGTTTGTTGGATGTTTGATGTAGTCTTGCGCTTGTGTCGAATCGGTGAGGATGATGATGTCGGTGTAGTTGTTGTAGACTGTCCATTCTAGACCTTTGCAAATAGCTAAGCATTCAGTTTGGAGAGGAGAATTTGTTCTATATGAGCTACTACGAGATGCTATTCTTCCTCTTCTTGAATCCCATAGTTCCCAACACAAGTCAACCCTAATCTGATTTTTTTTAAATGGCCCAAAGTAAAATAAACGGGTAAAGTCTGGGGTTAATTAACCCCTTCTCCAAAGCGTGTGTCCGCCTCCCTGGTCATACAGGAAGGTAATCTCCTTTTAAGTTAATTATGAAATGTATACACAACTACACAAGCACAATACGCTAGACCAGCTTGAAACAGAAAAATGTGACAAATGACAAAAAAGAAGTGAAGACACCGAGACTTTCATGAGAAAGTATATAGAAGATTGCTCTAATGCCGTCCCTCGAGTCGGATATCTGGGTAGGATGATCTGCAAAACGACACATGGTTAGGTATATGGTGGTGGGGTACCCCCGATAACCTTTAGGTGTGAGAATCAGGACGATGTATGGGAGATAATTGTAATAGAGAGATAGCTCTAGAGAGAGTACTCCCTCCGTTCCACTAAGGTTGTTACATTTTACCTTTAGGCCAATTTTTTAGAGTTGTTACATATCCAAAAAAGAAATTTTTAATAATTTATTAATCCTCCACTCATTCTCTCTCTTCTTCTAAACCACTAATTATTCTCCACTCATTCTCTTTCATACCCCACTAATTCGCTCTCTTCTTCACCACCTTTCATTCTTAATATAATATAATATAATTTTCTTAGATCTCAACTTCATTTTTGTTTGTAACAACCTTGGTGGAATGGAGGGAGTATATTGTAGAGAGAGAATCAACACACCTTTATGAGATGATGAGAGGGTTATTTATATGGGGGTGTAGTATATATTTGGCCTTTTGGAGGATCCCACATTTTGTATTTGGTATAAGTATATAGGCCGTATATAATGTGTATATGCATGCGTATAAATGTATATCTAAGAGGTCGTGGCGTCATCAGAAGCCCCCTATTCCGAGCGCTGGATTATTTATGGTCGGAGTGAGGAATATATTTTTAGCCGAGGCTGGCGTGAGTATACATTTATGGCTGGAGCTCGGAGCTCACACGATAAGCCTGGTCGTCGGAGATTCCCGACTATAGATGAGTGACCATCGTAATATAAGTAGAGATCCTGGAAGAAATCTGAAGATACACTTCGGAGATGTCCAAGGATAAATATAGCGGGCACGTAGCCTGTGGATAAATTATTCATACTAAGTAATGAGAATGAGCCCCCGAGTTGAGAAGTGCGGAGCCCTCGAGTCGTGAGGTGCTATAGATAAAATATGCCCGTAGGCGTCCATAAATAAGATGAGCACGTGTGCTTCGTATCAAGAAGAGCCCGTATGCTTCCATAATAAGAAGAGTCTGTAGGCTTCCGAGCCCGTAGGCTTTTAAAATAAAAAGAGCGTGTAGGCTTCCATAACGAGAAGAGCCCGTAGGCTTCCATTAGCTCGTGAGCTTTCCATAAGGGATAAGTATGTGAGCTCTCTGTATGAGATGAGCTCGTGATATCTCCATAGGAGATAAGCTCGTAAGCTCTCTGTAGGAGGTGAGCTCGTGAGCTCTCCTTAGGAGGCGCGTCGGTGTCAAAATGAGATGAGCTCGTCGGCGTCACAATGAGATGAGCTCGTCGGCTCTCCATAAGAGGTGAGCTCGCGGATTCGTAATGAGCTCGTCGGTTTTCCATAAGAGATGAGCTCGCGGCTTCGTAATGAGCTCGTTGGCTTTCCATAAGAGGTGAGCTCGCGACTTCATAATGAGATGATCTCGTCTGCTCTCTATATGAGATGGGCTCCTCGTCTCTCTGTTGGAGATGAGCTCGTGAGCTTCCTCAGAGATGGGTCGTGAGCTCTCAGTATGAGATGGACTCGCCTGTTCTCTGTAAGAGATGGGCTCGTCGGCTTTCCGTAGGAGATGGGCACGTGAGATCTCCGTATGGGATGGGATCGCCGGCTCTCTATAGGGCATGGGCTCGTGAGCTCTCTGTATGAGATGAGCCTATCAGATCTCTGTAGGATATGGGCTCGTGAGCTCTACGGAGAGCTCACGAGCCCATCTCCTACAGAGAGCTGAAGAGCCCATCTCATATAGAGAGCCGACAAGCTCATCTCTTACGAAGCCGCGAGCTCATCTCATTATGTGGTAAGATCAACATTCTCATGTTTTAACCCTAGATTTGCGTTGTTACTTTTCTTTATTTTCATTGTATGTTCACGATTCCTTGTCATTCTATGCTTAATTATTTTCATTTCATGTAGAAAATATATATATATATATATATATATATATATATATATATATATACATATATATATATACATATATATATATATACATATATATATATATATATATATTAAAGTTGGAGAGGAGTGTTGTGGGTTTGACATGTTTATATTTTTTAGTTAAAGCTTGAATTTGAAGAAGCCACACCAACATCATCCTAAAATGTAATGACTTTTAGAATTCTCATTCTTAGCTAATACTATTAGGGCTCATTTGGTAGCTTGATAGGATTAGCCCGTATTAATAGTTGAAAGATTATTAATCGGGGAATTAATTACACCACCATTTTTTATGGGTAAATATGAAGGGGGTTAGAGGGGATAAGATTGGATAAGAAGCTTATTTGAGTTGTACATAGGATTAATAATCAGAGTGCATTTTGTCTACCAAACACCAAGATTATTGAGCTAATAATCATATTCAGCTCTAATCAGGCTACCTAACGAGCCCTTAGTAATTATATAATTTAACTATTACTATTAATAGTATAAGTTAAGCATTACTATTAATAGTATAAGTTAACAATATTAGTTACTATACAAGTTAACTATTACTATTAATAGTATTAGTTAACTATAATAGTTACTATATAAGTTAATTATTACTATTAATAGTATTAGTCAACTATAATAGTTACTTTATAAGTTAGTTTTTACTATTAATAGTATTAGTTAACTATAATAGGTTATATATATTAACTATTATTATTATTAGTATTAGTTAATTATAATAGTTATTATATAAGTTAAATATTAATTTTTAATATTAATTAATCATAATAGTTACTATATCAGTTAAATATTACTATTAATAACATTAGTTTATTATAATTATTATTATTCCCTCCGTCCCAGTTTAAAGTTCTTACTTTCCTTTTTGATGTGTCCAAATTTAAGGTTCATAGTTGCTTTATTCCAAAATGGCAAAATATGAATAGTGCTTTGAAGAATCGTACCCTCAAAAAGTTTATTTAATTATAAAAAAAAACCATTACTTACATGCCTTACTTTTCACCAATTTGCTTTATAAATAGTGTTTAGACAATTATATCCTCACCTTCCTACTTGATTGACCCATTTTTCTTAGGGATGGCAATCTATCCGAACTCGCTCCGTATTCGGGACAGTTCGCACCGCAGCGGGGCGGGTTTGGTAGTTTTTTTCAAAACCCGGCGGGTTGCGGGGCGGGTTTGGTTGCACACCCCAACCTCGGGGCCCCGCCCCGCCCCGTATACTAATATATGAAGTAAATTACTATAAATGTGTTATAATTGTATACTTTGTGTGTGAATGAGATGGTTGAAATTATTAGATTAGGCTTAAATTTGATACAATGTTATAATTGTATTGTAATTATATATTGTTGAACTGTTGGACTCTTTAAAGGCATGGCTAAAGCCCCCAAAAAATTGTGATTATGAACCATACGGAGCGGGGCGGGGCGGATACGGGTTTACTAGTTGGCGGGGCGGGGCGGGGCGGGTTTGGTATAAGGGGAGTTCCTTGAGGGGCGGGTACGGTTTTGATCAAACCCGCCTCTTATCCGCCCCGTTGCCATCCCTAATTTTTCTTTGTTTTTCACTTGATTTCTTAATAATTGTGCAAAGTCAAACTAAGAACCTTAAACAGGGACGGATGGAGTATTATTATAGAGATTAGTCATTGCTATTAATATATATTAACTATTACAATCAATAATATTAGTTAATTATAGTAGTTATTATAATAATAGTAATCATATAGATTAATTAGTATTATTAATAATATTAGTTAAAATGATAATTATTATATTAGTTAATTATAGTTAAAATATTTTTTAAGACATATTATTAAGTTCTCGTGCAGAGCACAGGTTACCCGCTAGGCTTATATATATTAAAGTTGGTGAGGAGGACTATGGTTTTGACACATAGACAAACATAGGTTAAATTTTCATTTGTGTGAAGCCACATCATAACCATCCTAAATGTGTGTGACTTATGATATTCTCATTATTAGCTAATAATAATAGTTATGATATAAGTTAACTATTACTATTAATAGTATTACTTAACTATAATAGTTACTATATAAGCTACTATTTATAGTATTAGTTAACTATACAAGTTAACTATTACTATTAATAGTATTACTTAACTATAATAGTTACTATATTAGTTAACTATTACTATTAATAGTATTATTCAACTAGGGCATCTCCAATGGACACTATATTTCACACTATAACACTAAAATGCCCACTATTCATCCCTCCAATGGACACTATATTTTACACCAAATTTGGTGTAAATGAATAGTGTTACACCAAATTTGGTGTAACACTATTCATTTACACCAAATTTGGTGTAATAGTTTCACTTGTCACATTTAGTCCCTCTAAATTTTAAAAACTCACACATCGTAAATTATGTTAATTAACTTATATGTTAATAAATTATATAATATATTTTACTTAATTATAAAAGTACAATGCATAAAAATAATTATAAAAACATAATATTATATCATCTCAATTAAAAGAGAGGGGTTTATATGTAAAATCATAGACTTCAAGTATTGTTTCTGTAACAATGAGTGTTAGTGGAAAAATGAGGTGGATAGAGAATATTCATTTTTAGTGTGAAAAATAGTGTGATACATTGGAGAAGATTTTTATTTAGTGTAACATTTGGTGTAAAACTTACATCAAATTTGGTGTTCTCCATTGGAGATGCCCTAATAGTTACTATAATATATAACTATTACTATTAATAGAATTAATTAACAATATAGTTACTATACAAGTTAACTATAATAATTATTTTATAAATTAACTATTACTATAAATAGTATTAGTTAAGCATAATAGTTATAATATATGTTAATTTTTACTATTAATAGTATTAATTAGTTATAATAGTTACTATATAGGTTTAAATTATTATTAATAGTATTAGTAATTATAATAGTTATTATAAATATTAATAAGTACTATTAATAGTATTAGTTATTGATATTATTTTATAGATTCATTTTTACTATTAATAGTTTTAGTTAAGATGATGATTACCATTTTAGTTAACTATAATTAAAAAATTATTTTTCATATACAGTATATTTATATTACAAAAAATGTTATACTACTTTATTAAATAAACACATAAAAAGAGTAAAATACAAAAAAAAATAAAAAAAATAGCAAATCAGTTTCCCGTGCAGAGCACGAGTTACCCATTAGTCATGGATTGAAGTTAGAAGTTCATAGCATTTTTCATATCTTACTATCTTCTTTCCTGTATGAATTACCCCCACCCCCCCCCCCCCTTCCTTTAGTAAGGAGGGAATTATTGAGTCACTAACATGCCAATTGTAGTCGGAAAAAGTTATCTTGACTATGTCAAAATTTGTTGTCCGAATTTCATGAGAGTTAAAACGCCTATTTGGTCCTTAACCTATTGAGTTGTTTTTCTTTTGGTCCTTAACATATTTTGGTTTTTCATTTGGTCCTTGATGTACCTAGTTGCAGGATAAAGTGGTCATTAACCTATTTTAGTTTTCCTTTTGGTCCTTGATGTACCTAATTGCAGGACAAAGTGGTCCTTGACCTATTTTGGTTTTCCTTTCGGTCAACAAGCCATGTCGACGATTTTAAGGACCACTTTGTCTGGTAAATAGGTACATCAAGGACCAAAAGGAAAACTGAAATAGGTTAAGGACCACTTTATCTTGCAACTAGGTACATCAAGGACCAAAAGGAAAACCAAAATAGGTTAAGGACCAAAAGGAAAACAACTCAATAGGTTAAGGACCAAATAGGTGCTTAACTCGAATTTCATGATGGTGCAATTAAAATGGAGTTAATGACAGATTAGGGCCTGAACTCTAGGGGGGTGCGTCTAAACGGGGCTTGGGTTTTTTTTCCCTCTAGATCGGGGCTCAATATCTCAAATTTTCGGCAGTTAAGGGTTTTTTGACGGAAATCGTTAGAAAAGTCAGTTAAGTGACATGTGCCGAGCACGTGATCGACTAAATGGATGGGTTTGTAATGATATTAGTTAGTAAGAGTTTTAGTGAAATTTCTGAAACTTAGAGAGCTTAAAAATGAAATAAATATTTTTTCTAAATAATCAACTATATAATAAAATAAGTAATTATCATATATAAAATAAATTTATTAAAAAAATCAAAATTATTAAACAAATTAATCTAATAGCTATATTAAATATAAAAGGATTTAGATTATTTTCTAAATAATAAATTTAAAATAAAGAAAATTATAAATAATTTTAAATTTTATTCTATGAACATAATAAATTACTTTTTAGGTTAAATCAATTGCACTAATGAAAATCTAAAACTTGCTATTGAGTATTGACACAGCATCAACAATACTATCAATAACATGTTTTAGATTTCCATTAGAATAATTATATTAACCTAAAATCATTGGTCAAAGTTCCTTCGCAGTAACGTCGAAAAAAGTATGAAAGTCATTTTGGGACGGAGGGAGTATAATATTCCTAGAAAAAAATATGAAAGTCATTTTGGGACTATGAAAGTCATTTTGGGACGGAGGGATTATAATATTCTTAGAAAAAAGTATAAAAGTCATTTTGGGACGGAGGGATTATAATATTCCTACTAACCATCACCACACCCACCGCCACCACCACCACCACCATTGACACCGCCATCTATGAACACCACCGTATACCAAAACCACCACCAAAACCACACCACCGTCAACACACCAAAACCACCGCCACCACCTTCATTCTCCCACAACCACGTCTTTAGAACTACAATCATATTTCCAGCTCAATCTTATAGGAAAAAAATCAAACCCAAATCTGGGCTTCAAACAAATTGTCAACACACCAAAACCACCACCGCCACCACCTTTATTCTCCCACAACCACATCTTTAGAACTACAATCAAATTTCCAGCTCAATCTTAGAGGAAAAAAAAGGTCGGATCAGCCCAACAAAAAAAATCAAAAAAATTAAATTTCCAGCTCAAATTTCCGGCGACTCCATTGAATCAGCCCAACAAAAAACCCAGCAAACTATAACCCCCTTTCTACATCCTCTGGTTCGTTGAATCAGCCCAACAAAATCAAACAGACACTCACTGTGGCTCCGACTCAATTGCTTCAGATTCCGACGAAATAGACACCGTTTGAGGCGTTTCAATAAAAACCTTATCCACCGGCGACCGCGAAGACAACCGATAGACGGTCGCATCGTAACCTAAGAGGAGATCCTGGTTGAATAACGGAAAAATAGGTCGGATCTGACCGTCCAGGAACACCTTGTCGGCGGCAATCTGCGATACATCGTCGGAAATTCGAGAGAGAGAGCTGGGAGTCGCCGAGAAATTGGTGAGGGTCGCCGGTGTAGGGAGAAAAAAAAAAGGAGGGGGGTTGAGCAAAGAGAGAGACGGGAGGGAGTATATATAATTTAATTGTTTTTGCAAAAAATAACTTTTTAGCCCTCTAAGTTACAGAAATTTCACTAAAACCCTTACTAACTAATATCATTACAAACCCATCCATTTAGTCGATCACGTGCTCGGCACATGTCACTTAACTAACTTTTCTAACGATTTTCGTCAAAAAGCCTTTAACTGCCGAAAATTTGAGATATTGAGCCCCGATCTAGCGGAAAAAAAAAACCCAGGCCCCGTTTAGACGCACCCCCCTGGAGTTCAGGCCCTAATATGTCATTAACCCATTAAAATATTTAGAAAAAATCTATCTTGAAATTCAAAATGTTGTTCAGAATGGGAGTGACTAGGGAAATGTGCTAATTTTGAACCTATATTACGGCCAGTGCCGGCCCAAATGGGGCAAGTGGGGGCGCCCGGGCCCTTGACCGGAGAGGGGCCCAAATTTTTTATAGCATATATATATTTATACACACACACACACACACATATATATATATATATATATATATATATATATATTATCTTTTATTTAAGAAATAATAGAAACAAAATTATCACTATTTTTTTTCAAAAAATAAAATAAAAAATCAGATGACACATTTTATTAATTCATTTTTAAGCAAAAAGATGCCCTAAGAAAAAATATACACCAAAAAAAGAGGCCTGTTTTATTTGAGAAAAAAGCAGCTGACACATTTTATTAGTTCATGAAATGTCTTATTTGACTATTAAAAGAAATGTCGATATATTTTTCTTTCATCATTATTCTTAATGAGTGTAAGAATTACATTCGTAGCAAATGACTATTTAAGCATTTTTGTGGTTTAATTTAAGAATTTCACTTATTTTAATAACTCAAAGAAAATAATTTTTTCTTGTGAATAATATAAGTAGAAATAAAAACATATTTATAAGACATGGATATGTATAATATTATGTGGAGCATTTTTTTTAGTCCTCATATTCTTATTATATTATTATATATTGGTGATCATAATTTAGTCTTATATTTTGCAAGAGTTTTTTTTACTCTTTCATATATCTATTAATATGTTCATTTGCAAATTTTGGGACGTTATATTACATTTTTTTTAATCATATTTTTGTTGTACATATTTTTTTATTTTATAATTTTAATAGGTTTTATATATTTTGTTACTATTTTTTATGAAAAAATAATTATAGGTTTGATTATAGCCTTTATTTATCTGTTATTATGCTAAGTTCAATCAATTGATCTTACAATTATTTTATACTTAAATACAAACAAAAAGTACAAGTTAACAAAAAATAAAAAATTGCTAGTAAAAAACAGGAGTTTTGAGAAGAAAAAAAAAAATGTTTTATGAAGGGCCAATCATTGTTTCAAAAAAAAAAAAAAAAAAAAGGCCTCTCATTTAACTTTGCCCAGGCTCCCAAAAAGCTAATAACGGCCCTTATTACGGCAATCTTTTTTCATTCCCCTCCATACGAAAGACTGATGTCTATCAACTTAATCTGTATGGATGTAAAGTTATAGACAAAATTTAAGAATTACATCAAGCATAATGTTTGGTTCAGATATTAAACAAAGGGAAGGTCTCCGGTGCGGCGGCCGCACCCCATGCGGCGCGCCGTCCATGCCCCTTTTTTTTTTTTTTTTGCCCCACAACCTTTTTTGCCTTCAACAAAAGTAACACTTCTTATAACGAAATGTAACACTTTTTCTATTCAAATGTAACCCTTTTTTCTAAAAAAATTGTACCACAATTTTGCTACAATAGATAAAGATAACATAAAGATTGACAACTAAATTAATGTAACACTTTTTATAAGGGAATGTAACACTCATTTTTTCAAATGTAACAATTTTTTTCTCCGAAAATAACATAGGATTGACAACTAAACTATTGTTACATTTTATAAAAAATGAATGTAACATTTTTTTTTCTCAATTGTAACAGTTTATATTCCTTAATGTAACATTATATATGAAATGTAACAATTTTTTATTGAGAAAGTAACAATTGAAATGCAAACCCATTTTTTTTTTTGTAAAATTGATGTTACATTTGACAGTAGAAAAAAGTGTTACTTTTTGAAGATGAAAGTGTTACTTTTATCAGAACAGAGTGTTACATTTCAGCTGGCAAGCACCTCAAACTTTTTTATGTGTAAAAAATGTTTAAAAAAAAAATCAAGCCATATCATGACATATGTAGTTTTATTCGTCTCGTCGAGACGAACACAACGGTATTTTTAAATTTTTTTTCTGAGTTATAAATCTCAAGATATAGCATTTTAAAGTTAATGGTTTTTTTTTTTTTAAGGTGACACGTGGCAGCGATCTGGGAAGAGGGGAAGGTGGATCTCGCCGTCGGATGTAGCAATGGAGAACAAGGCGAGAAGCAGCGGAACCATTCTCACATGAGACGGCTCGCCGCACGCCATGCGGCCGTCTCATACGAGAATTTGTCTTAAACAAATAGCTAAATTTTAATAGCTAAGTGTTGGGAATATGCCTTTAAATCAATATACGTATTGGTTAAGGATAGATCCGCAACAAGTTCGGTAATTCTTGGGACTGAGAATTGTGAATTCCTTTTGCAAATGGATTAAGGAATTATTCAAGAATAAGGATTATGGTGTCCTTATGAGAATAATAAAATTGCTTTATCTCTAAGAAAAAATGAATATTTTTTTATACAAGGATTAAGATTTAATTAAGTTTCTTATTGCTACAAGGAATTGTTCAAGAATTAGGAAAGTTGTTTCCTAATGAGAATAGAATTACTTAGTACACAAGAAATATAATTCCTTCTCCTTTTAGGGTTTTAGTTATTTATGTGACTATAAATACAACATTTCCCCTAGCATAATAATCAACTTGTAAACTTGTCGACTAGAGCTAGAACTAGATAGTAGTTCAAGATGCTCATGAAGTTACACAGAAGTTCCAAGTTTGTAATTCTAGATCTAGGGTTTGCACAATCATGAGTTATTGTGATCAATAATTCGTGCAACTAGATTAGTGTGATTTGTATCTGTGATATCCATATTAATAATATATTCTTCCTCTACCCGTGGACGTAGCCAAGTTGGTGAACCACGTAAATATGTCTTCTTGTTTTATTGCTCTAAGAAGTGGTATCAGAGCTTTGGTAACAAGTGGCACCAGAATTTTGGTTCGTGGTTAGAGATTCAGGATTCCACTGCAGAAAAACGAGAAGATGGGTCAAGGATCATAATCGATCGACAAGTTCAACGGGAGGAATATTTATTAGTTTCTGGCGGATCAAGATGAGTGCACGTGCACCGAACGTGCAGAAAACTTGCATTGCACGTGCAGCGAACGTGCAGCTCGTGTGCAGAAAACATGCATTGCACGTGCAGAAATTTGGTGTCTATGTTGGACACAGATCAAGACAGAAGTCGTGTTGAAAAAAACAAGGCTTATTGGCACCCTCAAGGCGAGTAGATTAGTACAGACAGCCAGTCAGCAAGAATAGTTGCAGAAGGCAGCAAGGGTTCTAGAAAGAAGAAGAATTCTCAAAAATCTTCTAGCAAGAGGGGCCCGAGACCTGATAAAGTTCGTAATTTCTATAAGAATGGGAGGGGAAACGAGAAAGTGATGGATTCTTTGAAGGAGAAGGCGCATTCACAAATCATCATGGGTCTTGGTGATGATGTTCTCGTAGAGGTCGCTATGGAAATAGTGACAACGGTGAAGATTTTGCTCTAGTAGTGGAAGAAGGCTCATGGCGCGAGGACGAGTGGCTTCTAGACTCAAAGCTAGAGAAGAGTAGGATGGTTGAGAAACAGGTGGATCCAGTTACTACAGTTGAGGGTGAACGGGCAGATGATCCACAGTCGGTAGATCAACATCCACAGAATGGCGGAGGGGGAGAGATATGTTATGATGCGAAGGATGCGGCTCAAGGTGGAGTTGTGTCAGTGTTTCGTAGATTTGAATTATTGATAGGGGAGATTCAAAGTCAATGTGGAGATTGTTGGGAAAATGCCTTTGAATCAATATACGTATTGGTTAAGGATAGATCCGCAACAAGTTCGGTATTCCTGGGACCGAGAATTGTGAATTCCTTTTGGAAAAGGATTAAGGATTTATTCAAGGATAAGGATTATGGTGTCCTTATGAGAATATAATTGCTTTATCTCTAAGAAAAAAAGAAATTCTTTTGATACAAGGATTAAGGTTTAATTAGGTTTCTTATTGGTACAAGGAATTGTTCAAGAATTAGGAAAGTTGTTTCCTAATGAGAATAGAAGTACCTTGTTCACAAGAAATAGGATTACTTCTCCTTTTAGGGTTTTAGTTATTTATGTGACTATAAATACAACCCTTCCCCTAGCATAATAATCAACTTGTAAACTTGTCGACTAGAGCTAGAACTAGAGAGTAGTTCAAGATGCTCAAGAAGTTAGACAAAAGTTCCGAATTGTAATTCTAGATCTAGGGTTTGCACAATCATGAATTATTGTGATGAATAATTCGTGTAACTAGATTAGTGTGATTTGTATATGTGATCTCCATATTAATAATATATTTCATCCGCCCGTGGACGTAGCCAAGTTGGTGAACCACGTAAATCGGTGTTCTTGTGATTGCTTGTTTTTCTCATCAAGTCTTGTTTATTGTTATAACACTAAATAAGAACCTAACATTGGAGTATGAGTGCTATTATTCACACCTGCACAATTGCTAAATAATCTCGCAATATTATGCGTGCCCCAAATAATTATTCTTTATACCATTTTTTTTTTTTTCAAGTTTACCCTTTTACACTCATAATCATACACCCAGTTGAATTAATAGAACACACCTACATACCCATTTGCATTCTCCACACAGAAAAACACCATTCCCTTCATGGCTTCCAACCTGGAGGTCATGAGTTCGATCCCCCCCCTCCCCCCAGAAGTTAGAGAGAAGTTTTTCTCTCCCAAGGATTTGTCTTCTAGGCGCTTCTGCTGATGATTATGTATTGAGTTCAACTATGAATTAAATTTGAAAAAAAAATAAAAAATAAAAAAATCTGGATGTTGTTCATGCTTCTCATTCATGTTCTTTATGCCCAGACTTAAAGATTCTCTCTCCTCAAATTGATTTCTTCATCCCCAATTGTATGTACCCACAAGATTCCGAAAAATGGACAACTCCCTTCAATGGTTGAATAGGTGAATTGACAACCTGATTTTTATCCTCGATTGATTGCCCATGTGCTGTATTTCTCTATTCAAGAAATCAAGAATCTAACCTTGCTAAGTTGCTAATGCCCTATCCGGACATTATACTCGAAATTGACTTCAGATTATTATGAACTGTTCCTTCCGTATGTTCACTACAAAATTAAACCCCTCTTGCTGCGTTAAGGAATAACCACTAATTTAAAAAAAAATCTCCTTTGTTGATTCCTTGAGCGCATCACCTTCCAAACTAGGGATGGCAATTTGACCGAATCTGATCCGTACCGAAGGCGATCCGAAAAAATAGGGGTTGGTTTGCAATTTTTAAAACCCGAGTGGGGTCGGACCGAATTCGGATCATGCTGATGATCCAATCCGAACCCGACCCGACCCGACCATAATGATCCCCGTGCCAACCTAGTATTTGCAATTTGAAATGAGACGGAGGGAGTACAGTCCAACGGATGCGCTAAACTCATCTTCAAAATGGCGCGGCGATGTATTTGCTTCATATATGGCGCAGCATAAAAGCTGCGCTATATTTTCTATCTCTCTCAATCTTTTTTTCCCTTATCTTTTCCTTTTATATATACTCCTCGTTCCGTCTCAAAATAAATAATTTACTTATACTCTTCCCGTCTCAAAATAAATATTAGTATATATACTTCCTCTGTCGCGCCCTGACCCGTGGTCCTACTTGGCCCCACGTCCGGGACACGCACGGAAGACGTCATAAAACATTTTAGGAAAATTTTTCGAAATATACTTTCATAAAAAGTTCATATAACCAAACAACATTTACTAGACTTGACTACAAGTCACAAAACAAACTTTCACAAACAAGTACTTAGCCACTTGGCCACACACTTTACTTACTATTTACAAATCACCAACATAAACAAAAAAGAGGTGATACAACGATCAAGTCACGGGTACACTACCCACAAGGTTGTACATTTACATAATGTAGCCTTACACAACACTTCCCAAATGTCTTACCCAAAATTCTTTCTCGACGTCCTCCCTGTGATGTGACCTATCCCCAGGGCTCCTTCTTATCTAAAACAGTAAACAAATAAGGGTGAGAATAAATCTCAGTAAGTTACTAAAATGCAACTACATTACATGCTGATATGATAAACATAAAGTAACAATGTCACCAAATAATCATATAGCATATAACATATAATATGAGAGGCTCCCTATCGCCAACCGTCCCATACCGGTTGGAAATAACGACCAACTCATCATACAACACATAAAGCGGAAATAAACACCCATACGTGGATACTGAGCCAAGGTTCTCGAACCAAAACAATAGCCATCTGAGAGGCATCAACTGAGCAGCATCGAAGAGCTGAAACGGGTTCCAGAACCAAACAACAACAACAACAACAACGGGGAAAATGACACAGAGTCATAACCCAAAGTGCCCAACCTTCGGCCTAAGGAAGGGGGTTAAAAATGGGAAACCAATGACAGGAGCCTTATAATTAACTTGGCTCGTGTGCCATTATAATCTCTATATTGCCCGAACACACACAAAAGTACCAGCTGAACTTTACACAAAACGAAGCAAAGAATACTTGCTTAAACACAAACGGGGTATGATTCCAAAGTAGAGAACCACACAAGCTCATCATAGAGAAGTAAACACGTTTTCATAATAGTGTGCACAATATTGACATTAAGTCATCACACAATCCATCCAAACAATCACATTAATTCAAACTTGATCACAAAAGACCAACTCTACCATAACGGACCATTAATACTCTTTTTTTTCTATTAAACACCTACTGGATTTCCGTAATATAAAAATCAGAACCCAACTAAATAAACCAACCCATCGTGTAGTACTCGAGAAGAGCTTTCCAACGATAGTTTACACGACCAAAACGGAGTCCGGATGACGAAGTTATGGCCAAAACCAAAATAAATTATACTCCCTTCGTTTCACCGTTCCACAAGTATAAGTATAATTTTTCTAATATACTAATATACTCATTTAGAGATACTTTATTTCATTTCCCCGTCCCACGAATAATAGTATAGTTTTTATAATATACTTATTTAACATTTAACTCAAGTTAATATTTTACCGTCCCACGAGTAGGAGTATAATTTTTTTTACTAACACTCCAGAAGTATTCTAACATACTCAAAACATTCTTTCAATCTCATCCATCACAAACCCAGTACATGTTAATACTCCATTTGTCCCAAAATTACAAGTATCACAAAATTCACCCAAATCACAAATTTAACAATAACAAGTATCTTATATAACGTATATGGCTATTTTAACATTTAAAGGGGAATTAGTAACTTACCTATTCCGGGGAAAGTATCGAGAAAATAATATTTGATCAGGTAGAAATGATCTATTCAACGCCCTGATCATTATTATATAATTAGATTTTATAATAGAGTAGTAATTAAAAAGAAAGAAAACCAAAATGAATGAAATAATCCTTACCTTCTTCCATGGAATCCTCAGAGAAGAAATTTGGGAAAGTTAATTATGTGTGTGTAAACGTAGGGGAGGGGAAGAGGTAGTATAGTCATGCTAATCTTTTCACATTTTCCCTAAAGCCCTCCCTAGTTAACTTCAATCACTTAAACCCCTTATCTACTATTTCCATTAAGGCCCCTCTATTTCCAATTCTAACAATTAAACCCATAAACTTTAAAGTTACACTTTGGCCCATAAAGTTTCAACTAATTCTTTTATCCCTTTTTACAAATTTACTACTAATACTTTAACTACCACATATGCTTAAATAATATATGCAAATCATAAAATATTTTCTAACACATAAAATGCACATATAAGTTCAAATTAAAAATTCTCAAAATATAAAATAAAATATAAAATAAATAAAGACGGATTTTGGGGTCGTTACACTCACTCCTCCTTAAAGAAAATTCGACCCGAATTTTTAAGATTTACTTACCTCGACCCTCAAACAACCAAGGATATTTCCTTTCCATTCCAATCCCGAAGCTTCCAAGTAGATTCTTTCACATTATGATTTCTCTATACAACTCGAACAAAATGAATACTTTTATTTCTAAATTTTTAACTTAAAATCAATCACTCAGACTGGATGCTCCTCGTAATATATACTCGGTTCAATATCCTCGGAAATTTCAGACAATACAGGAGAAGAATCATAAACAGATTTGCGAAGCATCTACACATAGAATACATCATAAACCTTGTCAAGAGAATGAAGTAACGCAAGATGATAAGCCCAATCTCCAACTCTTCCCAAAATCTCAAAAAAACTGATATATTAAGCAAACTCCACGAGAAGTAAAGGTATATCCCACGAATTCTAAGAATCAACTGAACAAGTTCTCAACATGTCCTCAAGAATCTGAATGGTTTTAACTGTCTATCTGTCTGCAGATGAAAAGCCAAGCTAAATCTCAATCCTGAACCCAAGGCTTTCTGAAATGCTTGCCAAAATCAAGATGTAAATAAGGAACCCATATCTAATACTAGGGATGGTAATTCGCCCGAACCCGATCCGAACCCGAGGGCGATCGCCCCAAAAAAGTAGGGTTAGGATCACAGTTTTTAAAACCCGCACGGGTTCGGGTCGGGTTCGGTATCACAATCTGACCCGACCCGACCCGAGTGTATAAGTGATATTTTTATTTTCATATAGGACCTTCTAAGTCAAATTAAGTGTTGTTAAATTTATTTTTATAGTTGTTTGTGAGTGAGGTTTTGATGAGTTAAGACTAATTTGTATAACTCATTCAAATTAAGCTTAAACATAAATTAGGCAAAATCAAATATGGGATGGGAAAATTAGATTTTATGCCACTCAGATCGGGTCAGATCGGGTTCGGGTTTCATTGACTTCGGGTCGGGTCAGGTTCAGGTTGCTCTATTTGAGGTTAGGGTCGGGTTCGGTTTTGGAGAAACCCGCCCCGAACACGACCCGTTGCCATCCCTATCTAATACCATGCTCGTAGACATCCCATGAAATCGAACTATCTTCTGAACAAATAAGTAACAACTGGAATTAACATTTATACTCTCAAAATAGTTAAGGTGAGAAAACTTGGTAACCAATCCGCTATCAATCAACATCATTGGTCTCATCTATTCAGTGTAACTCCTTCAATGAAACCTTTCGCAATAGATTCATATCCACCCAGAAATCTCAAAGGCTTGTGACAAGCCAACTGATCACTGATATTTTACTTCCAGATTATTCGCAGCTCAAGGACTTAGTTGAATGCTTAGAATTTCTCATGTCAAACAAATCAAATGTAACTCTTCAAATTTATCTCAATACTCTACATTTACTTGGATTCATAATTTAATTGGTCTTGTGTATCTCTTCAAGTATCTGTAGTTGAATTCCGTTATGCATGTTGGTTCCACTAAATGTCGACTACATACTCTGCTACAAAAGTTAAAGTTCCATCACTAGCAACGAACAAAATCGTGTTGTCTATCATCTTTCATTCCACTAGTAATTTTCTATAGTTGAAATCATTCAATAGAGTAGAAACTTAAAGTTTTCACAATCGCAAAATCACACCATGTCTCAACTCACAAAGACTCCAAAATGTTAATTCCTCTAACATTCCCCATTTAGTTATATCAAACATGAACTATAAGTCAATGTATCCTCTAACACATTACCTTTCCCGGATGATATAACATGGTACTCTACCTGAATTATCTCATGAGTAACTTTCTTTGAAAAAACCAATACTTCAACTCTCATGGTTGGTAAACACTTCAAATATAGCTCCATCAAAGTCATTCACTAATGCAATGGATGTATAATCGCAATAAATCTCAAATTATGGGTAGGATGATTTTTGTTCATAAGGAATCAATCTTCTCAAAGCACTCATTGTTACCATACAATTCTGAAGCGATGAACATCTCAATCACTCTTTAAGGCATCACCATGAATAATGAATTTATTAAATCCACTATAATGGTAAAACTCGACATATCCACTAGAAAATAGTAACACTGATAATATCCTCTAGATAACTGTAATACTAGTCAAATCCACTAAGCAATATCAATACTGAAGTTGTCATCAACTCTCGTTTCAACAATTAAAACTCGTTTCACTCTTACCAATCCATCGAGAAAGTATATCTTCTGTGTCATATAGTTAACAGTGTAGCTACCTTAGAAATCCATCAATGAATCTCTAATAATATACCAATCTCAACCACTACATACCTCTGATACTGCAGTAGGATTTTTCCCCAATTAATGTTGCTTTCATACTTGAAGGATCAATAGCTATGCCCGAGTTGAAACTTCCCCCAAAATAATATATCCTCTAACATGAAGACATATTGCCCTGATTTTACAAACTGTTACCTCTCTCAAAGAAATCAAATTATGATTACCTATACAATTCAACATATCCAACAATACCACTGAAGTAGTTGTTACTTCAAACACTATGACCACAATTTATGATGCCCATACCTGGTATGAAAAACCATCTTTGACATATACCCAACTCAAATTTTCAACTGATGATAATCACTTTAAGTCAACCACTGAATAAACCACTGATCTCTGAAGTTGATCAAATATATCACCCATATAAGATAACAAGTGATGATTCGTTATAGTCATTTGGTTGAGCTCTTAGTATTCAATATACAATCGCAAAGTACCATACCCTTTTCATAATAATCAATACTGATGCATCCCACGTAGATATACTAAACGTGATGAATCCCTTAATCAGAAATGTCTCAAGTTGAATCTTCTATTACTTTAACCCAACCAATGTTATAAGTATATTGAACTAGATATCTGCACTGTAACATTGCACCACAACAACTCAAGACAACCCAAGGTTCTCCTCAAGTAACAAGTACCACTCAATAGGAAATACACTTGAGATCTCACAAGGAAAGGATATCTTCCAATTTAAATGCAGATGTTCCACTACCAACTCCATAAACCAACTACCAGGCACAAGCTTGTGATAACAATTTACAAATTTTTAATGCATAAATAGCATGGATGCTAAACACATATATCTACCATGCTTAATTAAAACACACTAGCATATAAAACTCCATCACAATAACATCAAAATCTTGCGATGGCAACATCACTAAACCGGCAAGTAAAACATGCTCACGAATACGCACATCACAAGTACACGACACTTTATCGGTCGTCAAACACTCCCCCTTAGGATAGACACCTCTAACACATAAGGTAGAGACTCAGGAGACACATGCAATCGAGAAGCAAAATGCACAAACACACAAGAATGCGAAGAGCCAGGGTCTATAAGTGTATGTGCTCTCAAACTAGACATAAAAATTATACCTCCAATCACATTAAAAGGATCTGAAATATGTTGTTGATTGATGGCAGAAACACGATCCTGCACCTTAGCCTTCCCTGAAGCATCCATCTTTTGGCCCTGAGAAGACCCAACTGTACTTCCTGATGTCTGTACCCTAAATCTAGGGCAATCCTTCTGAAAATGACCCAACTGACCACATCTCATACATTTGCCTTGTTTCTTCCAACATTTCTCCTCAGAATGTCCTGTCCTTCGACAATAGCTACATACTCGTTTACCTTGAGTTCTTATATTATGTGGCCCTTGAAAGGATTCTCTAGCTTGCGAAGATGTCCCTTGGTATTCTCTACTATCTCCACGTTGGGGTTGTGGTTTTAACTGTCCTCCTTGTTTTGTCACATCTGAGGCTTCAACCTTGCTTTTATGCTCCACTATATCGTCAATGGTTTTCATGACGGTTTCAAACATACCTTGGAACATTGTTCGAACTTCTTCTCTAGCATTACCCGACCCTGAAGGCCCTGACTGATTTTTTTTCGTTCCAACCATTTTAATTAATTACCTGCATAAAACTCTCAACGTCTCTCACTCTCTACACAACTACCCTCCTAGGCCACTTTGAAATTCTAGACCATATACAACCTAGCTCTGATACCAACTGTCGCTCCCCGACCCGTGGTCCTACTTGGCCCCACGTCCGGGACACGCACGGAAGACGTCATAAAACATTTTAGGAAAATTTTTCGAAATATACTTTCATAAAAAGTTCATATAACCAAACAATATTTACTAGACTTGACTACAAGTCACAAAAAAAACTTTCACAAACAAGTACTTAGCCACTTGGCCACACACTTTACTTACTATTTACAAATCACCAACATAAACCAAAAAGAGGTGATACAACGATCAAGTCACGGGTACACTACCCACAAGGTTGTACATTTACATAATGTAGCCTTACACAACACTTCCCAAATGTCTTACCCAAAATTCTTTCTCGACGTCCTCCCTGTGATGTGACCTATCCCCTGGGCTCCTTCTTATCTAAAACAGTAAACAAATAAGGGTGAGAATAAATCTCAGTAAGTTACTAAAATGCAACTACATTACATGCTGATATGATAAACATAAAGTAATAATGTCACCAAATAATCATATAGCATATAACATATAATATGAGAGGCTCCCTACCGCCAACCGTCCCATACCGGTTGGAAATAACGACCAACTCATCATTGTTGGGTTTCCAAGTAACATGCGCAGCGGAATATAGCAATTAAAATTTTAGGAAACCCAAAGCCATGGATCCGTTCATATGATTAAATCAAATACAACAGGATGAATAAAAAAAAAAAAAAAAAAACTAACCCTTGATGGCTATCAAATTTTCTCTTGGTCTTTGGTGGAGATTTGAAGACTTGATCACGATCACAAAGCTTGAACACGAACTTTGAAGATGATGATTTTCACCCTCTAGCGGTATCCACACTTCGAACGAATATCAAAGGAACTTCTTTGATCTTGGTTGCTAGACCAATATTATGAAACACACTTTCACAATTTAATAAAGAACTATATGTAATTTATTTGTGAATTATTTTGTTCCTCAATCAAGGATATCTTAGAACAAAATAAAACATTTCTCAAACTCTTTGAGACTCACAAAATCACTAGTCCATATGGTCTGACCGAATTGGTGTTTTTATACACAATTAAGGCCTATTCCAAATAGGTAACTTGTGCCAAAAACATTTCCTTTCCTAATCGAATTAGGAATTTTCCAATCGGCATACCGGGCGCCCGCCTGGTCCTACCCAGGCGCCCGCTTGTTAGGGCAGAAAGTCCAATTCTTTTCCACCTTGTTCAGGCGCCCGCCTGGTGCAACCCAAGCGCCCGCTTGGTTGACCAGGAGGCCCAGAACTTTCCAGAAATTCCTTGGAAGTCCTCCGACCCTAAATGCCAATATAGTCCTTTTATTTAAGATTCGTTCTATTGTGTGTGACCCTCTAGGATTATACTAAGTTGGCAATGGGCTCAAACATGATCCCATAAGATATGATTAGGTTCTAGCAAACCGTCATACCTACCCAAATAGTATAACTAGATACAAGTTCGCATTCCTTTAGAATATGTCACAATCCCTTTGTCCACGATGTCATTGAACACAAGTCATGGTCAAAGAGTCAACTTGTTTCGTTCACTACTTTCTCGATTCCGAATATGTTGATAATCCAAATGACATTGATCCAATCAATTCATTTGAGTCCGGCCGAACATTTCATCTACATCATTCCTACGAGAGGCCCAAGCTTGACATCTCTCCGTGGAGGGATAAATCCATTTAGCTTATTATTCTTCCCAACGGGAATCCGATTATGCCAATCATACCCTTTATAACTACCGTGTTAAGGTAGCGTTTGAATATGTCAAACACAATGTTTATCAAGTGGAAGACTATAATAACTTCATGTCTAAGGATTCAAATGACATAACTAATATGAGATATATGTATGACATAGACCATGACATAAATCTCATACAGCGGGTCATGTCCAGTACCTTGTTCCAAACAAGTACCCATAAATCTAACATGATCATCCCATGATCATTTAGCCTTTATACTAGTGCTTAACAAGTACTAGGGACGGGGATTATTATAAGTAAACATGAACAACAATAATAATCAAAACATCTCTTTATTGATATGAAATAAATGATAACAATTACAACGTTTATTAAACGTGCCTAGGGCACCACTACCAACAATCTCCCACTTGCCCTAGGCCCAATCTCCCATGTATCTAATACCCATGGACCTAACATGACCATCATGTTTAGCTTGTGGAAGTCCCTTTGTTAGCGGTTCCGCAACATTGTCATCAGTAGGTACTCTGCATATATTTACGTCTCCCCTATCAACGATCTCTCGAATGATATGAAAACGCCTAAGTATGTGTTTGGATTTTTGATGTGCTCTTGGTTCCTTTGCTTGAGAAATAGCACCATTATTATCGCAATAAAGGTCTATTGGATTAGCAATACTAGGAACCACTTCAAGTTCAGTTATGAACTTCTTAATCCAAACAGCTTCCTTTGCAGCATCCGATGCAGCAATATACTCAGCTTCTGTTGTAGAATCAGCGGTTGTACTTTGCTTGGAACTCTTCCAGCTTACAGCTCCACCATTTAACATAAACACAAAACCCGATTGCGATCGGCTATCATCTTTGTCAGTTTGGAAGCTTGCATCCGTGTAAGCATTTACAACGAGTTCATCTTCCATTCCTCCATAGACCAAAAACGAGTCTTTAGTCCTTCTCAAGTACTTAAGAATCGCTTTTACAGCTATCCAGTGATTTTTGCCAGGGTCGGATTGGTATCTACTTGTCATGCTCAAAGCATAAGACACATCCGGCCTAGTATAAATCATGGCATACATGATGGACCCAA
Source organism: Campanula takesimana (assembly GCA_026119855.1). Taxonomy (NCBI): domain Eukaryota; kingdom Viridiplantae; phylum Streptophyta; class Magnoliopsida; order Asterales; family Campanulaceae; genus Campanula; species Campanula takesimana. Next base: position 221,621 of record JAOWBW010000021.1, read on the forward strand.
TTGCCGAAGCATATGGAACATCATTTATTTTCTCACGCTCATCGTTTCTCTTAGGACATTGAGTCTTGCTTAGAGAAACTCCATGTAACACGGGCAAGGTGCCTCTCTTGGAATTTTCCATACGGAATTTTCTAATGACCTTGTCAATGTATGTACTTTGGCTTAAACCAAGTAGCCTCCTTGATCTATCTCTATAGATCTTAATGCCAAGAATATATGCGGCTTCACACATATCTTTCATTGCGAAGCACTTTCCTAACCAAGTCTTCACAGACTGAAGTGTAGGAATGTCGTTTCCAATGAGCAATATGTCATCCACATATAAAATAAGGAATAGCACTATGCTCCCACTAATCTTCTTGTATACACAAGGCTCATCTTCGTTCTTGATGAAACCAAACTCTTTGACCGATTCATCAAAACGGAGATTCCAACTCCTAGAAGCTTGCTTCAATCCATAGATGGATCTCTGCAATTTTCATACCTTAGAATCTTGTTAAAAACCTTCTGGTTGTGTCATATACACATCCTCTTGGAGTTTTCCATTCAGGAAAGCGGTTTTGACGTCCATCTGCCATATCTCATAGTCATGATATGCGGCAATGGCAAGCAAAATTCTTATAGACTTGATCATTGCTACGGGTGAAAAGGTCTCATCATAGTCAATACCATGAACTTGCCTATAACCCTTCGCTACAAGCCTAGCTTTGTATGTATGCACCTTCCCATCCATGTCAGTCTTCTTCTTGAAGACCCATTTGCATCCTATGGTTTTTACACCTTCGGGCGCATCAATCAAATTCCAAACTTGATTGTCTTGCATGGATTGCAATTCGGATTCCATGGCTCCAAGCCACTTGTCCGAATCAGGAGAAGACATCGCCTCTTGGTAGGTTGACGGTTCATCATTCTCAATGATTTCTACCTCATTACTATCCGTTATGAGAAATCCATATCTCTCGGGCTCGGATCGTAACCTACTAGATCTCGAGATGCTTGTGTATTTTGAACAGGTTCCACAACTCCTTGTGGTTCTTGTTCTTGTTCCACTATTGGTTCAATGTTATTTTCTGGGTCTCGAATTTCTTCAAGATTTATTTTACTCCCACTGATTTCTTTGGAGAGAAACTCTTTCTCTAGAAAGACACCAGTTCGGGCAACAAACACTTTGTTGTCCTCTCAGTTGTAAAAGTAATATCCTTTAGTTTCCTTAGGATATCCCACGAAAATACATTTATCAGATTTGTGTGCTACTTTGTCAGAGATAAGTCTCTTGACATAAACTTCGCAACCCCAAATCCTCATGAAAGATAAACTAGGTTTCTTTCCACTCCACATCTCATATGGAGTCTTTGGAACCGATTTAGTTGGAACTTGATTTAGTGTGAAAGCAGCGGTTTCTAGGGCGTAACCCCAAAAGGATATTGGAAGATCAACTTGACTCATCATTGATCGAACCATGTCTAACAAAGTCCGATTTCTCCTCTCAGACACACCATTCCATTGTGGTGTTCCGGGAGGAGTCAATTGTGAAACTATTCCACAATTCTTTAGATGATCGTCAAATTCTTGACTTAAGTATTCACCACCTCGATCTGATTGAAGTGCCTTTATACTTTTGCCAAGTTGTTTTTCTACTTCATTTTGAAATATTCTAAATATCTCAAATGCTTCACTTTTATGTTTCATTAGGTAAACATACCCAAATCTACTATAATCATCAGTGAAGGTTATGAAGTATTGAAATCCTCCCCTAGCATTGCTACTTAATGGTCCGCATACATCGGAATGTATCAACCCCAATAAGTCGCTTGCCCTTTCACCCAACTTGGTAAAAGGTGTCTTAGTCATTTTTCCAAGAAGACACGACTCACAAGTATTATACGACTCTAAGTCACATGAACCCAAAAGTCCGTCCCCATGGAGTTTTGAGATACGCTTCTCATTAATATGACCAAGACGGCAATGCCACAAATAAGTATGATTTACATCATTAGGTTTAGATTTATTATTTACATGATAGACATTATTTTCATTCTTGACATCCAAGAGATAAAGGCCATTAAATGAATTAGCAATACCATAAAGCACATCATTTAAATAAATAGAAAATTTTTTATTCTCAATAAGAAACTTAAAACCTTCATTATCCAAACAAGAAATTGAAATAATATTTCTTCTTAAATCCGGAACATAATAACAATTGTTCAAAACAAGAATTAATCCGGAAGGTAAAGTGACTTCATAAGTCCCTACGGCTAATGCAGCAACTCTTGCTCCATTTCCCACACGTAGATCTAATTCACCTTCTTTAAGCAGTCTCCTATTCTTTAGTCCGTGCACATTTAGACAAATGTGAGAACCACATCCGGTATCCAATACCCAAGAATCAGTGGTAGAAAGGAGAATATCTATCATATAGATACCTGAAGTCGACGCAGCCTTGCTGCTCTTCTTCTTCTTTTGCTCTTCCAAGAAAGCCTTGCAATTACGTTTCTAATGACCAATTTCTTGACAATGGAAACAGATTGCATCCTTTTGTGAATCAGGTTTTTGCCTGAGAAGCCTTGGCAACCTTTGCCTTGCTTATCTTGGGTTTGACAACTTTTGCCTTACCCTTGCCTTTGGCACCAGGCTTCTTCCCATCATGAACCAAGAGCACGGGAGAACCTTTCTCCACAATTTTCATCTCTGCAGTTTTGAGCATCCCATGCAACTCAGAGAGATTCTTATCCATTCCATGCATGTTATAATTCATTACAAATTGATTATAACTTTTAGGCAATGAATTAAGAATGAGATCCGTGGCTAGCTCCAATGGGATTGGATAGCCAAGTTTCTCAAGGTGCTCTACATAACCTTTCATTTTAAGAAAGTGAGGACTCACTTGTTGCCCTTCATTCATTTTACTAGTAGTGAATGCAACAATGGTCTTGTACCTCTCTTGCCTAGCTTGCTCTTGAAACATGGTTCTCAACTCCACGCCTATCTCATAGGCTTCCAAATGTTCCAAACTTTGTTGGAGTTTTGAACACATAGCAGCAAGCATGAGACAACTTACATCTCTAGAATCATTACGATGTTTCTTGTAATTATCTCTTTCTACCCTAGGGGCAGTAGGCGGTGCAACTTATCTTCTTGCCTAAGAACGATTCTTATGCTACAGATCCAATCCATAAAGTTTGTACCATTCTCTTCGAGCTTATCCTTCTCAAGGATCGATCGCAACGACATTGATTGAGTGTTATTAGTCATTATCTACAAATATGCAAAAATTTCCAAAATTTAATAAGTACCGATTTTCATTAAAGAGATAAATAATGTATTCTTCAAACAAAATACTCCCACTAAATTATATAACCTTCATATACATCCAATGTATAATATAATTTAAATGGGTTAAGATCCAACTTTAATTTAATTTCAAATCCGCTAAGGCGGATTACACAAAATCAAATTAATTAGGTAGACAACTCTTGTCAATCATATCTCATATGACTCTTAGTTCCTTTTATGAGATTCTTTAAGAAATCAAATTTCAAAAAGCATGTTAAACCTCATCTTTGCCTAGGCCCAAAACTGTTTTGATGCCCAATTAAGTCTAACCATTTTAAATGCACAGTTAATGTGTCCCGCTAAGGCGTGCCCACACTATCTATCTTGCTAATACATAAACAAATTTAATGCATCTCGCTAGGGCGAATCTACATTAAAATCACTCATGTACTAACAAGTGTTTTAATCATGGCATGGCAATAAAAGACTTAAAACTTTCTTTGAAGGTTCATCACATATAGCATATAACACATTTATGAGCACATAATATAAACATGTTACACATCAAGTTTAGCCACTAAATTAATCTTCATTAATTTAAGCATGATATTTATGTGTCATTAGTTTCTCTATAATTATGAGGATGAGACTATTTCAACTTTGGTTATTATCTCCAAATCAAGACAACAAGAAGCGCGGTCGAACTAAGCCATTAGGCAACCACAATCCTGCACTAATCCAATCATTGAATCAAGAACTTTGTTTCTCAATTTTAGCAATTATGAACTCTTCATAATTCTAACTTCGTTTTATCTTTGAAACTTTGATTGCGATCAATTTTAGGAAACACAATCTCGATGAACGCACATTAGCCATCCAAAACTTGAACCAATCTAGGAATCACAAGACTAAAACAAATAGGAAAATCAAACCCCAAAATCCACACACAAACCAACTACCCAAAACCCATTCCAGATCAACAAGTCTAGACTGGTTCTGTTACTGGTTTTGTCGAATTTATCGAAAATTCCATATTCAGATTTTAACCAAAATCAGAACAAATCTTGACCACCGAGCGCCCGCCTGCAAAAGACCAGGCGCCCGCTTGAATGGCCAGAATAGTATGGAATTTTAAAGTTCGAAAATTTTGTCTCAAAATTATTTTTCCCCGATTATTAAAACTTTGATCCAATCAAAATCAATAATCGAAATAATTCAGAATCGACCATAATTTTTATTGCGATTGAATCGTGCGATTAAAGTTGCAAAACAATAAACTACATAAAATCACAAAACACATAAACATCATATAATCCAATATTCATATCATGCTTGGCACATAAACAATTTATATACACACAACATGATCCAAGTATTGAATTAATCAACATGAACGGGGCTCTGATACCACTGTTGGGTTTCCAAGTAACATGCGCAACGGAATATAGCAATTAAAATTTTAAGAAACCCAAAGCCATGGATCCGTTCATATGATTAAATCAAATACAACAGGATGAATAAAAAAAAAAAAAAAAAAACTAACCCTTGATGGCTATCAAATTTTCTCTTGGTCTTTGGTGGAGATTTGAAGACTTGATCACGATCACAAAGCTTGAACACGAACTTTGAAGATGATGATTTTCACCCTCTAGCGGTATCCACACTTCGAACGAATATCAAAGGAACTTCTTTGATCTTGGTTGCTAGACCAATATTATGAAACACACTTTCACAATTTAATAAAGAACTATATGGAATTTATTTGTGAATTATTTTGTTCCTCAATCAAGAATATCTTAGAACAAAATAAAACCTTTTTCAAACTCTTTGAGACTCACAAAAGTACTAGTCCATATGGTCTGGCCGAATTGGTGTTTTTATACACAATTAAGGCTTATTCCAAATAGGTAACTTGTGCCAAAAACATTTCTTAATCGAATTAGGAATTTTCCAATTGGCATACCGGGCGCCCGCCTGGTCCTACCCAGGCGCCCGCTTGTTTGGGCAGAAAGTCCAATTCTTTTCCGGCTTGTTCAGGAGCCCGCCTGGTGCAACCCAAGCGCCCGCTTGGTTGACCAGGAGGCCCAGAACTTTCCTGAAATTCTTTGGAAGTCCTCCGACCCTAAATGCCAATATAGTCCTTTTATTTAAGATTCGTTCTATTGTGTGTGACCCTCTAGGATTATACTAAGTTGGCAATGGGCTCAAACATGATCCCATAAGATATGATTAGGTTCTAGCAAACCGTCATACCTACCCAAATAGTATAACTAGATACAAGTTTGCATTCCTTTAAAATATGTCACAATCCCTTTGTCCACGATGTCATTGAACACAAGTCATGGTCAAAGAGTCAACTTGTTTCGTTCAATACTTTCTCGATTCCGAATATGTTGATAATCCAAATGACATTGATCCAATCAATTCATTTGAGTCCGGCCGAATATTTCATCTACATCATTCCTACGAGAGGCCCAAGCTTGACATCTCTCCGTGGAGGGACAAATCCATTTAGCTTATTATTCTTCCCAACGGGAATCCGATTATGCCAATCATACCCTTTATAACTACCGTGTTAAGGTAGCGTTTGAATATGTCAAACACAATGTTCATCAAGTGGAAGACTATAATAACTTCATGTCTAAGGATTCAAATGACATAACTAATATGAGATATATGTATGACATAGACCATGACATAAATCTCATACAGCGGGTCATGTCCAGTACCTTGTTCCAAATAAGTACCCATAAATCTAACATGATCATCCCATGATCATTTAGCCTTTATACTAGTGCTTAACAAGTACTAGGGACGGGGATTATTATAAGTAAACATGAACAATAATAATAATCAAAACATCTCTTTATTGATATGAAATAAATGATAACAATTACAACGTTTATTAAACGTGCCTAGAGCACCACTACCAACAATCATACAACACATAAAGCGGAAATAAACACTCATACGTGGATACTGAGCCAAGGTTCTCGAACCAAAACAATAGCCATCTGAGAGGCATCAACTGAGCAGCATCGAAGAGCTGAAACGGGTTCCGGAACCAAACAACAACAACAACAACAACGGGGAAAATGACACAGAATCATAACCCAAAGTGCCCAACCTTTGGCCTAAGGAAGGGGGTTAAAAATGGGAAACCAATGACAGGAGTCTTATAATTAACTTGGCTCGTGTGCCATTATAATCCCTATCATTGCCCGAACACACACAAAAGTACCAGCTGAACTTTACACAAAACGAAGCAAAGAATACTTGCTTAAACACAAACGGGGTATGATTCCAAAGTAGGGAACCACACAAGCTCATCATAGAGAAGTAAACACGTTTTCATAATAGTGTGCACAATATTGACATTAAGTCATCACACAATCCATCCAAAAAATCACATTAATTCAAACTTGATCACAAAAGACCAACTCTACCATAACGGACCATTAATACTCTTTTTTTTCTATTAAACACCTACTGGATTTTCGTTATATAAAAATCAGAACCCAACTAAATAAACCAACCCATCGTGTAGTACTCGAGAAGAGCTTTCCAACGATAGTTTACACGACCAAAACAGAGTCCGGATGACGAAGTTATGGCCAAAACCAAAATAAATTATACTCCCTTCATTTCACCGTTCCACAAGTATAAGTATAATTTTTCTAATATACTAATATACTCATTTAGAGATGCTTTCTTTCATTTCCCCGTCCCACAAATAATAGTATAGTTTTTATAATATACTTATTTAACATTTAACTCAAGTTAATATTTTACCGTCCCACGAGTAGGAGTATAATTTTTTTTACTAACACTCCAGGAGTATTCTGACATACTCAAAACATTCTTTCAATCTCATCCATCACAAACCCAGTACATGTTAATACTCCAGTTGTCCCAAAATTACAAGTATCACAAAATTCACCCAAATCACAAATTTAACAATAACAAGTATCTTATATAACATATATGACTATTTTAACATTTAAAGGGGAATTAGTAACTTACCTATTCCGGGGAAAGTATCGAGAAAATAATATTTGATCGGGTAGAAATGATCTATTCAACGCCCTGATCATTATTATATAATTAGATTTTATAATAGAGTAGTAATTAAAAAGAAAGAAAATCAAAATGAATGAAATAATCCTTACCTTCTTCCATGGAATCCTCAGAGAAGAAATTTGGGAAAGGTAATTATGTGTGTGTAAACGTAGGGGAGGGGAAGAGGTAGTATAGTCATGCTAATATTTTCACATTTTCCCTAAAGCCCTCCCTAGTTAACTTCAATCACTTAAACCCCTTATCTACTATTTCCATTAAGGCCCCTCTATTTCCAATTCTAACAATTAAACCCATAAACTTTAAAGTTACACTTTGGCCCATAAAGTTTCAACTAATTCTTTTATCCCTTTTTACAAATTTACTACTAATACTTTAACTACCACATATGCTTAAATAATATATGCAAATCATAAAATATTTTCTAACACATAAAATGCACATATAAGTTCAAATTAAAAATTCTCAAAATATAAAATAAAATATAAAATAAATAAAGACGGATTTTGGGGTCGTTACATCCTCCACCTTAAAATAAATAAAATTTACCATAAACATTCTCCACCCAATAATTATCTCACTTGTACATTGTTTGTAGATTGATAAAATACACTAATTAATTATAAATTTTTCCGCCGAAAAAATAACTTTTAGTTAAAAATGCGAATTTATTTTGAGATGAACAAAAATAAGAGCATGACATTTATTATTTATTATGGAACATAATAATAACTTATAACAAACAAAATTAACATTATTTCTAATAATCTCAAAACAAACAAATTGATTACTTATTAATTAATTTAATATAACGTAATAATAATATCCTATCTAATATTAGAAGAAATGAAATAATAAAGAATATTCTAAAAGTGTGATTTTTTGGTGCAAAATTTAAAGCAATGGTTGGAGATGATGGCAAATATTTGGTGCAGATTTTGCACCATTTTAAAGAAATAGTGCAATTCTTGCACCAAACCATTAGAGATGGTCTAAAGGGAGTTACCGAAGTTTTCCAGTGAGGGTAAGATAGGTAGGAAAGTACTGTAGCTCTTTTTAGAGTTAATGCTATTGGTGTATTAAGTACACGGTTATTATGGATATTTAGATAGACGTTATTTTTTAAAGAAATTTCATTGCGGCTATATTCAGCAATTATGCGGGTGTGAATAGTAGCACTCTTACATTATTTGTAATATTCTATTACTGTAACGTTTCTTATTTTGAATTTCTCAAATCAATTTTCCAATTCCTTGCTTTCAAAATAAATCAATCAATTTGACCGTTCTTTTAATAGAATTATAGAATTAAATGGTACGGAGTATAAACACAGAAACGCACTGCGCGCACAGACACGCACACTCTCTTTCCCTCCTCTCTAAACACACACACACAAATGAATATAACAACTTTGTTGTGTGTGTGCGTGTGCTTTTCGATTGATCCTGTTATTATTTGTGAGCGCAAGTGGGTGTTCAGCTGTATGTCATAATGATAGGCTAAATCGCACACCTACAAATTAAACCAGGACTAGGTTCTAAAAATATGTAGCTAGGGATAAGTCCAGGATCGATCCACGAAGAACGGTTACTTGTTTACGTAATTGTCACTTGACAAAATTGGGGGAATAATTTGATTTTAACTAATTATCCTAAAACAAGAATTAAACTAATTATGAGCTAAAACAATAATTAAAAGAGGAAATGACAATTTAGGGTCCAAAGTTTAGGGGGTGTGTGCCAATAGGGGTCCGATGTTTCAATTTTGTCAATTTAGGGTCCAATGTTAACAACGTTAGTCAATTTGAGGTTTTTTGACGGAAATGTTAGAAAAAATCGTTAAGTGGCCACGTGAGTTGCAAATGCAACTTAACTGATGTTATTTGGGGTTAAAATTACCAATTTACCCTTCATACCAGACCCTAAATTGACAAAATCCTAAAGTTTCGACCCTGTTTTGTCATTTTTAAAAATTAACAAATTAAATTTCAAAATTTTCCACTTCATCGTATATTAATTAAATAAAAAATATTTTTATGCATGTTTAATGTATTCAAATTTAAAATAAATATTGTATTAGATATAAATATGTCATTACCTTATCTATTTCTAGGCCTATTGTGTAAGTTGTGCTTTTTGATAATTCTTCATTATTTATTTATAACCAATTATATTTATTTGTAATTACAAACATATAGCCTTAAAAGATAAAGTCCAATAAGACTACAAGGGCTAGAGAAATTCTTTTAAAAAATGACATTTATATATTTAGGTACCTTATAACGATTATATTTATTTTTAATTACAATTTTTGTCCTTAGGTACTTTATATTATGGTCTTTTATATTTTTAAATAATATATATACATATATAGATTTTATTATCTAATTATCATTTAATATTATCATTCTATTCATTTTTTTCTATTATAGTTATTAATGGGGTAATGACATATTTATATCTAATACAATATTTATTTTTAATTTTAATACATTAAACATGCATAAAAATATTCTTTTATTTAATTAATATACCATAAAGTGAAAAAAATTGAAATTTAATTTGTTAATTTTTAAAAATGACAAAACAGGGTCCAAACTTTAGGTTTTTGTCAATTTATGGTCTGGTATGAAGGGTAAATTAGCAATTTTAACCCAAAATAACGCCAGTTAAGTTGCATGTGCAACACACGTGGTGGCTTAACGATTTTTTCTAACATTTCCGTCAAAAAACCTTAAATTGACTAATGTTGTTAACTTTGGACCCTAAATTGACAAAATTGAAACATCAGACCCCTATTGGCACACACCCCCTAAACTTTGGACCATAAATTGTCATTTCCCCTAATTAAAAAGCACTTCAAATTTGATTCCGTCCCCACCTAATTATTCAATTATCATTGATATCTCTTTTCACTTTTTACCCTATTCACCTGATCACGAGGTCTATTTCAATCTCCGTTTCTTTTTTCAGATTAGTTAATAGCAGTGACACACTCACTAGAAACCCTAATTAATAAATTAATCTAACTGGCACAGTCTAGATCTCAATATTAATCGATTCAAGATTTAAGAAACTAAGATCAAGAATGATTTCTATGATTATTTCACATAGATAATCATCTAATTTTACCCACTTCACAATTTACCATGGCACATGCATAAATCATAAAGATGCTACTTGTGAATTTCTACACTGGCATAGTAAATAGAAAATTATAGCAAAAATCAATTGATAAGGATAAACAGGTTGATCAAGTCTATAAACCCTAGCAATCAACTTAGAATTAACCCAAGTAAAACTATGAATAGAATCAAAAGATGAAAAAAAAAATACCTCAAATTAAATAAAAAGGGGTTCAAGATTCAAACCCAAAGCTTGGATTTTAGTTCCTCATCCAAAACTTTGAAATCTCCAAGGAAAAAGAAAATAAAAACCTATATCTAAAATTATGTTGAAGTCTAGAATGAAAAATAATAAATGAAACCTATTTTAATACCTAGAACAAGTCCTAAATTGAAAAGGAATAAAAAGGAATAAAAGAAAATAAGAAAATCAGTGAAAAATAGGCTGAAAAGTCGTCTCACGCGCAGACACGCGCCAGCACTCTCACTCACCGCCGTCCACACGCCCGGCTCCACGCGCCCGTCACCGCCAAAAGCGTACCTGGAATCTGCGCTTTCGATCTGCTCCTTCACGAGGCGTGCCAATCCACTCGACTCGTGCGTGATCCGCTGCTCCATGCACGACTCGTGCGCACGGATGCCACCAAACGTGCAGGGGTTTGGGCCGTGTGGTTGTTGGGCTGCCTGGTGTGCTTGGATTTTGTTGGGCTAGTTGGGCGCTTGGTTTGGTTTACATTGGCATGGGTTCCTCCCTTGCTTGATGAACTGGACTGGGCCGCTTCCTTCTCATTGATTTGGGTCATTTCTTCACCACCCACACTTTAATCCATTTATTTCCTCCATCCCGATTGACTTTCTTTTATATTTTGGGATCTCCTTTACTCACAAATAAATTACATCGGGTGAAAATATAAAAACAATAAAATGCTACCGATTACAATAAATCCCCACAAATATATAATTTCCCAAAATGCATAAAAATTAATCTAAACTACATAAAAATCATAATTTAAGCTCATAAAATCCTATGAAATAAATGTATAAAATCCGTCTCATCATATAACCACATAAGTGTATCAGGGCACACACACATCACAATCTTGCATAAAACCGGGGGATCTTATCTTGATCGCAAACACAATCATATCTAGGGATGACAACGGGTCGGGTTCGGGCGGGTTTGCTTATACCCGAACCCAACCCGCATACACTACACACTGTACCAAACCCGCCAGTCCTTAAACCCGTTTCCGGCCCGGCCCGTAGCTCCTCTCTTGCACAACACAACAACAACAAATTTGCTAAAAAAATACCTAATAACAATCAAAAATCAACGAAGATCGAGATGTGAGGGTGAGAAAAGAGAAGAGATGTAAACCTTCAACAACCTCACTGTTGTTTAACGCCTAACACAACCGCTGCCGCCAAAATCGAATTTGGTGTGGGGTACGAAGAAGATAGAGAGATGAGTGAAGGAGACTAGGAGGCGGCATATTAAGACGAGATGACGATCTCCATGGGGGGAAGAAAGGAGGAACGAAGGATGGAAGGGTGACGCGAATGAGCGGCATCATCGTTGGTCAACTGAATTTGGGGTAAAACGGAAAAAGAAGGATATAAAAGAGAGAGAGAGTGACACGCCCCCAGGTCCCGGGATCCCCTAATAGAACCTCGAACACGGATGCGCGTGACTAACGAGGAACAATAAACTTAACAAGAAACTGGATGACATCTGTTTAATAAACTGACATGATATATATACTCTAGAGTAAGGAGCTATACTAGCTCACAACACGAGTTCTAGACAAGAAAATTAAAACCAAACTTAAATACATACACAGCGGAAACATGCCTAGCACATAAGCTGGCATCAAGAGTACTATACAAGATGTCTAGTGACAACAAGAACTGAACAAGACTGTCTACCCCAAAAATAAGGAGTTATACAACCCAATACATCGTCCTCACCAAGTGTAAAAGGACACAAGCCCCAAAAGAAACACGACCTGCGTAGTAAGCTCCCAGCTAAATCGAGCCTCACTGCGCACTATCATTCCTTTGATCTAAGGAAAACAATTAAACAAGAAACGGGGTGAGATAAATCTCAGTAAGCTATTAGATGCAACTACATGACATGTTATCATGCAATTCAAGTAGATACTCAAGTAATAATATATCAAGTATCATCAAGTAACAAGTATATGAGAGGCTAAGCCACTCATCAAGTAGCACATAAGGCTAAACAAGCAAGCTATAAAGGATATTGCTTGCTTCCTTATTCCTCCCAAGAATACCATTGTTGTCGTAGCTTGTATTACTTTGACAATCACGATCAATAACAAGAAACTGATTATTCAGTATATATCAGAAGACCCGATAACCAGTGTCATTCTCAAGACCAAGACTCACGAGGTGTTCAAGAGGTGTTCAAGAGTTTAGCATTCACTTAAGTCAGGCGTATTGCTCCAACTAAGGAAGCTATGCCCTTACTATGGCCGGTAGTAAGGGGTCAAGCGCAAATACATAGGGACCCGATTGTCACTTAAGCCCCAGCTCTCGCGGCAAGCGTGAACCTATATATTTTCGAACAAGCAAGGAAAACCAGCTGGAGTCACACAAGAATGTACAAGTAGATATTTACTTGAACTACGGGAGAAGAACTAATCCAAAAGTAGTGGACTAGCTCAACAAGGAACATGCTTCAAGTAATCAAGAAGTCACCTTGTTATCAAGCAATTATATGCAATGTTTGCACATACACAACAAAACATGTCTCATACAAATTAGTGCTTGTTCATAGCACTTTCAAGTTCACTACCATATATATGTATTGGTGTCAAGCCATGTACAAGATTTTATTATCTTATATTCAAGTCTTAATCCATTTCTATGGATGTTCAAGTCATGTACAAGATTTTAAATGTCTTATACTTCAAGTTATAATTCCAATCTTTGGACATTCAAGCATGTATAAGAGTTATACCTTTACTCTTACAAAATCTTAATCCTATTCTTAGGATGTTCAAGTCTAAAACTTTGTTCTAATGCCCTTAAGGTGCACAATCATTGGTTTCAAGACAAGTATAACACATTAGTGCTTGTTCATAGCACTTTCAAGACATATAAAAGAGTTATTACTCTTATACTTAAGTTCTCATTTGAGTTCTATAAGTATTAACATTCAAGACTAAGTTCTAATGCCCCCAAAAGGTACAATTACACTTGCTAGGACATCTTATAACAAGGCTATATGCCTTAGGAGGGATAAACTTTCATTTCAATTTGGATTTAAAACACTTTAGTTGGAACAGGGGACCGGGCGGGCGCTCAAGGAGGACCGGGCGGGCGCTCATCCAAGGCTTTTTGAAACCAAAACTTCTGGCCAAATGGGCGGCCGCTTGGTCACTAAGTGGGCGGGCGCCTGGTCATATTTTTCAGCAAACTCAATTTCTTTCCCAGGCTTAGAATTCTCCGTCCCCAAGCGTAGGAGTAACTTTCTATTAACAATTTCACAACCCAGAATGCATTAACAAGCTTAGAATCACTTCTTTCATTTTCTTTCATTATTTCACCCAGTAGGGTTTTACTCCCTTTGTCCCAAATTTACAAGTACCACAAAAATCATCCCAAACACGAAATTAACATTCACAAGTATCAGGAATAACATTTATGCATGTTATTACAAGCAAGGGGGAGCTAATAACTTACCTAGTCCGAAATCAAAGTCAACCAAACTTATTTCTGTTCGGCCTGGAACGCTCTATTCAACGCCACGAATATTAATCCGGGATCAGAATCAAGAACGGAGGGGTAATTAACCTCGAGGAGTCGAGAATAGAGTAAAATCCTAGCCCTAGGTTTAGAACAGAAAGGATATTCTTAAACTTTCAAAGAATGACACTTAGGACCCTCAAGTTTCACTTTTAACAAAAAGGCCCCTAAAGTCAAATTTTCACAAATGACCCAAAAGTCAAAACTAGACATTTAACCACCTTAATATTCTAAAGCAGTTAAGAATTTAACCCAAGTAAAACTAGCACATAATATGCAAGTTCAAGTATTTAACAAGTAAGTCAAATAATTAACAAAAAATAGGATAGTCGTTACAGAGAGATGCGGCTGGGAAGTAGGGTTTGAAATGGGTAAACAAATCACTAATTGTTTAGGTTATATACTAGGATAGTTATGACATTAACTAAACATAAAATGGCACTACAGGAAATCAACAAAATAAGTTTATTTATCTACTTCACGGGTCGGGTTTGGTCGCGTTATCAAGCTGACCCGACCCCGGACCCTAACCAGCCAGGTTTCAAAAGTAGCTTACCAAACCCGCACGATACAGGTCGGAACAATGCTCGGATCGGGTTTGGGTGAATTGCCATCCCTAATCACATCCACCCACACCTTACGCTACACCCACACAAAGGCACTGCGCACGCGCACACGTACACCCCCCCCCTACGCAACCCATACCAACACACACACGCGGAGACACTTGGTTAGGGAAAGTATAATCCACATAAGAGCACCAGGGCATAAACACACAGGTGGGGCACAATCTTGCATAAAATCAGGGATCCAATCCATGTATATGTGTATGCATGTACACACACACAAGCCAAGCATTCTTTATCCTGAAGAGACAATCAGATTCCCATTTGCCCAACATGATGAGCTTCATTCTCTGTATATACACTTTCCAGTACCTCAAATTCATTTCAACTCCATTAAAACAGACAAGAAGTCAACTTCAAGTCGACATCTTCTCTCCATAAACCATTCAGGCAATGCGCCGTGCTTTTTGCACTACCATTCTTCCTCACTCATCATGTATCTACAATGTCCAAAAAAACGAAGAAAGAGAAGAAAATTATTAAAAAAAAAAAAAAAAGAGTCTGCATAGGTTTGGGTCAACAAGGTCAACTCAATAGACCCTAATATCAACACCACTATTACCCAGCTGCTCAGCTGTTACCATCTTCTTCCTAGAAGATAATTTCTGACCAAGCCATAAACACGAAAGCCTGGTTAGGGCAGCCTGACTTGTAAACTGGGCCCTACAAGCCAGGCTAAACTCGGTCAACATGTTACCCGAGTCAAAGCTCTCATCATATCCCTCTAGGTCCGTTTCCGTTACCAGCACAAGAGATTCATCCTCAAATTCTTCCAAATCCAAACTGGGGGAAAACTCCGCTGAATTTTTTGGGCTGACATTCTTTCTGCAATGGTAGTAATCTTGAACTGCCTGCCATTGTGAAGAGGCCAAACGAATCCTAGGCCTGATAGACCTCACGTACTCAAATGCACCATCAGGTGTCATTTCCTTGTGCTCAACCTGATGAGAAACACGCAACATACTAATAAATTTTTTAATAAAGTACAACATATTTCATTAATTTACAGATATATAAGCTCTGATGTGATGCATACCAAATAACAGAGAACAATGGTTGTGCTCCGTCCCCGCCCAGCCTTGCAATGAACATATGTTGTTTTACTTGCAGATGCATTATCTTGAAAAACAAAATGACATTTTATAGTAAGCATAGCCAATAAATAATACTCCCATCCTTATCATAGTCCAGTACTCCCTCCGTCCCATTTCCAAAATTAAGGCTTCAAAATCAATGAATTTCCAAAACTTATAATGCAACCTAAAAATGTTTGAAAAGTCAAATAGGACTATCATTTCGGGACGGAAGGAGTATTTGTTTTTTGGATGCTCCATCTTACAAGCCACTTTCTAAAAGTAAGCTTTATTTTTTCTTATTTTCATGCATATTTAAAATATGATGGTTTTATAAATATTAGAGGGGGGGGAGGTATCTTTCATACAAATTACCAGGGTGTAAAAGTATAAATTAATAAGTCAAACTTCCAAATGTGGACTATTTACATGGAACAGAGTGATACAACAACAAAGCCTTAGTCCCAAGATTTGGGATAGCTAACATGAATCGTCCTATGGACTCGGTCCATGAAGAGGTGAGAAAACAATGAAAAACTGGAGGGATGGAGTAAGAAAGCAGATTAAGAATCTTACTATGGATGAATTCTACGGCTTCACAAATGTCGCCATATGATGGAGCAAAAAGATAATCTCTTGTTGGAATCACCAAATGCTCAATGTTGTGAGCCTTGGAATAAAAAAAGAAAAGAGGAAAAACAAACAATCAGTATTTGAGTCTTTAACATTTGGTTTAGCAGTTATAGTGAGCCCATCTCAGCATAATCAAAGGAGAAAGCTACAAATGATTTACGACTGAGGATACTTACATGGTATAAAGAAGTTGGTACCAAAGTCTCGTATGCTTCATTTAGGGTAACCACACCATAAACACCAAGTTCTTTCAGGTGCGGAACATCCCCAGGAAACGGTACAGCTCCTAACAGGACAAACTAATGAGGGAAAAAGTTAGCACCACTTAATATATAGAAGTGATTAATATATTTAACCATGAAGCAGTTTTAGAGGGAGATGGAACCTACGTGGGTCAAGGAAAAAAATAACACAGTGAACTCGGGCTTATTAGTCAACATTTATCCAATCAAATCTGATGGCACATTGGGACACCAAAATTATGGGCTGGGAAATTGTTTTTTAAAGATGGTTTCGGAGATTTTTTTTTTTTTAATTTTTTAAAAGAGCTAATCCCTCAGTCCCTAAATGAATCTCCATTTATTTAAAAGAGGAAAAAAAAAAAAAAGAATAAGAAGGGTACCAAAATGAATGTCTTTTTGGAAAAAACTTTGTACCTAACTGTTTTTTTTTACCAAAAAATAAAAATAAATCATTAAT
Organism: Campanula takesimana; assembly: GCA_026119855.1. Classification (NCBI taxonomy): domain Eukaryota; kingdom Viridiplantae; phylum Streptophyta; class Magnoliopsida; order Asterales; family Campanulaceae; genus Campanula; species Campanula takesimana. Next base: position 238,900 of record JAOWBW010000021.1, read on the forward strand.
CTATTTATACTTACAAAAATAAATGTTTGGAAAGAGGATTGCAAGAATAAATATGAATCTTTGCCACTAAATTGTATACGAAGTAGCGATTTTCCAAATGTCTCTTAAAATGAAATTTGGACATTCATTTGGGAGGGAGAAAAAAAATTCCGGATAAAATAATATATCTGATACATAGGGTAGGCCCCAGACAGATGGCATTGACAGGTCTGTTTAACTTAAATTCTTGAGCATTTAGGAATAACATGCTAAGAGCAGATTGCAGTCATGGAATATATACCTGTCTTTTGAAGAAGAATACAACCACTTGACCAACAAGACAACTATTTTTACTAATACTCCTTCCGTCTCGGAAAGATAGTCTCATTTTATTTTTGGTGGTCAACTCAAGTAAACTTGACCAAGATTTAGTGAAAAATATTTATCCTAATGAAATTTAAAACAACATTATTGATGCACCATTAATAATACAATTACCAAGTATTATTTTATTAAAAAAATATTAGAATTATTAATATCTGTATATTTTGGTCAAAGTCCACTTGAGTTGACCACCAAAAACAAAAAGAGACTATCTTTGCGGGATACAGGGAGTATGTTAGAAAGGGTACAAAAGTGAGGTCAGCAAAACTCTCCACCCCATACTCTCATGACTAAAGGCAGACCCATTTACGTCACTACGTTATCAACACTTTCACACATATACCATGACTCACTTTTTTTCCTGGATGAGAAAGCATGATCTTTACTTAAAAACCACATGTTAATAAAGTCAAGGAACTTCAATCAAAAGAGATATATTTTGTAAACACGAAACTTTTCCACATGGGAAATTGAGTCCAAAAAGGATTTTGCTTCAAGGAAAGCCAACTAGATTACCAAGTTTACTCAAAGCCTTGATAAGTTATTTGAGCTCAAGATATCTGCGGGACGCAAACATGAACAGATGTAATAGGACTTATAAAAGAATTTATATTTTCATCTAAATTTTATATTCTAAATAGATATTATACAAGAACATAAAAATAAAGTATTGAAATATATCACAGAAATATGGTAGCGCCAGTGCCCTCGTCTCCAGGATGCTGAAGGTCTGCACTCTGCACACGTATTTACATGGACCGCATGATAAGGCCACAAATGATAAGAAAATAGTTAATACGGAGTAAATCAGCCATCATTGACTTATCTCTTTCATAATGAATATCGTGAACTTAATTCTTCTACAAGGATAAGCATGTACTTATTATAACCCTTTCCGTTCTGCTACGGAGTCAATAATTGAAGGTCAAACATTTTTATAAGTCAATCAAATTACTTGTGCATTTTTTTAATTTTAAGCTATAGAGTGGCTTAATCTGAACAAGGATGGTATGTCAATTTTCCATCACATCACCACCAACAACAGGCAAAAAAAAAAAGGTTCTACAATCACAACAACAGCACGGTAGGAGAGAGTCAAACTTAAGTTATAGGTAACCTGTGATTAGTCAACTTTCTCCCTTTAATCAACAATAATATATAATCATTGAGTCAGTCCATCCCTTTAATCAACAATAATATACAATCACTGAGTCAGTCCATCCCAACTCCCATGTAAGGAAACCGGCAAATTGTTGAACAAATATTACTCCTCTTTTAATAGTCTCTAAACATATCTTAGACATATAAAACACAAAAATAAAGCAAGAATCGCCAGTTTATGAGAATAACTAAAAACACAAATTAGATAACAAGCATACTATCACTTAGCAATAAACATCACAATCTAACAATCACACAATCAAAATCAACGCTGGAGATAAACAGTTTACCTCATCAACCCTATCCCACCATCTGAACTCGGATTGAATCTTGTTCCTCATAACATTATACAGGAGCGTGGGATAAAAGAGAGCACGAGCCCCTGCTCCCACCAAAACCCGTTTCGCATCCGAAACAACCACTGAATTATCTTCACAGCCCTCATTAGAAGACACCTGAAAATCCCCCTCCTTCAATTCCTCAATATACATGTCTACCCCTTTACACCAACACCTTCAAACAGAAAAAGATTCCAACTTTTTGAAAGAAAAAGACCTCAATTCACAGGGAAATAATCAATTTCGATACCAAATCCAACAAATTCAAGATCTTGAGCTACAGAAATCCCTAATTAACAATATAAGACAAAAACCTAGAAAGCCCCAATCCCACAAATCACAACTTTTCAAATTACCCGATTAGAACAACATATACTACGATTACAGCACCAAATCGACATTAAATTCGCCAAACACAAACCCAAATGAGGAATGCACACGTTCTTGATCATACTGATTGTAATCAAGAACAAGAAAAAGCGAAAACCCTAAATCAAATTTAAAGAAAATGATTTCACAAAGACAAAGAAAGAAAATAGGGTAGGAGAAGATTTGGAAAATCAAAGCGTTAAAAAGAGGTTGGTTTTGTTGTTGGTGATGAGAGAGATTTCTTGAGAAGTGAGAGAAGGAACTAGAATTGCTCTCTGTGTGTTTTCTCTCTCTCTAGAAATTGTTTGTTTCAAAACCTTTCGTTTTCGAACAACAAACACCTAAAAGTAACGCCTTTAGAAAAACAGAAAAAACAATAAAAGTGGAAATAAATAAAAGAAAATGAAGGTTGTTATTATTTGTCTAATTAGTTTATGTTTGTTGTAACGCCTTACATTTATTTTCGGATTTTAACCCCATTTTTGGAGGACAATAAATGAAAAGAAGGAAGATAATAGGATTTTGTATCACTTTTGTGGATTGTATCATAAATAATTTTATAATTATTAATACGGACATTATAATAACATTTTGAATAAATTATAACATATTTTTTTGAAGGATAAATTATAACATTTTGAATAAATTAAACATACATTTTTATTGGACAGATAAATTCTACTTAATATAAGTGGATCCGGTCAATTTATCTGTCCAATAATTTTGAATAAATTAAACATACAATTGCAGCGTAAAAAGGATTATAAGATTATATATGGATTTTGTCATAAAATTGTACAAAAAGTTATATCTCTTAAAATGAAATTTGGGCACTCATTTAAAGACAGAGGTAGTAATTGTTTTTAGCAAGAATATTAAGATAATTGTTAGGAGTCAAGGGGTGCAAATTTTGTTGAGAGTAGCGGTACTAAAGGTAATTTCTCAAATTCAGTAGTTACAAAGCTTGATTTATCAGCACCATGTATAACAATTTATAATTATTATTATTTTGAAAGCAAAAGAACATATGATTTATTTTATTTATTTTGTATCTCAAGTTTTTATTATGTCTGGATTTTATTGTATTGTATTGCAGATATGGTATTGAAACGTCACGAGTTGTATTAATACTTTAATTTTTCCCAAAATAATTTATATTTAAGACTCCGTTTGTTTCGCGTAAAATAACTTCCGGAAAATGTTTTCCCAATTTTCCGGTGTTTGTTACGCACCGAAAAATGAGAAAAATATTTTCCGAAAAATGGTTTTTCCTCTTTTCTAAGTAAAATGACTTACGGATTTTTACTAAGTAAATCATTTTTCGGAAAATGTTAACTCATTCACTCACACCCAACTCTCCATAAAACCCCACCCTACCTACTACACCCCCAACACCACCCTCTCCATCCATCCTATCCCACCTTCCAACCTTACCTTCCCTCCCTCATCCCCCAACCCCCTCCACCACCCCACCCCCATTTTTTTTACTCTTATTAAAATTATTTTCTAACAACTCCCACACTCCCGCTCCTTACCCACCACCACCCACCCACCCCCAAAAAAATTTTAAAAAATTACTCTAATTAAAATTATTTTCTAACAACTCCCCCCCCACTTCCACCCCACCCAAATTATACAAAAAATTATGTCCCTTAAAATCAATTTTTGACACTCATTTAGGGACAGAGGTAGTACTGTTTTTAACGGATTTTTAATGTGTGCTTTAAGGCACATGATAAATTTAATTATAGAAGTAAATCTATGTAATTCTAGCAATTATTAGTTATATATTTAGATTTGTTAACTAAATTTACTATAATTCTTTCCATTATATTTAATTAAGATTGTAACCTTAATTAACTCTTATTCTATGCCTTTAAAGCATACATTAGAAAAATTGATTTTTTATTGATATGTTATGAATTTTCTCATTATACTATGCACTAAATTACACCAAATTCTTGTATAAATTTGTACCATGTGTCAAAAATCTATACTTAATGGTTAAGGTATAGATGATCGGTTGAAGTCATTATGGTTTTTATTTTTCTCATTATGACAATTACATTACAATTACAGAAAATCTTGAGAAAAACGTGTTCTACACTAACGCTAGTGTAGAACGTGTTTTTAAAAAAGTAGAGTGGGAGATTTGAAAGTAAGCGGAACGCTGTGAGAAGGCGCGGTGACATTGATGTAAATAACTGGAACTCATGAAAACTCACCAGGCACTTTTCGAAACTGTAGGAGACATTTTTCAATATTACAGCAGGCAGATTTTAACACTAGAACATGCACATGTTTTGTCGCTACCAAGGCATGTTTAGACATTTTGATGCATAGAACAGGCACAAATAATGCCCATAACAGACATTTATTTTAACATTAGAGCAGGCGTTTATTTGGAGTTGTTAAAAAAAAAAAAAAAAAAAAAAAAAACTCTCATCAGGCACTTATGAAAGTGTATGCTTTGAACTTAGAAGTGCCTGCTTGAATTTTAAGAAGTGCATGTTTTGAATTTTACATTAGTTATAATACAAGAGGCATTTTCTAATGCTATAAGAGGCACATATAAAAATGTCTGCTGAATATTAGAAGTGCCTGCTTGAATTTTAAAATATGTCTACTGAGTTTTTTTTTTTTTTTTTACAAGTGCCAAAAAAAGTGCCTACTCTAAGGCAAAAAAGTGTCTGGTGTGAAAGTCCCAAAAAAAATGTCTGCTTTAAGGTAAAAAAAAAAGTGTGCTGTAAAAATATTGAAAAGTGCCTCATACAGTATTAGAAAGTGCCTGCCCCATAACACTTCTTTTGCCCAAGAACCCTTCTTTGTAGAAAACACGTTTTACACTAAGGCTAATGTAAAACGCGTTTTACACCATACTTACTCTATAATTATATATGTATAGACGTGATTGCTAGCACATACAATTCAAAAATCCATCAATTGTGAATAGATTGATTATTACTATAAACTTAGTGAACCTGAAAATCAATATCATAATTAAGTTATACTCCCTCCGGTCCGAAATAACTGTCGCTTTGGGTCAATCAGATGTAACTTTGACCAATAATTTAAATAAAAACTAATGATGCACATAAAAATCTAAAATTTGTCATTGTAGTATAATTAATAATACTTTTAATAACAATTTTTAGATTTTTATTAGGATTATTATTTTTTATTTAAATTTATTGGTCAAACTTACATCTGTTTAACCAAAAGTGACAGTTATTTGGGACCAGAGGGAGTACTTTATGCAATTTTTTTAAATGCTTTTTTAGGTATATATATAATTGTTAGGGCAAGCCTCAATATTTAGCACCCAAATGGCCAATATTAAGGTCTTGAATACATGAGATGAAGTTGAATTGAAAGCAATAGAGTTACGGAATATAAGGTTAACATATGATATGAAGATATTAATACTCCATCTGTCCCAAAATAATCTTCACACTTTTTTTTTATTACGAAGAAACTTTGAGCAATAATTTTAAGTTAATTTAATTATACTAATAAAATTCTAAAACTTTTTATTGATACATCATCAATAATACTACCCAGTCAGTCACATTTTTTTTTGGCCACTTTTGACTTTTGATGGTCAACATTAGATTAGATTGGCATTACTGATTGGTCAAATTTTGTTAATATGAATCTAGTCATCCTAATTAAAGTTTAATACTCCCTCTATCCCGGAATAAATGTTGCCGTTTTTCGGACGTTAATACGAATGAACTTTGAGCGATAAATTTAACTTGATTTAATTATCCTAATAAAATTTTAAAACTTGTTATTGATGCATCAATATAAATACTATCAACAACAGTTTTAAAATTTTCATTAGAATTATTACATTAACCTCAAATTATTGCGCAAAGTTCCTTCGTACAAACGTCCTAAAAACGGCGACATTTATTCCAGGACAGCAGGAGTAGGTGCTATTGATAAATTACTAAGGGGGCGTTTGGTAGGCCGAATGAATGTCTGGATAGGATTAATAATACTAAAGTTAGTGTTTGGTTTGTTTTTAACCTTGTGGACTAATTAGAAGGTTGTGGTGGATAAGGAGCTTATCCCCTACTTATTTATCCCAACAAAATGGATGGTTTTATTAGTACGGCGATAAACAAAACACGTCCTATTTTTTCTCATCTCAAATATACCTTTTTATAAATCCCAAAGCCTACGTAAAAAACCATTCACCCTTCTCTAGGTTTCGCGGCAACTAAGAATCAGCGCGCAGCCAACAAGTAACTTATTTTTTTCTTCTTTCTTCTTGTTCATTCTACTGCTTTCTGTAGACATATACTTTGTATTAGATTCAAAATTGCAGTTTTTTGTTTTCTCGTTTATGTTTAGTTGCTAAGAAATTATTTGATTTTCTCAAAATTGCATTCCTTCTTGCCTTCGGCATCCAGGGATCCAAGACCGTTTGAGAAATCTGCTCCATTTTTGACATAATCAGTTTTCCTTGTTGCTTTCTTGTTTGCAAAAAATAAAAATAAAAATGTCTTCGTCTCAAAATAAATGTCGCAATTGCTTTATTAATGTATGAATATGTTTTATTTATTTGTACATAGTGCACTATAAATTTTTTCTAATTTAGAAATGCAACAATTATTTTATAAAAATCTTGACATTTATAATGAGACGGAGGAGTAGTTTCAAATAAATGAAAGTATATATAGGTATGCAAATCAGGCCCATTTGAAAATTGAGGCCCGATGGTAGTTTTGGAAATACGGTGCAGTATTGCAAGATTTTATTTGGCTACCAAATAAGATATCAGGATAAAGATGGGATAAAACGATCTTATCCGGTGCTACCAAATGTCATACACTAGTATTATTAATCCCCATGTATAATAATCGGTGAATAATTAATACGTGAATAAATTATCGGGCTTATCCTTATCTTACTACCAAACGAGCCCTAAGTGCTTTAACAATAACAATTTTTATGATTTCGTTATAATGATTAGATTGACATTAACGATTGGTCAAATTTTGTTGGAGATTATGCCATAGGGCCTTGAGAAAGGCCTTGCGTTACATCATGTTCTCATTTGTTATGGAGATAACAACTTGGGTTATTATATGTTTTGCAGTATATACAACATCACATCTCACATTGGCTTTTGGTTTCCATGACTTCTTTTTTGATATTTTGACTTTCTGACAGTGTATGTTATCTGGAGTGCTGGGTAACACTTCAGGTACACATCTGGACTGGACTCTTTCTTTGAAAGCTTTGTACATTTATTTTTAAGATGTCCAGTAGTGTGACAGTATTGACACACTTTCCCTTTGTCAGAAACATCATTTGAACAAGAATTTTGATCAAACTCGTGACCTTTTACAAAATTTACGTTATGTTCATTACAAGACAAAGAAGAAGTAATACTTTCTAATGATTCTCGGAAACCAATACCTGCTCTCAAAGGCTTACCCAAGTTTAGGATCTCATCAAGTTTGGACGATCCGGTGTTGAGCTTCTTCAAGGTGGTTTCGGCTAGAGTCAACTTGGCCTTGACTTTTTCTAGCTCGGCATCTTTCTGGGATGCTTGAGCTTCCATTCGGTTCAAGTAGGCCTTGAGTCCATCGTTCTTCTTGGTTAAAGTCTTAACCATTTGGTTCTCCTTCTTCCATTCCTTGAGCATATCCTTATAGAGGATTTTTAAGTCTTCAATGAGCTCATCTTTGCTCATCTCATCCTCTTGCGAACTTCCTGTATCAAGATTAGTGGAAACCATGAAACAAACATTATTATCAGTACTGAAATTGTTATACCTGAAAGATGTGGTCTCGGATGTTATCTCAGTTGACATAACATCTCTGGTAACATATTCAGTCTGCAAGTCACTGACTGTGACATACATGGTTGTTTGATCTGGTTCTTTTTCCTGGACTGAACCCTCATCTTCATTGTCACTCAGGGATACCCATAGGTTCTTTCCCTTCTTCCGTAGTGTGTTGGCACACTCGTTTGCGTAATGACCCCATCCCGAACAATCATGACATTGAATTGAATCAATGTATTTGGGATCAGACCTTGATTGATCTGAGGATGCTCTACGCATAGGGGCTGACTTTTGAGTAGATGGGAACGTCCTTCTTGGCATCGAATCATACACCTTGGCTTGTTTCTCTTTTGCTTTTACCTGCACTTTTTCATTGTTAAACTTTTTAACCATTGCATTATATTTTCTAGCAAGTAAAGCAACACTGGCACTTTCATCCAATTCTTCAAAAATTTCATCTTCATTATCATTTGAAAAATCTGAGGATTGCACATTTAAAGCAATATTTTCCCCTTTAGAAGCCTCACTTTGTTCAAGGAGATTTGACTCAAATTTTTTCAAAATACTCATTAAAGAATTGATGTTCATTGTAGAAAGATTGTGAGCTTCTTCAATAGATGAAACTTTCATATTGAACCTCTCGGGGAGAGTTCGAATAGCTTTTGAAACAAGTTGTTTGTTGGTAAAAGGTTCACCCAAAAGTTGACACTCATTTGCAATATCAAACAATTTTTCAAAATATGATGAAATCGTTTCATTTTCACCCATCCTCAATCTTTCAAATTTGCCAGTAAGAGTTCTAAGCTTATTATCACGCACACTACTATCACCTTCACAAAATCTTTGTAAAGTGTCCCATGCCTCTTGAGCAGTTGAACTATTTTGAATAAGTTTAAAAATATGCATATCAACCCATTCAAAAATAGCATTAAGTGCTTTTTCATTATAATTAGCTAGAGTAATCTCTTCATTAGTCCACTCCGATTCAGGTTTGATTTGAACGTCACCATCTTCATCTGGAGGTAACATAGGGAGAGAATAACCATTTGTTATAGATCGCCATGCCCGAAGATCAATTGATTTGATATGCGAGCGTAGGCGGATCTTCCAATAAGCATAATTCGAGCCATCTAAAACAGGAAGACGCTTTTGATTAGGATTAGCAGGATCGAAAGCCATGACAAATCTGGAACGAATCACTTAGTATGTCAAGTGACCGGGCTCTGGTGCCAATTGAAATTGTTTGTCAATGACTTTCTGAGAACAGATGTTACCTCAAGTGTTAAGTAACACCCCAGGTAACACTCCAGACTGACAGAAAATACACACACAAAAATAGTAGAGTTTTTGCAGCGGAAAATAAATAGCACAAGAGAAATATTTTTCTCAAGTTATATAAATATAACTTGAGATGCCTAGATGGCGAAAACCTTATAATCAAAACCAATTACAAAGTTTAAAATGGTTCTCTATACAAACTATGATATACTCTCTATGGAACCAAAGTAAGAACAAAGTACAAGATTCTATCCTAACCAAAACTCACTCAAACCCGAGGTATTTGAGTGATAAAAGAGTGTATGGAAGAAAGAATCTCAAAAGGAGCCAAGAGTACTTTGGTCTTTTTGTGCTATGGATGTGTGTATAAAATTGGCTTCTCTTCAATCTTCATCCAAGCATCTATTTATAGCCAACCAAGACTTGGAGGCTACACAAATAACAGCCTTGGGCTGTTTGTGATCGTGTGAGGAGGGTGGAGATCATGTGCAAGCCTTATCTCCACAAAACAAGCTTGACTTGGTCTTCCTTCCTTGATTCTCTCAACCGAATTCTTCATGCCCAAGTCTAAGCTTCACTTTGTTGTACTCCTTGCTTCCAACGCCTTGTACTTCATCTATTTGATCAGCAACAAACCTTGGACTTGGTCTTCTCCATATTTAACATATTTAACACATGTTAAATATGTTTGTAACTCCCTTATTTACTCGGCTTTTATGAGTAATTCTTCATTAATTTCTTCTCCATGTTTTAAGCTCCATAAATCAACTTTATTATACCTGAAAATATGGACCAACATCTAGACAATAATATTAGGACATTAGTATAAAATTATATTAGAAAGAAATGTCAAATTACAAATTATTTTCGTCACAGCACTTAGACTGTCAGTGGCAACATCTGAGGTAACACCTCCGTCTGCACTAACAATCTCCCCCTTAATTTGAGATTTCTTTCCAATCTCCTAAGTGTTGGTACCTGTAAAAACAAGTTAACCATATGCAGTATAACAGAGCATTTCACCAAAGATTAACTCCCCCTTAATCATGGAGTTAACCGAAACAACAAAGAGTTACTTAATATACTAATTGTAAAGTAGAACCATGTTTAAAACAATTAGTAGTTTAAAACACAAAGTAAATCAAAGTTTTAAAATCCACAAAACCACAAGTCATAAACCAAAGCATAACCACCAAAGTATTAAAGTTCTAAATTAAGAACTAAAATACAAATTGTTTTAAAAACCAAACCAACCAAAAACAGAAATTGTTTTGAAACCATTTTAAAGTATCAAGAAAAACCATTGCCCAAGACTTGTGGCAACATCAACCTTCAAACAAGGTTATTCTTCTTCTTATCCATCATCCACTAGTACCAGCATCTCCAGTAACATCTTCAGCAGCACGAGTTGTACCAGCATCACCAACAGCATCAGTAGCAGCACTAGTAACTGCACTAGTACCAGCACACCATCTCCCCCTGGTTGGGAAGAAATCAAAGTAATGAAGCCGATGGTGTCTTCTTGGATGGTTAAGCAACCGATTTGGAGGAAGAAGGGGCTTTTCTTTTAGGTTTCTTAGAGGCGGTAACAGGTGGTTGAGAGGCAGTCACACGGTTGGGGTAGGTTGGACTGAAGTAGCAACCATGGAAGGATCATCAATGGACATGGACATAGATGGAGAGATATTGGAAACCATGCGAGATATGTCCATAGGTGAAGTAACACCCGAGACAACACCCGGTGACTCCTCTTGAGGTGCAGATTGGTTAGGGTTTTGGGAAGGTGAAGCCATTGTTGAATTTTGAAAGGTAGAAAAGGAGAATTTTTTGAGAAGGGTTTTGAGGGTTTTGAGGTTGCTGAGGAAGTAAGAAGACGATGAGGAGAGGGAGTATAAAAGGTGTGTGTGTGTGAGATAGAGAGAGTAAATAGGGATAGATAATTTAGGTAGTTATGGAATGTGAAAATGATTATTAATTAATTTTAAACTTAACTCTTATCATTTAAAATAACTAAGATCCTATTTTTTCTCACATTTAAAACTAACCTAATTAAACTCCCCCTATTTACAAGCACACAAAATACCAAACCCCCTACACATTCGGTTTTATAAAAAACATGTTTTTTTTTTTGTTTTTTTTTTTTAATAAAACGAAAAAGAAGAAAGGAAAAAAAATAAAAGTCGAAAAGAACAACAACAGTAAAAAATGATAAAATAAAGAGTGCAACAATCTCCACAAACTTTAAAAGATGAATCCCTAAATTGTAGGAAGATTGTTCCAACTAAATTTTACCAAAGATAAAAGATTTGTTTAAGACTTTTTCAAAATTGTAAACTCTTTTTGTTACAGATAATAAAAAGACTTTCAAACTTTGAAAACTTAACAAACAAATCTGAGATTAAACTAAAAAAAAAACGAATGTAGCACACACTAATGTGTTGATGGCAACGATGGTAACACTTAAGGCAACACTTATGATAACATCCCTTGATTATATTGAGGCAATTAAGGCGAGATGACCTCACTTTTGAGGCGAAGATATGCTTTTTTTAATAAGCAGTTGAGGTGGAACAAGCTTGCCAAATATTAACTAGTTAGGCAAAATAATAATAAAAAAAAACTTGTTCTTCATCTTCAAACACTTAAAAATATAAACATGATTCACACTTCTTTATCTACAGGGAAGCATCGTAGTAGCGAGCTCCGTGCCCCGAGTCCTTATAAAGTGTAAACATGTTTTAGTGATTTGTACCGTTCAAGTAGGAAACATTGTAGTGGCGAACTTCATGTTCCTAATACTTAGTACAAAATCACTAGATAATATCCCCCTTTGGCAAGAGTGCATCGTCGCAGCGAACGCCGTGTCCCGAGCTACTAAGGAAATATTATAAGTGTTTTTAGCCTTTTTGCCTTTTAAAAAAGAATTAGTGACTTTGTCACTTTTGAGTTTATAGGGATGTTATCAATAATGACACCTAGAGTGTTATCCTACCATAACAAAAAGGTCAGCATGTGCCACCATCAATGAATAGAAAATACTACTCATTGACAGATTAAAACAAAAACAAAATAATAATATACAAGTGTTATCTCAGATGCTGGTAGCACTTGAGGTAATCACCAGAAAACAGGAGATTTTTAGAGATTACAAAGACCAAGAGAGTTCTTCAAGAAAGAAAATCTCTCAAGGTCTAAGGCTTTTGTAAAAATGTCCGCTAATTGATACTTGGTATCAATATGCTCTATAGCTATTAAGCCTTTTTCAACCATATCTCTTAAAAAATGATGACGAATATCAATGTGTTTTGTGCGGGAGTGTTGGACAGGGTTCTTGGAAATGTTGATGGCACTCAAACTATCACAGTACATGATCATATTTTTACTCTCAAGCCCATAGTCGTCTAACATATGTTTTAGCCATATTAATTGAGTACAACAGCTCCCCGCTGCCACGTACTCAGACTCAGCAGTAGAGAGCGACACACAATTTTGTTTACGACTATACCATGATACTAGATTATTACCCAAGTAAAAACACCCCCACTAGTACTTTTTCTGTCATCTATATCCCCCGCCCAATCCGAATCACTAAAGCCTACTAGATTTGTATTTGTATCTTTAGCATACCAAATTCCTAATTCGCTTGTTCCGGAAACATATTTAATTATCTTTTTCACAGAATTAAGATGAGAGACTTTGGGGTTGGATTGGTATCGTGCACAGACACACACAGAAAACATAATGTCGGGTCGGCTAGAGGTAAGGTAAAGAAGGCTACCAATCATGGAACGGTAAAGGGTAGGATCGACTGCTTCTCCCCCTTCATCCTTGCCGAGTTTAAGTGTAGTAGCCATAGGAACCGAGGAACTTTTTGACCCCTCCAAGCCGAATTTCTTGACTAGATTTTTTGCGTACTTGCTTTGTGAGACGAATATTCCATCGGGTAGTTGTCTTACCTGCAAGCCAAGAAAGAAGTTTAGTTCACCCATCATGCTCATCTCGAAAGTTGATGTCATAGCCTCTACAAAATCATTTAAACAAATTTTTGAAGTAGAGCCATAGACTATGTCATCAACATAGATTTGAGCAATGACAAGTTCCTTTCCATGTTTTAGAATGAATAAGGTTCTATCCGCCTCTCCTCGAATAAAACCATATTCAAGCAAAAAAACTAGTTAAACGACCATACCATGCGCGCGGAGCTTGTTTTAGACCGTATAAGGCTTTATCAAGTCTATACACATGTTTGGTTGGGATGGATCTTCAAAACCTTTAGGTTGTTCAACAAAAACTTCCTCATCTAAATATCCATTTAAAAATGCTGCTTTAACATCCATTTGATACAAAGTGATTCGAAGATAACAAGCTATGGCTAAGAGAAGTCTTATAGACTCAATTCTAGCCACGGGTGCGAAGGTTTCGTCAAAGTCGATACCTTCCACTTGTGTATAGCCTTGAGCCACAAGACGAGCTTTATTTCGAACAATATTACCCTCTTCATCCGTTTTGTTTTTAAAAATCCATTTTGTCCCAATAACATTAGTATTAATAGGACGGGGTACTAAAAACCATACATTATTTCGGGTAAATTGATCTAGTTCGTCTTGCATAGCTTGAATCCAAAAATTGTCTTTTAAAGCTTCGATCACATTTTTAGGTTCTATGGATGACACAAAACAAGAGTGTTTTACCTTGGTGTATGTGGTTGACATGCACACATACCTTACCATTTCCCGATAATTCACGGGTTCTTTGTTTCTTGTTCGGACCCCTTCATTCACTTCCCCAATTACCTGAGTTGTAGGATGATTCCTACGAATTCTGGGTGGAGGATCCCTTCTTGCGTCATCATGAACTTCTGCATCAGACTCAGATGGATCACTGGACTCAGGTGCTGCCTGAGGTGCTGTCTCATCGATGATAACATTCTGCTCAGCATCTGTGTTAACATCTGTGATGTCATTTGCAGTTTGTATGACATCTTCTAACAACACCAGAGGAGAATCTTGAGCACTTTCACCTGAAATACTTGAGAGATCATCAAAAACAATGTTAACAGATTCTTGGATGGTTTTTAGTCTAAGATTGCAAACCCTATATGCCCGACTATTTTCCGCATATCCAAGAAATATCGCCCTATCACTTTTAGAGTCAAACTTTGCTAAGTAATCCCGGTCATTCAAAATGTAACACACACACCCAAAGACATGAAAATAGTGAACTTTTGGCTTCTTGCCATTCAAAATTTCATAAGGTGTCATAGTGGTTCCGGGTCTTAGAAAAACTCTATTAGTTGTGTGACAAGCCGTGTTAAGTGCCTCGGCCCAAAATCTTTTAGAAATCTTTTTAGAAAACAACATCACACGAGTCATTTCAAGTAAAGTACGATTTTTCCTTTCGGCCACCCCATTTTGTTGAGGTGTTTTAGGAGCTGAAAACTCGTGATGTATTCCTTTTCTTTCACAAAAAGTAGAAAATAAAACATTGTCAAATTCTCTCCCATGATCAGATTTGATTCTAAAGATAGAGGCACAAAACATGTTTTTGATTTTGGAGTGTAAAAGTTTAAATTTTTCAAAAGTTTTCGATTTTTCTTTTAGAAAATAAACCCAAGTGAATCTCAAAAAATCATCAACAATGACATAAGAATATCTCTTTCCTCCAAAACTCTCTACCTCAACTGGACCCATTAAATCCATATGTAAGAGTTGAAAACAGTGTGTTGTTCCAGAGTGTTGCTCGGAATGTTGGGCAGCACTATGGGCAACACGAGTTTGTTTCCCCTTAAGACAATCTTCACAAATGATAGGATTTTTAAGATCTAGTTTAGGAATTCCTTTAACAGCATCTAACTTAACAATCTTATCAATGTTCCTCAAATGAACATGTCCCAACTTTTGATGCCATAAGTTTGTGACATCAATTTGTGCGGTGTTGCACACGAATTTATCTTCCACACGATAACAATTATCACTTGATCTAGTTCCTGTCATAACACAATTGTTAGTACCATCAAAAACTTCACAAGTGTCCTTGTTAAATTTTACTTCCATGTTGTCATCGCAAAGTTGACTAATACTAATTAAATTAGTTACTAGGCCATCTACATGCAAGACATTTTTTAAAGCAGGAAAACCATTCACATTTAGTGTTCCTTTACCTATTATATTACTCTTGCTCCCACCACCATAAGTTACACTACCCCCCTTGAACGGATTCATAGTGTTTTAAAAACATTTTTGTTCCCGTCATATGGTGTGAACACCCACTATCAAAATACCATGATCCTTCAACATTTGTTTTTAAGGCAGTATATACAACATCACATCTCACATTGGCTTTTGGTTTCCATGACTTCTTTTTTGATATTTTGACTTTCTGACAGTGTATGTTATCTGGAGTGCTGGGTAACACTTCAGGTAACACATCTGGACTGGACTCTTTCTTTGAAAGCTTTGTACATTTATTTTTAAGATGTCCAGTAGTGTGACAGTATTGACACACTTTCCCTTTGTCAGAAACATCATTTGAACAAGAATTTTGATCAAACTCGTGACCTTTTACAAAATTTACGTTATGTTCATTACAAGACAAAGAAGAAGTAATACTTTCTAATGATTCTCGGAAACCAATACCTGCTCTCAAAGGCTTACCCAAGTTTAGGATCTCATCAAGTTTGGACGATCCGGTGTTGAGCTTCTTCAAGGTAGTTTCGGCTAGAGTCAACTTGGCCTTGACTTTTTCTAGCTCGGCATCTTTCTGGGATGCTTGAGCTTCCATTCGGTTCAAGTAGGCCTTGAGTCCATCGTTCTTCTTGGTTAAAGTCTTAACCATTTGGTTCTCCTTCTTCCATTCCTTGAGCATATCCTTATAGAGGATTTTTAAGTCTTCAATGAGCTCATCTTTGCTCATCTCATCCTCTTGCGAACTTCCTGTATCAAGATTAGTGGAAACCATGAAACAAACATTATTATCAGTACTGAAATTGTTATACCTGACAGATGTGGTCTCGGATGTTATCTCAGTTGACATAACATCTCTGGTAACATATTCAGTCTGCAAGTCACTGACTGTGACATACATGGTTGTTTGATCTGGTTCTTTTTCCTGGACTGAACCCTCATCTTCATTGTCACTCAGGGATACCCATAGGTTCTTTCCCTTCTTCCGTAGTGTGTTGGCACACTCGTTTGCGTAATGACCCCATCCCGAACAATCATGACATTGAATTGAATCAATGTATTTGGGATCAGACCTTGATTGATCTGAGGATGCTCTACGCATAGGGGCTGACTTTTGAGTAGATGGGAACGTCCTTCTTGGCATCGAATCATACACCTTGGCTTGTTTCTCTTTTGCTTTTACCTGCACTTTTTCATTGTTAAACTTTTTAACCATTGCATTATATTTTCTAGCAAGTAAAGCAACACTGGCACTTTCATCCAATTCTTCAAAAATTTCATCTTCATTATCATTTGAAAAATCTGAGGATTGCACATTTAAAGCAATATTTTCCCCTTTAGAAGCCTCACTTTGTTCAAGGAGATTTGACTCAAATTTTTTCAAAATACTCATTAAAGAATTGATGTTCATTGTAGAAAGATTGTGAGCTTCTTCAATAGATGAAACTTTCATATTGAACCTCTCGGGGAGAGTTCGAATAGCTTTTGAAACAAGTTGTTTGTTGGTAAAAGGTTCACCCAAAAGTTGACACTCATTTGCAATATCAAACAATTTTTCAAAATATGATGAAATCGTTTCATTTTCACCCATCCTCAATCTTTCAAATTTGCCAGTAAGAGTTCTAAGCTTATTATCACGCACACTACTATCACCTTCACAAAATCTTTGTAAAGTGTCCCATGCCTCTTGAGCAGTTGAACTATTTTGAATAAGTTTAAAAATATGCATATCAACCCATTCAAAAATAGCATTAAGTGCTTTTTCATTATAATTAGCTAGAGTAATCTCTTCATTAGTCCACTCCGATTCAGGTTTGATTTGAACGTCACCATCTTCATCTGGAGGTAACATAGGGAGAGAATAACCATTTGTTATAGATCGCCATGCCCGAAGATCAATTGATTTGATATGCGAGCGTAGGCGGATCTTCCAATAAGCATAATTCGAGCCATCTAAAACAGGAAGACGCTTTTGATTAGGATTAGCAGGATCGAAAGCCATGACAAATCTGGAACGAATCACTTAGTATGTCAAGTGACCGGGCTCTGGTGCCAATTGAAATTGTTTGTCAATGACTTTCTGAGAACAGATGTTACCTCAAGTGTTAAGTAACACCCCAGGTAACACTCCAGACTGACAGAAAATACACACACAAAAATAGTAGAGTTTTTGCAGCGGAAAATAAATAGCACAAGAGAAATATTTTTCTCAAGTTATATAAATATAACTTGAGATGCCTAGATGGCGAAAACCTTATAATCAAAACCAATTACAAAGTTTAAAATGGTTCTCTATACAAACTATGATATACTCTCTATGGAACCAAAGTAAGAACAAAGTACAAGATTCTATCCTAACCAAAACTCACTCAAACCCGAGGTATTTGAGTGATAAAAGAGTGTATGGAAGAAAGAATCTCAAAAGGAGCCAAGAGTACTTTGGTCTTTTTGTGCTATGGATGTGTGTATAAAATTGGCTTCTCTTCAATCTTCATCCAAGCATCTATTTATAGCCAACCAAGACTTGGAGGCTACACAAATAACAGCCTTGGGCTGTTTGTGATCGTGTGAGGAGGGTGGAGATCATGTGCAAGCCTTATCTCCACAAAACAAGCTTGACTTGGTCTTCCTTCCTTGATTCTCTCAACCGAATTCTTCATGCCCAAGTCTAAGCTTCACTTTGTTGTACTCCTTGCTTCCAACGCCTTGTACTTCATCTATTTGATCAGCAACAAACCTTGGACTTGGTCTTCTCCATATTTAACATATTTAACACATGTTAAATATGTTTGTAACTCCCTTATTTACTCGGCTTTTATGAGTAATTCTTCATTAATTTCTTCTCCATGTTTTAAGCTCCATAAATCAACTTTATTATACCTGAAAATATGGACCAACATCTAGACAATAATATTAGGACATTAGTATAAAATTATATTAGAAAGAAATGTCAAATTACAAATTATTTTCGTCACAGCACTTAGACTGTCAGTGGCAACATCTGAGGTAACACCTCCGTCTGCACTAACAATCTCCCCCTTAATTTGAGATTTCTTTCCAATCTCCTAAGTGTTGGTACCTGTAAAAACAAGTTAACCATATGCAGTATAACAGAGCATTTCACCAAAGATTAACTCCCCCTTAATCATGGAGTTAACCGAAACAACAAAGAGTTACTTAATATACTAATTGTAAAGTAGAACCATGTTTAAAACAATTAGTAGTTTAAAACACAAAGTAAATCAAAGTTTTAAAATCCACAAAACCACAAGTCATAAACCAAAGCATAACCACCAAAGTATTAAAGTTCTAAATTAAGAACTAAAATACAAATTGTTTTAAAAACCAAACCAACCAAAAACAGAAATTGTTTTGAAACCATTTTAAAGTATCAAGAAAAACCATTGCCCAAGACTTGTGGCAACATCAACCTTCAAACAAGGTTATTCTTCTTCTTATCCATCATCCACTAGTACCAGCATCTCCAGTAACATCTTCAGCAGCACGAGTTGTACCAGCATCACCAACAGCATCAGTAGCAGCACTAGTAACTGCACTAGTACCAGCACACCATCTCCCCCTGGTTGGGAAGAAATCAAAGTAATGAAGCCGATGGTGTCTTCTTGGATGGTTAAGCAACCGATTTGGAGGAAGAAGGGGCTTTTCTTTTAGGTTTCTTAGAGGCGGTAACAGGTGGTTGAGAGGCAGTCACACGGTTGGGGTAGGTTGGACTGAAGTAGCAACCATGGAAGGATCATCAATGGACATGGACATAGATGGAGAGATATTGGAAACCATGCGAGATATGTCCATAGGTGAAGTAACACCCGAGACAACACCCGGTGACTCCTCTTGAGGTGCAGATTGGTTAGGGTTTTGGGAAGGTGAAGCCATTGTTGAATTTTGAAAGGTAGAAAAGGAGAATTTTTTGAGAAGGGTTTTGAGGGTTTTGAGGTTGCTGAGGAAGTAAGAAGACGATGAGGAGAGGGAGTATAAAAGGTGTGTGTGTGTGAGATAGAGAGAGTAAATAGGGATAGATAATTTAGGTAGTTATGGAATGTGAAAATGATTATTAATTAATTTTAAACTTAACTCTTATCATTTAAAATAACTAAGATCCTATTTTTTCTCACATTTAAAACTAACCTAATTAAACTCCCCCTATTTACAAGCACACAAAATACCAAACCCCCTACACATTCGGTTTTATAAAAAACATGTTTTTTTTTTGTTTTTTTTTTTTAATAAAACGAAAAAGAAGAAAGGAAAAAAAATAAAAGTCGAAAAGAACAACAACAGTAAAAAATGATAAAATAAAGAGTGCAACAATCTCCACAAACTTTAAAAGATGAATCCCTAAATTGTAGGAAGATTGTTCCAACTAAATTTTACCAAAGATAAAAGATTTGTTTAAGACTTTTTCAAAATTGTAAACTCTTTTTGTTACAGATAATAAAAAGACTTTCAAACTTTGAAAACTTAACAAACAAATCTGAGATTAAACTAAAAAAAAAACGAATGTAGCACACACTAATGTGTTGATGGCAACGATGGTAACACTTAAGGCAACACTTATGATAACATCCCTTGATTATATTGAGGCAATTAAGGCGAGATGACCTCACTTTTGAGGCGAAGATATGCTTTTTTTAATAAGCAGTTGAGGTGGAACAAGCTTGCCAAATATTAACTAGTTAGGCAAAATAATAATAAAAAAAAACTTGTTCTTCATCTTCAAACACTTAAAAATATAAACATGATTCACACTTCTTTATCTACAGGGAAGCATCGTAGTAGCGAGCTCCGTGCCCCGAGTCCTTATAAAGTGTAAACATGTTTTAGTGATTTGTACCGTTCAAGTAGGAAACATTGTAGTGGCGAACTTCATGTTCCTAATACTTAGTACAAAATCACTAGATAATATCCCCCTTTGGCAAGAGTGCATCGTCGCAGCGAACGCCGTGTCCCGAGCTACTAAGGAAATATTATAAGTGTTTTTAGCCTTTTTGCCTTTTAAAAAAGAATTAGTGACTTTGTCACTTTTGAGTTTATAGGGATGTTATCAATAATGACACCTAGAGTGTTATCCTACCATAACAAAAAGGTCAGCATGTGCCACCATCAATGAATAGAAAATACTACTCATTGACAGATTAAAACAAAAACAAAATAATAATATACAAGTGTTATCTCAGATGCTGGTAGCACTTGAGGTAATCACCAGAAAACAGGAGATTTTTAGAGATTACAAAGACCAAGAGAGTTCTTCAAGAAAGAAAATCTCTCAAGGTCTAAGGCTTTTGTAAAAATGTCCGCTAATTGATACTTGGTATCAATATGCTCTATAGCTATTAAGCCTTTTTCAACCATATCTCTTAAAAAATGATGACGAATATCAATGTGTTTTGTGCGGGAGTGTTGGACAGGGTTCTTGGAAATGTTGATGGCACTCAAACTATCACAGTACATGATCATATTTTTACTCTCAAGCCCATAGTCGTCTAACATATGTTTTAGCCATATTAATTGAGTACAACAGCTCCCCGCTGCCACGTACTCAGACTCAGCAGTAGAGAGCGACACACAATTTTGTTTACGACTATACCATGATACTAGATTATTACCCAAGTAAAAACACCCCCACTAGTACTTTTTCTGTCATCTATATCCCCCGCCCAATCCGAATCACTAAAGCCTACTAGATTTGTATTTGTATCTTTAGCATACCAAATTCCTAATTCGCTTGTTCCGGAAACATATTTAATTATCTTTTTCACAGAATTAAGATGAGAGACTTTGGGGTTGGATTGGTATCGTGCACAGACACACACAGAAAACATAATGTCGGGTCGGCTAGAGGTAAGGTAAAGAAGGCTACCAATCATGGAACGGTAAAGGGTAGGATCGACTGCTTCTCCCCCTTCATCCTTGCCGAGTTTAAGTGTAGTAGCCATAGGAACCGAGGAACTTTTTGACCCCTCCAAGCCGAATTTCTTGACTAGATTTTTTGCGTACTTGCTTTGTGAGACGAATATTCCATCGGGTAGTTATCTTACCTGCAAGCCAAGAAAGAAGTTTAGTTCACCCATCATGCTCATCTCGAAAGTTGATGTCATAGCCTCTACAAAATCATTTAAACAAATTTTTGAAGTAGAGCCATAGACTATGTCATCAACATAGATTTGAGCAATGACAAGTTCCTTTCCATGTTTTAGAATGAATAAGGTTCTATCCGCCTCTCCTCGAATAAAACCATATTCAAGCAAAAAACTAGTTAAACGACCATACCATGCGCGCGGAGCTTGTTTTAGACCGTATAAGGCTTTATCAAGTCTATACACATGTTTGGTTGGGATGGATCTTCAAAACCTTTAGGTTGTTCAACAAAAACTTCCTCATCTAAATATCCATTTAAAAATGCTGCTTTAACATCCATTTGATACAAAGTGATTCGAAGATAACAAGCTATGGCTAAGAGAAGTCTTATAGACTCAATTCTAGCCACGGGTGCGAAGGTTT
Source organism: Campanula takesimana (assembly GCA_026119855.1). Classification (NCBI taxonomy): domain Eukaryota; kingdom Viridiplantae; phylum Streptophyta; class Magnoliopsida; order Asterales; family Campanulaceae; genus Campanula; species Campanula takesimana. The sequence goes on from JAOWBW010000021.1 coordinate 260,910, forward strand.
CGTCAAAGTCGATACCTTCCACTTGTGTATAGCCTTGAGCCACAAGACGAGCTTTATTTCGAACAATATTACCCTCTTCATCCGTTTTGTTTTTAAAAATCCATTTTGTCCCAATAACATTAGTATTAATAGGACGGGGTACTAAAAACCATACATTATTTCGGGTAAATTGATCTAGTTCGTCTTGCATAGCTTGAATCCAAAAATTGTCTTTTAAAGCTTCGATCACATTTTTAGGTTCTATGGATGACACAAAACAAGAGTGTTTTACCTTGGTGTATGTGGTTGACATGCACACATACCTTACCATTTCCCGATAATTCACGGGTTCTTTGTTTCTTGTTCGGACCCCTTCATTCACTTCCCCAATTACCTGAGTTGTAGGATGATTCCTACGAATTCTGGGTGGAGGATCCCTTCTTGCGTCATCATGAACTTCTGCATCAGACTCAGATGGATCACTGGACTCAGGTGCTGCCTGAGGTGCTGTCTCATCGATGATAACATTCTGCTCAGCATCTGTGTTAACATCTGTGATGTCATTTGCAGTTTGTATGACATCTTCTAACAACACCAGAGGAGAATCTTGAGCACTTTCACCTGAAATACTTGAGAGATCATCAAAAACAATGTTAACAGATTCTTGGATGGTTTTTAGTCTAAGATTGCAAACCCTATATGCCCGACTATTTTCCGCATATCCAAGAAATATCGCCCTATCACTTTTAGAGTCAAACTTTGCTAAGTAATCCCGGTCATTCAAAATGTAACACACACACCCAAAGACATGAAAATAGTGAACTTTTGGCTTCTTGCCATTCAAAATTTCATAAGGTGTCATAGTGGTTCCGGGTCTTAGAAAAACTCTATTAGTTGTGTGACAAGCCGTGTTAAGTGCCTCGGCCCAAAATCTTTTAGAAATCTTTTTAGAAAACAACATCACACGAGTCATTTCAAGTAAAGTACGATTTTTCCTTTCGGCCACCCCATTTTGTTGAGGTGTTTTAGGAGCTGAAAACTCGTGATGTATTCCTTTTCTTTCACAAAAAGTAGAAAATAAAACATTGTCAAATTCTCTCCCATGATCAGATTTGATTCTAAAGATAGAGGCACAAAACATGTTTTTGATTTTGGAGTGTAAAAGTTTAAATTTTTCAAAAGTTTTCGATTTTTCTTTTAGAAAATAAACCCAAGTGAATCTCAAAAAATCATCAACAATGACATAAGAATATCTCTTTCCTCCAAAACTCTCTACCTCAACTGGACCCATTAAATCCATATGTAAGAGTTGAAAACAGTGTGTTGTTCCAGAGTGTTGCTCGGAATGTTGGGCAGCACTATGGGCAACACGAGTTTGTTTCCCCTTAAGACAATCTTCACAAATGATAGGATTTTTAAGATCTAGTTTAGGAATTCCTTTAACAGCATCTAACTTAACAATCTTATCAATGTTCCTCAAATGAACATGTCCCAACTTTTGATGCCATAAGTTTGTGACATCAATTTGTGCGGTGTTGCACACGAATTTATCTTCCACACGATAACAATTATCACTTGATCTAGTTCCTGTCATAACACAATTGTTAGTACCATCAAAAACTTCACAAGTGTCCTTGTTAAATTTTACTTCCATGTTGTCATCGCAAAGTTGACTAATACTAATTAAATTAGTTACTAGGCCATCTACATGCAAGACATTTTTTAAAGCAGGAAAACCATTCACATTTAGTGTTCCTTTACCTATTATATTACTCTTGCTCCCACCACCATAAGTTACACTACCCCCCTTGAACGGATTCATAGTGTTTTAAAAACATTTTTGTTCCCGTCATATGGTGTGAACACCCACTATCAAAATACCATGATCCTTCAACATTTGTTTTTAAGGCAGTATATACAACATCACATCTCACATTGGCTTTTGGTTTCCATGACTTCTTTTTTGATATTTTGACTTTCTGACAGTGTATGTTATCTGGAGTGCTGGGTAACACTTCAGGTAACACATCTGGACTGGACTCTTTCTTTGAAAGCTTTGTACATTTATTTTTAAGATGTCCAGTAGTGTGACAGTATTGACACACTTTCCCTTTGTCAGAAACATCATTTGAACAAGAATTTTGATCAAACTCGTGACCTTTTACAAAATTTACGTTATGTTCATTACAAGACAAAGAAGAAGTAATACTTTCTAATGATTCTCGGAAACCAATACCTGCTCTCAAAGGCTTACCCAAGTTTAGGATCTCATCAAGTTTGGACGATCCGGTGTTGAGCTTCTTCAAGGTAGTTTCGGCTAGAGTCAACTTGGCCTTGACTTTTTCTAGCTCGGCATCTTTCTGGGATGCTTGAGCTTCCATTCGGTTCAAGTAGGCCTTGAGTCCATCGTTCTTCTTGGTTAAAGTCTTAACCATTTGGTTCTCCTTCTTCCATTCCTTGAGCATATCCTTATAGAGGATTTTTAAGTCTTCAATGAGCTCATCTTTGCTCATCTCATCCTCTTGCGAACTTCCTGTATCAAGATTAGTGGAAACCATGAAACAAACATTATTATCAGTACTGAAATTGTTATACCTGACAGATGTGGTCTCGGATGTTATCTCAGTTGACATAACATCTCTGGTAACATATTCAGTCTGCAAGTCACTGACTGTGACATACATGGTTGTTTGATCTGGTTCTTTTTCCTGGACTGAACCCTCATCTTCATTGTCACTCAGGGATACCCATAGGTTCTTTCCCTTCTTCCGTAGTGTGTTGGCACACTCGTTTGCGTAATGACCCCATCCCGAACAATCATGACATTGAATTGAATCAATGTATTTGGGATCAGACCTTGATTGATCTGAGGATGCTCTACGCATAGGGGCTGACTTTTGAGTAGATGGGAACGTCCTTCTTGGCATCGAATCATACACCTTGGCTTGTTTCTCTTTTGCTTTTACCTGCACTTTTTCATTGTTAAACTTTTTAACCATTGCATTATATTTTCTAGCAAGTAAAGCAACACTGGCACTTTCATCCAATTCTTCAAAAATTTCATCTTCATTATCATTTGAAAAATCTGAGGATTGCACATTTAAAGCAATATTTTCCCCTTTAGAAGCCTCACTTTGTTCAAGGAGATTTGACTCAAATTTTTTCAAAATACTCATTAAAGAATTGATGTTCATTGTAGAAAGATTGTGAGCTTCTTCAATAGATGAAACTTTCATATTGAACCTCTCGGGGAGAGTTCGAATAGCTTTTGAAACAAGTTGTTTGTTGGTAAAAGGTTCACCCAAAAGTTGACACTCATTTGCAATATCAAACAATTTTTCAAAATATGATGAAATCGTTTCATTTTCACCCATCCTCAATCTTTCAAATTTGCCAGTAAGAGTTCTAAGCTTATTATCACGCACACTACTATCACCTTCACAAAATCTTTGTAAAGTGTCCCATGCCTCTTGAGCAGTTGAACTATTTTGAATAAGTTTAAAAATATGCATATCAACCCATTCAAAAATAGCATTAAGTGCTTTTTCATTATAATTAGCTAGAGTAATCTCTTCATTAGTCCACTCCGATTCAGGTTTGATTTGAACGTCACCATCTTCATCTGGAGGTAACATAGGGAGAGAATAACCATTTGTTATAGATCGCCATGCCCGAAGATCAATTGATTTGATATGCGAGCGTAGGCGGATCTTCCAATAAGCATAATTCGAGCCATCTAAAACAGGAAGACGCTTTTGATTAGGATTAGCAGGATCGAAAGCCATGACAAATCTGGAACGAATCACTTAGTATGTCAAGTGACCGGGCTCTGGTGCCAATTGAAATTGTTTGTCAATGACTTTCTGAGAACAGATGTTACCTCAAGTGTTAAGTAACACCCCAGGTAACACTCCAGACTGACAGAAAATACACACACAAAAATAGTAGAGTTTTTGCAGCGGAAAATAAATAGCACAAGAGAAATATTTTTCTCAAGTTATATAAATATAACTTGAGATGCCTAGATGGCGAAAACCTTATAATCAAAACCAATTACAAAGTTTAAAATGGTTCTCTATACAAACTATGATATACTCTCTATGGAACCAAAGTAAGAACAAAGTACAAGATTCTATCCTAACCAAAACTCACTCAAACCCGAGGTATTTGAGTGATAAAAGAGTGTATGGAAGAAAGAATCTCAAAAGGAGCCAAGAGTACTTTGGTCTTTTTGTGCTATGGATGTGTGTATAAAATTGGCTTCTCTTCAATCTTCATCCAAGCATCTATTTATAGCCAACCAAGACTTGGAGGCTACACAAATAACAGCCTTGGGCTGTTTGTGATCGTGTGAGGAGGGTGGAGATCATGTGCAAGCCTTATCTCCACAAAACAAGCTTGACTTGGTCTTCCTTCCTTGATTCTCTCAACCGAATTCTTCATGCCCAAGTCTAAGCTTCACTTTGTTGTACTCCTTGCTTCCAACGCCTTGTACTTCATCTATTTGATCAGCAACAAACCTTGGACTTGGTCTTCTCCATATTTAACATATTTAACACATGTTAAATATGTTTGTAACTCCCTTATTTACTCGGCTTTTATGAGTAATTCTTCATTAATTTCTTCTCCATGTTTTAAGCTCCATAAATCAACTTTATTATACCTGAAAATATGGACCAACATCTAGACAATAATATTAGGACATTAGTATAAAATTATATTAGAAAGAAATGTCAAATTACAAATTATTTTCGTCACAGCACTTAGACTGTCAGTGGCAACATCTGAGGTAACACCTCCGTCTGCACTAACATTTCTCAAAACCATGTGTCAAAAATCTATACTTAATAGTTAAGGTATAGATGATCGGTTGAAGTCATTATGGTTTTTATTTTTCTCATTATGAAAATTACATTACAATTATATATGTATAGACATGATTGCTAGCCCACACAATTCCTAAATTGCTCAAAAATCCATCAATTGTGAATAGATTGATTATTACTATAAACTTAGTGGACCCTGAAAATCAATATCATAATTAAGTTACACTTTATGTAAATCTTTTAAAATGCTTTTTTAGGTATGTGATGTAAAACGCAGCGGAATAGTAACTATTAATTGATCGAAATCAATTAATCTGCAAGGAATATAAATTCCCAAAAAAAATTTCAATGAAATTCTTGAATAAGAAATAAAGGAGGTTAAAGAAGGAAATATAATTGCAAAGCAATTCTGAAATTAATAATAATCAACTTGTCCAAAATAAAAGACTACAAAGAGTATTTATACTAAAACCAAAAGAAAACCCTAACTTAAAAGGAATACAAAATAAAAAAGGAATAATAAACTTCAAAACTTGAAAAGGAATCACAATTCGGAAACTGGCATGTGACGGGCAAGGTCGTGCCCTTTTCTTGGCACGGTCGTGCAGATTATTACGCAAGCCCCTAGCTTTTCACCCTTTTCTTGCACGGTCGAGTCTTGAATCTGGAGCGACCGTGCAAGTCGTGGTCCGGACGGGTTGCTTCCCAGGTCCGGACGGATCCTGGAACTGCATTTGAAATCCGGCTTGCATCAGTATGTATATAATTGTTAGGGCAAGCCTCAATATTTAGCACCCAAATGGCCAAGTTGAATTGAAAGCAATAGAGTTACGGAATATAAGGTTAACATATGATATGAAAATATTAATACTCCCTCCGACCCAAAATGATCTTCACATTTTTATTTTATTACGAAGAAACTTTGAGCAATAATTTTAAGTTAATTTAATTATACTAATAAAATTCTAAAACTTTTTATTGATACACCATCAATAATACTACGGATTTCGAACCGCTGCACCGGGGAGTTAGCTCTACCCAATGGTTCCGATTGGAGCCACCTCATTTTAGCTTCACCCAACGGATGAGATGTGTCCGAGCTTGGTGGGACCCACAAAAAATTGAAATCATCTTAGCCGCACAGATGATGAGCTCGCCTATGTGGCCTTGATCGGAGCCGTTGGATGGAGGGGTGGAGCAAACTTGGGTGGAGCGGTTCCGGGTCCATAATACTACTCAGTCAGTCACATTTTTTTTTGCCACTTTTGACTTTTGATGGTCAACATTAGATTATATTGGCATTACTGATTGGTCAAATTTTGTTAATATGAATCTAGTAATCCTAATTAAAGTTTAATACTCCTATCTTGGAATAAATGTTGCTGTTTTTCGGACGTTAGTACGAATGAACTTTGAGCGATAAATTTAACTTGATTTAATTATCCTAATAAAATTGCAAAACTTGTTATTGATGCATCAATATAAATACTATCAATAACAGTTTTAAAATTTTCATTAGAATTATTACATTAACCTCAAGTTATTGCGCAAAGTTCTTTCGTACAAACGTCCTAAAAACGGCGACATTTATTCCAGGACAGAGGGAGTAGGTGTTATTGATAAATTACTAAGTGCTTTAACAATAACAATTTTTATGATTTCGTTATAATGATTAGATTGACATTAACGATTGGTCAAATTTTACGTGTGTTGCCAAAATATATGAGATGGTGGGGGTATCAATAACAAGGTTTAGATTTTCATTTAGAATTAAATCAATATAAAATTATTACCTAGTTCTTTTTTAGTAATAACGAAAAAAGTGTGAAGAACATTTTGAGCCGGATATAACATTAAAGAGGTTGGAATTTTGGTTTTGGAAAAATGAGACTTGACCGACTTTTTACCAAGAATTCCATAAGGTTCCTTTTTTTTTTGTAAATGGAAATTAATTGCATATATATATGTAATCTACGTTCGGAGTAGGTTAATGTGGTATATTTACTTTCTCAAAACCAATTTCGGGTGAATGAGAAATTAATGTTCAAAGTATGCAAGTTGAAGTGGGTATATGAAGAGTTTATGGGATATGAAATGGTTACCCCACATTGCTTTAAGAATGAAAGTAATGAGAGTCTTTAAGTGGATCCATTTAAGGAGTAGTCATCAAGTGGTTCCCTCTTTAGGCCAACCAAGTGGACCATTGAGCCATCCATGTAACTAGTGGCCCAATTGTGCTAATTTTGGACTAGCTCCAACTTGGCACATGACCCGCGAAGGGCCGAATTAGCTCCAATTGTGCTAATTCGGCTCGATGGCGGCCCAGTCCGTGGCTCGGTTCATGTATGTGGGTTGGGGTCGGTCTAGAATGATGGGTTCGTGGGCAAGACTGACTTGGGAGCATGGGCCTAGGCCCAGTTGGAATGGGCCTCAGACTGGTTTGGGCTCGCGAATTGTGTCCGCTCGGGGTTGTAGGCATCTGTGTCACTTCGTGTGGGCACGGGTCGAAGCGGTGCGCCGGTTCGGGCTGGTTGATGGGTAAGGGCACGACCCACGTCTGTTTGGATAGGCGGGTCGGATGATCCAAACGATATCCACCCTTCACCAGATTTTGATCCGACGGTGCAAATCCCATCATATGCAATTAGTGCCTATTCCCAAAAGGCACCTCAACTCTTTAATATCTATAATTAGCCCTCCACCAGATTGACATTCCTCACTCCACAACTCAATCACATCACAATTCACTCTCTATTAACTCAGAATTAGAGAAGCACGTATTTAACTTAGTTAACGAACTTGGTTATATATTTAACTGAATTATGGAATTCAGCCACAGAATTCAGTGGAATTCTCACGACATCTGTTAGAAGACAAAATCATCTTGTTGCATAAGTCTTCTTCGAAGTCTGGAAGTGTCAAACACAATTATGTTCGCCGAAATCGTTAATTTGAAGTGCTTCTGTTAACGATTGTAAAGTTGTTTCATCTTGAGAGAAGATTGCCACAGAAGTGTTAGCACCAGTGCGGGGCAATATGTTCTTGCGGAGATTGTGTCCAACACAAGACTCGACTTCATTATTTGCCTGGTTTGATAACTTCCTGCCCCATTAAAATTATTTTGGTTCATTTATTATATTTGTCATTATCGATAAATTTAAGAAATCCATTATTTATTGTTATAATTTTCCTAACAAAAGAGCTCTAGGATTTGTATCCAGTGTGCGTGTGTAAGAGAGAGGCTTTTTAAATAAAAGCAAGTTTGAAATTTTTTTGTACATTCATTTTAGAACGTTGGAAGTAATCTTCTTATATAGATTATGTAATATAAAAGAGCAACAACACAAACACTTGTCCATCATAGAAATGATAATTTATCGCCAAAATAACATGTGTGGTACATGTAAATAGCCTTCATCCATAATATGACACCTAATGACAACAAAATGGGACCATGGACCCTAAATTGCAAAAAATGAAATAGGCCATATATTGCCACTATACTATGGGCAAACCTAGCTAGGATGAAAAAAATGCTATTAACCTCAACCTTAATCAAGTTTTAATCTAGAATTACATGTTTAATGGAAGTGATTACTCTTAAGAAAGGTAAAGAAAACAAAGTATTGAGTTGATCTTAAGCAATCCAATTAATAAAATCCAAAAATGGTAGCAATTGACATTACTCCTCTGTTTTTCTCCTTCCATCAAACATCACCCCATAATCCATATTCTCTATGTTCCGAAATAAATGTCACACTCTTCATTTTTATTTGTCTCAAAATAAATGTCGTCTTACTAAAAACAGGGTATGAAGTTTGACGATCTTCCTATACTACCCATTTTACCCCTTCTAATAGGCAAAAGCATTGGTGTCACTCTATCCACTTATCCACTTGATTAAATTGGGGAAATCAAGGAAACACTTCTAAAAGTTTTTAAAATATTGACTTGTCAACTATAACGTTTATTTCAGATAAAAGGAAGTAAAAGAAAAGTCGTTCATTTAGGTGAAGGGTCAAACAAAAGATTGCAGTGTTATACTCCCTCCGTCCCAAAATGATCTTCTCCTTTTACTATTCAAACTTTTTAAGGATATGAACACTTGCTTTACTAGTCATGTTTTGTTTATACACTTTTAAGCCTAAATTGGAGAAATGGGAAAAACTTTTTGGGACAATAGAAAATGGCAAATAGGAAGATCATTTTGGACGGAGGGAGTATTTATATTACAATACAAAGCAAGAATAACCGTTTTACAAAGAGAGACTGAGATTGCTTCTCAAAATTTGATCGGACGGCCTAAGTTGATCCTAATAACCCACTCCCATGAAAACCGTCAGACAATTAACTCCCTCAAGTAACTCCTCACCTTTGTTAACTTTGTATCTTTTCTCCCTCACTACTCGACTTAAAAGTTAATGTGATTCTGGGTTATGAAAAATAGGAAATTGAGTTGAGGTTAAGGGGTTTTATGTGAGAGGACAAAATTAAATGGGATTCTTTCTTCCTTTTCATACTGTCACCGTGTCAGTGGCACGGGTAAGAATACTAGTAAACTATACAAATGATGAAAGGACATGTGAAAGTGAAGAGTTCAATCTTCGTGTCGTAATTAAAAATGTTAATATTGAAAATTAAAACACTATAAAAATGATACTCCTTCTGTCCCATTTTAAACTTCAAAAATTTCTATTTTGAGTGTCCCATTTTAAACTTCAAAAACTAAAAAAGAAAGTTTTTTATACTTCTTTATTTGTAGGCCCCACATGTCATACTCACAACAATTACCCACTACATACTCCCTACCCAACTTTCTCTATCCTACCAAACCATCTACACTACGATATATCACTTTTTTTCTTAATTCTTGAACCCAAAAGTTTTTTGAACTTTAAAATGGGACGGAGGGAGTATAAAAAAGAACTCATCTTAATGAAAATGCTCAAAGGCATAGTAAAAGATGGGATAATGTAAAGGAATCATCCAAAACAAACCTGGACTATTATCTAGTTACACTATAATTTCAAACTCTTAACAAGATAAATAGTTGAAACAAGACAAACACAGAAATCCTTTGCCTTGGCCTTATATTGCACATAACCCATCTGACTTGAACCTAAACTCTGATGCAGCAGCATTCAATCTCATCGACGGAGGTAACATGACTAAAACACAGATACAACATATATATACACATATATGTGTGTGTGTGTGTGTGTACATGTATATGTATATATATATTGTATAGAGGGGGAGAGAGAGAGAGAGAGAGAGAGAGAGAGAGAGAGATCCCCAAGTAATGCCAATATCTTTCTGTAGAGTTGTGGCCTCATGAAGACCAGCATATACATATATGAAGCACTTCTGTATTAAATATGAATAGAATAATACTAGAGGCACAAAAAAGTCACAAAATCTTAGGTGTAATGATTTGATTGGTGTTTTTAATTAGAGTGTGGCGGGTCCATTATCGATGCAACCAATAAAATATCGCCACCTCAAGTTGTGAGCAAGATTTTGTGAGCTTATTTTGTGCCCCTAGCATTGCTCGTATGAATATTGAGTAGCTCAGACGGTATTTAGATTAACACTGAACCTTCCCGAAGTGAGAAGATCGTTTTGGGACGGAGGGAGTATGAATATTGAGTAGCTCTGTTAATATAGCTAGGGGTTGCAATATATGCAGCTCGGACGGAATTTTAATTTTTAACACTGAACCTTCTCAAAGGAAGCTGCAGTAATCCTTGCTAAAGATTTCAAAATGGTTCACAATATAAAAACACATAAACAGTCACAGGGATGTTCAACAATTGATATCCCCCATAGATATAATTCATAAACCCACATTGCAAATTAATTCTACTGTAAGGACCGGAGTAAAATGAGATGATCATACTCCACCCGCCTCCTGGTTTATATTGAACTTTTCCTTCAGGAGATAAGCTACGAAAAGTTTAATCTCCGTGACGCAACTTTTTGAAGCCTAATTTGCTCTTTGAACTTGGCTATGAATTCATCAGCTCTCCTATCAACCTCACCCGAATGAGGTTCTGCATCACTGAACACGTCTGATCCACCTTCTTCTTCTTTGTCTGAACTCATCTGAATGCTCTCAAACTTGATCTCTTTTACATCATCAAGATTTTCTAGCTTATTTTCAAGTACAATACCCTCGTCAAGTTTCATACCAAACATGTTATCAAAGCTACTTGGAAACGCGTTTCCTGTTTCATTGGTATCAACCACTTTTTCACTTGATCTGATAGTACGAACTGATTTCCCGGGAGTGTAACCATTGACAAGGTCAGTAGGTTTCTGACTCAATTTAGAGACACCCATATCGTTCTTTTCCCTCTCCAACACATTATCTTCTTTTCTCTCAAGAAAATCTTTCAAGTAATTCTCGACCCCATTCGCTTTCACCTCAGCTGAAGAGCCCATGCTTAAGCTTCGAGCATATGAATTATTGAACAATGCATCACCACCATTTAAAGAGTTTAATGATGGCTGCTTAGGTTGCAACCGAGATCCATTGAACTTTTCCTTTCCCTTCAAATCTTGCATCTTTGCATTTAGAAGTTTTTTCTTCGAATGGGCATTGACAAAGGCATCATGTTCCCTACTCGAGTTCAAAGTATCCTTTTTGCTCTTACTGAAGTTCTTTATCATCTCATCTTTGGAGCCTATTCCTATCGGAACATTCATCTCTGAGGTAGAGCCAATGCTAAGATGTCGTGTATTTGAGCTTCTTGTAAGTGAATCCCCACTTAAAGGAACCAACTTTGGCTGCAATGTTGGTGCCTTAGAACCATCAAACTTCTCCTTCCCCTTTAAATCTTCCATTCTTGGTTTTGGTAACTCGATATGATTAGAAGCAAAAGAAGGTACCCCAGACAAAGAATGCTTAGAATTGGTATGAGAAGGGACCGGAGGCCTAAAAGACTGCGGCTTGAGACACTCAAATTCAGAACCTCCCCCAGAAGTATGCTTAAAATGCGAAGGGGAATTCATAGTACTCATTTCCTCTCTCACTTCCATCCTCGATGATCTTGAACGCCAAGGAATCGGAGAAGGGGCAACCTCTTCTATAAATTTTCCCTCCAAATTGGTAGGAACCAAACCCCTAACTCCACTTCCCACTCTTTCACCACCATTACAAGAACCCTTAAAGCTCTCACTAGATCCACTCACATTACTTGATTCAAGCCTATCAGAATCCAAATTCCCCGATCTAAGGCTTCGAACAGGCAAACCCAAGGGTTTATACTCGATGCTTGATTTGGGTTTCTCATTCTGATCAAGAACCATGGATTCTCCAACAACATACTGCAAATTCGAACCGCGCGTCACTTTATTCCCAATCGACCCACTAAAATTTCCAAACCCTCCATCGACAACTGAAGAACTAAGATTCCTACTTCCATCACAAAAAGAGGCCCCATTAGGGTACAAATCCTTGGGAAAAGGACTAAAGATTTGAGGAATTCTCAAATTATCAAACCCGCAAGAATTTTCAAACCCATTTTCAAAAATTGAAGAAATTTGGGAAATCCCAGTCAAAGGGCTCCAAAATTGGGGATTTAAATCTACCAAATTTGGATAGGGTTCAGTGTTCACTTTGACACCTCTTCTACTAAATAACCCATAACACACAACAATGCCAATGAACAAGAGATAAAGAAGTTCCCATACCTTAGTGAATGGCGTTTGGTTGACAAATTCAGGAGCTTGTGAAGGAAACAATGGAAGAACAGCAAGGACAAGAACGATAACAATAAAGTTTCTCAAGGACTTACAGGGGTTCTTTCTGGGGATTAATGGAGATTCTGGATCTGGGTTTTGGAAATGGAGTTTGTTGAATGAAGGTGAAGCCGCCATTGATGAACAGTGAAGGCCTTTTTTTTGGGGGGGGGGGGTGATTAGGTTAAGAGGGGCGGACTTTGGGGGAAGAGAGAGAGAGGGGGTTAACGGTGCAAAAAGTGGGAAGGGGGAGCCAGAATTCAAAAGGTGTAATGATGTTACCGTTGTAGCTAAATGACGGATGTACCCTTGGTTTATTACAATTATTCTACATTTCTGACATTAATTGACAGGGTAACGTGGGGCTTTTATTTTCCTATATCAATTCATATATAGTCTATTAATCCATTTATTTTATATTTTGACAAAATTCATTAGTTATGTATGGCCAGTTAGCTTACTCATTAGCTATATATGACACTAAAGAAGCGCAACATACGCCAATCAACACCCTTTTTTGTAATGCTTTGTAATGATATACAATGTTGAAGTTCATGAGAAAAGTCATTCTCATTACTAAAATACTAGATTCATAACAAAATATAAAAAACACTAGAGCAAATAAGTTAGGAGAAATTTGTTTTAAGGGAAAATAAGAGGAGAATATAACATCCATATACATTATTATTTTATTTTGTATATAGTATTGAACGGAATAAACCAATTTAGGCTTAATGGGTCGAGCTTATAGGTTAAGCCCATGAGACCCAACCGCCCAAGGCTAAAAGACTCAAATTTAAGTCTCATTCTAAGTGACTACCTCTCCGACTTGGTCATACGAAAGTCTAACCTTCTATGTCTCGACTTACTATACAACACTTTAACAATTCTCAACTCTACAAGTGTACACATATCTGGTCGATATCGACCACATCCTCAGTAATGACTCCAATGTCTTACCTAACGACGATCCACGTTGTTGAAGTTGTTAGATCATGTGTGGATTTAGTTACAACAACTATCACACTTTTACTCTCCTAAAATCAAGGGCATGTGATCCAAAGCACGTGATGTCAACTATAAATACAACACACAATCCATACGTTGAAGGTAACCGCTAAATTATTGGCTAAATAATCTAGTCATTTATGTTAGCGTTGATGACAGAGACAGAGAGAGACGAAGAAGAAAACCTTTTGATTCATGAAAAACGTATATTGAAGGTTTGGATACAACAAAAGGCTTTATGCCCAAATAAATAAATATCTATTATGAGAAAAGACTAAAATACCCTTACTAACTTAAGAAGACATATATGTTAACATCCCCTCTCAAACTCGAGGCGGAGCGGCAAGAAGTAGCGAGAGTTTGCCAACAAAGAATCTGTGACGCTTGATTGTGTGAGCCTTCATGAAGAAGTCAGCAAGCTGCGTAGAGGATGAAGTAAAAGGCGGGGAGATAGTGCCAAGTTGAAGATGATGTCGAGTAACATGACAGTCGATCTCAATATGTTTTGTACGCTCGTGAAAGACTGTTGTGTGCAATTTGAATAGCACTCTTATTGTCACAATACATCGGGGTAGGGGAAGAGAGAGAGATACCCATGTCAGCCAATAACCAACATAGCCATACAATCTCACACGTGGTGGAAGTCATAGCATGATACTCTGCCTCCGTAGAAGACCTAGAAACAACATCTTGTTTCTTGCTCTTCCAAGAGATGAGAGAATCCCCTAAAATATATACAAAATCCAGTCGTAGATTTTCGATCAGTCTGGTCACCAGCCCAATCTGCATCAGAAAATGCATGAAGCTCCAAAGAAGAAGTCGAAGGAAATAAAAGACTTTGGTAAATAGTTCCCTGTAGGTAGCGTAGAATACGCATAACAGCAGCCCAATGCACTGATGTAGGAGAAGAATTAAACTTACTAACAATGTGAACATCATATGTAATGTCAGGACGAGTGATTGTCAAATAAACCATACTACCAACAACTGAACGATAGAGAGTAGGATCAGGGAGAATAGTACCTTCAGTGGGGCTGTAGCGAGCATTCAACTCGAAAGGAGAATCAACCGAGTGAGTATTAGAAAAACTAGCTCGCTGAATAATATCAGCAGCGTACTTAGACTGAGAGATGAGATAACCCTTAGGAGAATAGGCTACCTCAAGACCTAAAAAGTATCGCAAAGGACCCAAATCCTTCATATCAAAGCACCGAGACAAGGTAGATTTTAAACATTGGATACCATCAATATCATCACCTGTAATAATCATGTTGTTGGGTATGCTTATCACTTAACCCTCCTACATTTGTTAGAATTGATTGATACCATCACCTATAAGTATTTTTACGGACTTTAGGACCTCATGTAAAGAAGTTTAGAACTTCAATATTTAGCTAAGTCCTTTTTATAGTATAGGCTTAGATGATAGGACTTGAAGCTTTAAAGATCGAAGATCACCTAAGAAAGGATTCATTTCGCTACGCAAAATGTTCTCTGCGCAGGTCGCCACTGCGCATAGATATCTTTGCGCAGACCTTGACCCTGCTCAAATCCAAGAAGAGTGCAGGAAGATCTTCAACGGATGCTGCGCAAGAGACCGCAGAAGAAGCGTACAATCGCAAGGGGAAGGACATTGCTCCGCCCGGTAGCAAAAAGCTCAAGGATATTCCTTTGGTTCAATCCACCAAAGGGATTTCTATCAAAGAGGCAGATCCTACCAGCATTCCAGCGCCTGCTCCCTCAAAGCCAACCACTATGAAGCGCAAGGATGCTTTCCGTGGTGATTCAGATGATGATGCTGTTGAGGGGGAGAAAATGCACAAATCCTCTCAAGAAGCCATCCCCAGTGCTGATATCGCACATACCTCTTCTCGTCTCAAGCAGAAGGTGCGCAGCAGCGCTAAAGGATTGAAGAAGCGCCGCACTAGTTCCGCAGCCACCGACAGCAGTGATTCTTCTCCAGTTCATCCTTCATCTTCAGCCCCGGAGTCTCCTCCTTCCTCCTCAGCTGAGCTGCGCCAGATCGTGCAGAGCTTGCATTCTGTTCAAGCGAATCAAGTCGCTACGCGGCTGCAGCTTAATCAACTCCTTACTGCTCAAACTGCTTTATTATATCGTTTTGATATGCAGCGTTTGGAGATTGATACCATTAAGGGGGAGAAAGCTGCCAAAGAAGAAGCAAAGGCAAAGGAAAGCACGGAGAGTGCTAAAGCAAAGGCAAGTCCATCTGAGCCTGCGCAAGAAAAAGTTCCTATCACTTTGGAACATCTTATCCTGGACTCCCTGAAATCCATCAGCGCTCAGCTTGAAAATGTCAGCGCACAACTCAAAAATGTGTGCACCTTTGGAGCGCTTGATGGTGGACTCAGGGACATTCTGAAAAAGCTCAAGAAAACCCTTGCAGATGGGTTACATAGAGGATTTGATGACCTTCAAGCTCAGATGGAGGCTCAGATAGAGAAGATTGAACAAGGAGGCTCTGCGCATTATATTGAATAAGTGCGTCGATGCATTGCTAAGTCCATGACAGATTTTTCTTTGGCGTTCAACGACAAATTTGACTACGCAATGTTAGACATTCAAGCAAGCGTCAACACTCAGCGCCTCCATACCAACTCAAGATTAGAAGCTACGCAAACTGCCATCCTGACGGACAGCAGAGCAAGGTTCAGAGAGCTAGTGGATGACAACGCTGATATGCGCAGAGGAATGAACACTTATGTTGGAAAAGCTGTGAAGTTCCAGGACAAATTTCAAAATTTAAAGGTGGAACTCATGAACAAATTTAACGGTCTTCAGAATGAGATGCGCCAAGCCCTGCAACGGATCAACTTAGATTAGATTTCCTCTGTAAGTATTTTGTTATTTTTTTTGAAACCTTTTTGATTCTCGTTGCGCAGTATGTTTTTTTTTTATGCGCTTTTATTTTGTGCGCTTCTGTTTTTTTTGCGCACCTCTCTTGATTTTCCTCTTTAAAACTTGTAATCTGTAACAGTCAATCCTTCAAAGTTTTAATGAGAAGAATGCATCATAAAGCTTTCACAAAAACCTTGTTCAATTCAAATCATTCGTTTGTGGAACATTGAATGCATTATTACTTAAACTCATGCGCATAATCTTAACTGCTCATGTCTTCTACGCATGATGTTTAAACATTCAGTTTAAACGCATACTTAAAACTTCATCTCACATTATTTGAATGCTCTGAATGACATTTCTATCTTTCCTATTTTGTAAGTTTTTAATCTTTTGGATAGATTAGAAATCTATAGCACTGGCTAGTGTGTGCATTGACTTGAGGCATGATTTACCATTCTCATTCTTATGGACATGTTATTATCAAGTACAATGAATTGCCTTTGCTATAGTAGGTAATGGCATCAATCATTTAGGGGGAGATTGTTGGGTATGCTTATCACTTAACCCTCCTACATTTGTTAGAATTGATTGATACCATCACCTATAAGTATTTTTACGGACTTTAAGACCTCATGTAAAGAAGTTTAGAACTTCAATCTTTAGCTAAGTACTTTTTATAGTATAGGCTTAGATGATAGGACTTGAAGCTTTAAAGATCGAAGATCACCTAAGCAAGGATTCATTTCGCTACGCAGAATGTTCTCTGCGCAGGTCGCCACTGCGCATAGATATCTTTGCGCAGACCTTGACCCTGCTCAATTTTCAAGATATTTCTTCCTAAACTCTCAAGAGATCTCTTTGTGACCAAGCATGGTGCGCATGGTGCGCATGCTGCTCATGCGCTGAATCCATGCGCGCCGGCAATGCGCATGCCTTTGTGCGCGGACACAACCTTGGTCAAGCTCCTCATCTCCTGATCTCTCATTCTAGAAAGTTTGGAAAACGCTTAGAAGATGCACACTTATTAAAAAAGCTGAGGTGTGCACAAACGACAAAATAAGCACACTCAGCAAAACCATTGGTGGAGACACGCTTCAAAGAAATATCTCAAGAGAAGACAGCTGTCAACCTTCTAGAAGAAGCTTTTGAAATTGGTCTTCATGCTGTCTCCAACGGCTCTATATACCTGCGCACCAATCATATTGTGCCAGGTCATCATCTTTGATCAGAGCCCCAACGGCTATAAAGGACAGTTGCGCGCCAATCATGTTGTGCCAGCTCATTGTCCTTGCTCAGAGCTCCAACGGCTATATTCAAGCTCTCAGCTATAAATAGCCTGCTCATCTTCATTTCCAAGCTGCCTTTGGATTTAGCCCTTTTCATCGGCCCTTGATCATCATCTTTGATCAAGCTCCTCTTGTTGGCCATTATGCTTCAGAGCTCGAGTTTCATGCTTCACTGAAAAACCATGAAGATCTGAAGACTGCTGCTTAGTTTTTCCAGATTCTTTAGAACAGCCTTCAAGATCTTCAAACCTTCAAAACTCCTGCTCATATCACAAAGCCTATATCACCAGAATTCTTGGTGCTCTTCATCTTTCATATTCATAGAGCCCAGAATTTCTGTCACACACACACCTCTTGAAGTTTTGATCAGTTTGATCTAACTTCTTGAGATACACCGGTTTAGTCTAGGATTTGTTCTTCATAGATTATAGATCTTTGAGATAGTTGTGTTTCATTGTTGTATCTTGTAACTCTCTCATATAATAAGATCTCCATTAGAAATCCAAGACTAACCATCTTGGTAGAGGATGTAGATCTTTCATCGATCGAACCTCTCCAAATAGCGTGTTCATTACTTATTGCATATTCCCTGCTTAACTTTTTATGAACTGCTTTGTTTGATCTTTCAGATTGCCACTCTTTGATGTTGTAATTGTTATTGCTCATTTGCCTTAGAATCCCATTTTGCGCCACTCTTTAGCCTCATACTTAGCGCGTGCGTTTTTATCTCTGCGCAGTATACCCTGCGCAGAGCTGCTTTAAATTTCCGCTGTGCATTTCATACTCTTACCGCGCGCTATACTTAGCCAAAATAAGAGTTGTGCGCATCTGCCATTGAATTGCAAAAGGGTTTGAAAAGAATTTTAAAACGCTATTCACCCCCCCCCTCTAGCGATTTTCACACCCTTGTTGCCCCTTTAGGGACCAACACATGTCATCGACGTATAAGAGAAGCAAAATCCGACCCGCGGAAGTCGATCTAACAAATAATGCTGAATCATGAGGACTGGAAGTAAAACTAAGTGAAGTGACAACGGTTGAAAATCTCTCAAACCAAGCTCTAGGGGCTTGTTTGAGTACATATTATGCCTTCTTAAGTCTACAAACTTGACCCGAGCTAGAAGAGACACCAGGCGGAGGAGCCATATACACCTCCTCCTTAAGATCCCCGTTAAAAAAAGGCATTTTTAACATCCATTTGTGACATCTGCCACTGACGAACAGATGCAACAACAATTAGAACTCGAACAGAAGTCATCTTCGTGACAGGGGCAAAGGTCTCCTCATAATCCATACCATACCTCTGGGCAAACCCTTTTGCCACCAAGCGAGCTTTATATCGCTCAATTGAACCATCAGACTTGGTTTTGATTTTATAAACCCATCGACAACCAAATTTTTTCTTACCGGGTGGAAGAGACACCAATTCCCAAGTTCCAGACCTATCCAAAGCAGACAATTCCCCGGCCATAGCCAGCTGCCAAGCAGTATCAAGAACGGCTTCTGAATATGCGTAGGCTCACGAAGAGAGTCAATAGTAACTAGAAAGGAAGAAAAAGACTGAGAATAACACGAGTACTGTCTGATAACTGAGTAGACTTACGAATACGAGAAGGGTATCGAGGTTGGAGTGGATCCGCAATAGCAGGAGGATCTTGGGCAGGCATAACAGGGGGTGGTGGGTCACCTTCATTGGACCTGCGAGAAGAAACAGACTGTATAGAGGACGGATCAACATCAGAGAGTAAGGAATCAGATAAATGATCACTAGTGAATGGATCAATGTGAATAAGATCATACTTAGTCATACTATGACGGCTGGAAGGGAGAGAGAAAAAAGGAATATGCACAATGAAGGAAACATGATGAGAAACATATAACTTTCGAGAAGAAGGATCATAACAACGATAACCTTTTTGTCCAGAACCATACCCAAGAAATACACAAATAGCATCACGTGAGGATAATTTATTACGCTCAGCATGGGGGCGAAGAACAAAACATGTCGACCCAAAAGCTCGTAAATGAGAATAATCTGGAGTGTGCTTAAATAATTTAGCATAAGGAGAAACACCTGAATTTTGTTGGGTGGGAATCCTATTAATAAGATAGGCAGCTGTAAGAACTGCTTTTCCCCAAAACTCACTTGGAACGCTAGAAGACAAAAGCATAGAACTAGCATTCTCAACAATGTGACGATGCTTTCGTTCCGCAACACCATTTTGTTGAGGAGTAACTGTGCAAGAAGTTTCATGGATTGTACCATCAGATTTAAAAAGATCAGACAAATCTCCCTTAGTATACTCCCCACCTAAATCAGAACGAAAACATTTAACGACTGCAGAATTTTGAGTTTTGACATACGCTTGAAAGGCTATATATATCCATAAATTCAGAACGATGTTTCATTAAAAAAAACCCAACAATAACGAGTATAGTCATTAATAAATGAAATATAATATCTGGATCCCCCTTTTGTGGGGACAGGGGCAGGTCCCCAAACATCAGAATTCACTAAGTCAAAAGTTTCAAAAGAAGTAGATGTACTATGATTAAAGGGTAAAGCAGAAAATTTGCCAAGGTTACATCCACTACAATTATATATATCATGATGTACTAAATCACCCAAAACGCCACTACGATTCAAGATTTTTAATCAAGAACCTGAAACATGCCCAAGTCTAGAATGCCACAGATAAAACTTAGAAGATGAAGAAGTTAGATAAAAAGAGGACAAATCGACGCTAGCAGTAGCCACACAACTAGGAATCTTCATGTACTCCAAAATATAAAGTCCCCCCTGTCTACGGCCTGTCCCAATCAGCCTCTTGGAATTGAGGTCCTGTATATGACAAGAGGTGGAAGAAAAATGAACTGAGTAACCCGAATCAATTAATTGATCAACAGAAATGAGATTCATAGTCAATTTTGGAATGTAATAAACATTAGGCAAAGAAATATTGTGAGTGCAAATAATGCCAATGCCTGCTAATGACAAGGGTGTTCCATCAGCCGTCGTAACAGTAGGAGATGAGCTAACAGAAGACAAAGATAAGAATGATGAAACTTCAGGAGACATATGATGAGAAGCTCCTGAGTCTAAAATCCACAACGGCGAAATAGTACTTGAGACATTTGAGGATGGCAAACCTGAGACAACTGAGGGAGTGGACATGGCATAAAGTGAGATGTAGATTGACTTTGAGACTGGAACGCAATAAATCTCTGAAATTGCTCAGCCAAGACATCCATAGAGGGATTATTAGAAGACTCTACTACCGAGTGAACAAAGGAAGGTGCTGGGGCAGCGTGATAACTATTACAAGATTGGTCATGGCCCACAAAATGTGGCGTCTGTTGACCACCACGATGTTGTTGTGGAGGATGCCAAGATTGTGGTTGAGAGGAAGAATAAAACATCGACTTCGAAGGTTGTCTTCCTCTCTGTTTTGCCAATAATTCAGGGCATTGATTCTTCCAGTGTCCCAACTATTTACAATAGCGACACTCTTTACCACTAGTGTTCCCAAAATTCTTATTATGATGGGAAGGAGTTGCCAAGACTGATGATTGCAAAGAGGTGGCTAAGACTGATGCTTGTGAAGCTTTGTCGTTGTTTCCGGTCTGAGTTTTGAGACGAGTCTCTTCTGCTAACAACTCATTGACGACAGAATCAACAGAAGGTAATGGGGTTCGATGCAAGATTGACGCACGAAAATTCTCATATTCAGGACGAAGAGCCATCAACAATTGAACCAAACGTTGTTCCTCTCTATGAGAGAGATACAGTTCACAAGTTCTCAACTCAAATGACTCTGTCATAGCCAATTGATCCCAAAGATCGATTATCTCGAAATAAAAATCTTGAATACTTTTACCAAGCTGAACTAGGGCACGAATGTCAGCCTCCAATTGATATTGGACAACAAAGTTAGAACGCATATATAACCTTCCCAAGTAATCCCAAACCTCTTTTGCAGTTTCATATTTTTCCAATTGCGTTCCAATCTTATTCTCAACGGAGTTATTGATCCAAATAATGATTTTGGAATTGCATGTTTCCCACTTATTCAGTAATTCCTCATATTCATCATCACCTTCTTTAGGAGCCTTAGCAACACCAGAAACATATGTCCACATTTGTTTTCCTTTCAGAAAATTTCACATTACATAACTCCAGTAAGTATAATTCTTCCCATCCAAACGAACACTAATAGCTTGCAATGGGTCATCACCCCCAGTCATAGTGAACAAACGCCCCCCCCCCCCTCAAAAAAATAATAATAAATACAATAGACTACGAAATCAAGAAATTCACCTTCCAAGAAGCACAATAACAAACAAAGCAAGAAACAAAGAACTGCAAATTTGATTCACGGATTTTAAACCCTAAGCCCCAATTGTTGAATCTCCTGAACATAAAGGCATGAAAGAACCTTTCAGAAATAACAGAGAACTCACCTATTAGGGCTCAACCGATCGATTACGAGGAAGAAGTTGGATCGTCAAAACCATGCTCTTGATACCATGTTAGCGTTGATGACAGAGACAGAGAGAGAGACGAAGAAGAAAACCTTTTGATTCATGAAAAACGTATATTGAAGGTTTGGATACAACAAAAGGCTTTATGCCCAAATGAATCAGGGTTAATGACAATTTAGGGCCTGAACTCAGGGGGGGTGCGTCTAAAAGGGGCCTGGGTTTTTTTTTCCGCTAGATCAGGGCTCAATATCATAATTTTTCGGCAGTTAAGAGCTTTTTGACGGAAATCGTTAGAAAAGTCAGTTAAGTGCCATGTGCCGTGCACGTGATCTATCTTAAATGCACCTGCCATATTCTTGGCTCTTTCTTTCTTTACCAAACCCCTAATTACCCCAAATTTTTTTTCTCCACCCACTAAATCTTCGACCATCACCTTTACAAAATCCTGGTTCTGAGATTGCAATTCAAATAGCTCTCTACCACAATCTTCATTCCTATATTCTTGTTTTTTTTTTTTTTTTTTTTTTCCATTCACACATTCCATTGTCCCTTCATTCCAGAGTAAAAATTAAAGACCAAAAACTGACTTTCTTGATAGAAATAAACAACACCCAGCTGAGATTTTTTTTTTTTAGTTTCATTGCTTCTTCTTGATAAAATCCTCATCCGGGTTTGAATCATTTCAATCTTTTTGAATATCAAATGGAATTTGTTTTGAGCTTTAGTAAGAAACTGGCATAGATGAGTTCGGTTCCGACGGGAAGAGATGAGGCGGAGCAGTTCGGGGGGGGGGGGGGCAAAATGTAGCGTTTGAATTTAGGACTTGAAATTTAGGATTTCTGATTGTGAAATTGGATGGTGAAGGTATGTTGGCCAACTATAATGGCAAATAATCTGATTTAGAGAAGATGAAGAGTAGAATGGAGAACTTGAAGAAAATAGGAAGAGAGAGAAAGAAAAAAAAAGGAGATGGTAAAGTGGTCGGCAATAATTACGCTAAGAGCAAATTGGTTTAACTTGGCAAACGAAACGTCAAACGTCAATTAGAATCCTAAAACGTCTAATAAAAAGAACGGAGTAAAAAAGTAAGTATTGTGAGTGAGTATGCGAGAGAAAATAAGTTAGTAGATAGTTGTTATGAGTGGATACGAGAAAGAAAAGTGAATATTTTAGATAAGTAGCAATAACCATGATACGCTCAGAATGAAAATAAGTAGCTATAAATATGGGAAGACAAAACTGCATCAAAAATCACTCAACTATGACCAGTTTGGGTATTTGGTCACTAAACTAATTTCCTTTTGAAACAACACATCCAACAAAGAGTTTATTGAATCGAAAGTCACTATCACTAACACCGTTACATTTTTTTTTCGTTAAATAGTCATGTGCCAATGCACATGACTTTTTATCAAGGGTATTTTCGGTAGAAATTAGTGGTGACTTGTGCAGTGACGTATTTTACCAAGACAAGATACTCCACTCCACAAGAGACTGAAATTCGATAAATCAGCATCTCCAATCCGCTAATCATCCATGGCGGAATCAAGCGCTGTTCAACAATCCTTTCCTCTCCAAGACCGAATCGCCATTGTTACCGGCGCCTCCCGTGGTATCGGCCGTGCGATCGCCCTCCATCTAGCTTCCCTCGGCGCCAAGATCGTCATCAACTACACCTCCACGTCCAGCTCCACCACCGCCGACCTCCTCGTAACCCAACTCAACTCCGGCTCCCCAGATCATCCGGGCGCCGTCGCCATCCAAGCTGACATCTCCGACCTAACCCAGGTAATATCCCTCTTCAACGCCGCCGAATCCGCCTTCAATTCGCCACCTCACATCCTAATCAACTCCGACGGCATCCTAGACCCAACCTACCCATCAATCCCCAACACCTCCATATTTTTGTACCGAAAATACCCTTGATAAAAAGTCATGTGCATTGGCACATGACTATTTAACGGAAAAAATGTAACGGTGTTAGTGATAGTGACTTTCGATTCAATAAACTCTTAGTTGGATGTGATGTTTCAAAAGGAAATTAGTTTAGTGACTAAATACCTAAATTAGTCATAGTTGAGTGATTTTTTATGCAGTTTTGCCGTATGGGAAGGAGGGAGTACTAATGTCTACATTTCTTACATGGGGAAATGACAATTTAGGGTCCAAAGTTTAGGGGGTGTGTGCCAATAGGGGTCTGATGTATCAATTTTTTCAATTTAGGGTCCAAAGTTGCAAAAGTTGTGCAGTTTAAGGTTTCTTAACGATTCTGTTAACAGAATCCAGTTAAGTCAAACGTGTTTTGCACGTGGACTTAACTGGAGTTTGTTTTGAATATTTGGATGGTTATATCGTCATTTCAGACAAAGAAAATTAATAATATTTTTTTTGAAATATTAAATTTTATTTTCTTATATTAAATTAACTAATAATTAAAACGTTATTAAAATACTTTTTCAAGAAATAAAATAATTTTTTTCATTTAGAATCACTATAAAATAAAATGTATATTTTTTTTTAAAAAAAGTGTAAAAAAATTCTATAAAAAAACGCTTAATTTTTTATTTAAAAAAAAGAAGAAAGTGGGGATCAGACATTTTTTTTTATTTTTTTTTTGTGGTGGTGGTTAGTATTGTTCATTATTAATATTAGCAATTATTCATTTTTTCATAAAATTATTTTAAAATTTATTAATAATTTTCCTTGTTTATAACTTCATTTTTTGTGTGTTCCAAAAAAAAAACCACTTTAATTTTTATTTGCTTTTTATGATTTATTAGTATTTTTAAAATTAATTAAAATTATTCTAAAAAATAATAATAAGAGTAAATGACAATTTAGGTTCTACTGTATAAGGGATGTGTGAAATGACACAAAGCCTAGACGAACATCCAAAACAAACTTCAGTTAAGTGCTTCTGTTACTTAACTGGATTTTCTTTACAATTTAGTCCAAAAACCCTTAATTGACTAACGTTGTCAACTTTGGACCCTAAATTGACAAAATTGATACATCAGACCCCTATTGGCACACCCCCCTAAACTTTGGACCTTAAATTGTCATTACCCCTTCTTACATTTACTTAACTCTTCTGTCTTCGTATAGAACAAACAAACTCGAGCTTCACCCATCTTTATTGTCGGTTTTGTGATCAAAACTGTTTGAAATTCCATTTTATGTGATAATCCAATCTGAACAACTTTTCAATAACCCCAAAAGAACGTCTTTGTTTCCGTTGAGGGTATATGTAAATCAAATTGTTTCAAGAAGCTAATAGCAAGCAGAGTGAGGGAGAAAGATAGATGGCGGAACATGTAGAAGCAGACAATGCAGAAGCGATTATCACAAGAATCGAGCACAAATCTCGCAAGATCGAATCTTTACTCAAACAGTTCGTTAATTTAATTTCGAATTCATTCCCCCCCCCCCCAAATTCTCTAAAACCCTAATTTTTTCCATCGATTTTGCTTTAGGTACAAACCAGTTGAAGCCCTCAAGACTGCTCTCGAAGGATCCCCTCCCAAGACCCGAGACGAACGATGCAAGGTTTTACCCTCACCCCTCTCTTTATGTTCACGTCTGCTATCTTTTTTCCTAATTGATTTGTGATTGGGTTGATGATGAAATAAAATACACAACAAATGTGAAGTAAATGGACCCATCTGATTGAAATTTGTGGGGGATAATCTCCAATAATTGAGTTTATGATTTCACTGGTGTTCACTGATTGTGAAATTCAGTCACCATTTATTTCAAGAATTTTGAAGGAAAGTGATCAAGGTATAAATTGATTCTGGGTTGAAAAGTAAAGTATGAGTAATGCTAATCATCCAATTGGTAGTTCTGGATTTCAATCACTGCTTGATGACAGTGTCAATGACTCAATTAATAAACTGGTATTATCAAATACTACTCGTATTAAGTATTTACTTCATTGTAAAAGGTGCTTAATTTTAACAATTGTGTAAAAAATTTGGTGTGTATAAGCATGCTTAAATAGTATATGCAGCCCTTTTTAGTATATTCATAATGCAAAATAGAGACAATTAGGGCTAAACTTGATGCATATTCCGTTCCAAACAGACCCAAAGTACTATTTTTATCAATACGTTATAAGGGTCAAAATAGTGAAAGCTGTTAACCCTCTCACCTTCCTCCCCTTTTTTTTTTAAATTTTTTTTTTTAATTGTTTTTTTTTTTTTTTTTTTAATGAATGCCTTAAGCTATTACAAAGTGCACTTGAAAGTGCATTTCGAGGGGATTGAATCCCTGACTTTTCATATAGAAAGGGATACCGGATGCCGCTTGAGCTAAACCCATTTGACACCTTCCCCCCTCTGCCATCATGTATTAGTTGCAATAATCTTCTTACGTATTTGGGAAACAACCACAGTTTAAATTTGGTATTCTTGTTGATGATTTCTAGTATGGTCAAAGTTTTCTTAGACTATCTTCATTTGATGGCTAATAACTGATATGATTAATGTTCGTTTTATTGATTGATTTATCTTGAAATGATAATGAAGAATGAGTAGTTTGAGTTTTGATTGTTTTGTAGTCGGCAAATTGGATAGTGGTACATAGAGCGCTAATGGCTATTAAAGATGTGGATGGCATGTTCTCTTCTTTGGATCCTGAGTACTACGATATTCTCATGAAGTAAGTCCTGTTTTAGACATTTTCCGTTTCTTTCTCGACTCCATGACCCGGAATTACTACCAGTGTGCAGTGACTTATCTTCTTGTTAGTATAACTGTTTTCAACCTTTTATGAATATAGAATTTCTTGTAACTGCAAGTCCATTTGTGCTTGACTATTAGTTGGGGGACACCAAAATGATTAATAACCTAAACAGTGGTCGTTTCTTAATGAGTTAAAATAGGTTCAGGACTATGATTTCCAGTTTTTATCATCACACCAAGACATTCAAATAGCGCCTGATTTGAGATTAGTATGGTTGAGAGAGATTGTTGATCTACCGTATTACTTTTTCTTTTCACTGAAAAGTTTGTGGTGTACTTTGCTATCCCACTTTGTGGATGTATGTGGCTTATTCCTGCTGGAGTTTAGGGGAGGAGGGGAGAAGGGGGTGAAGAAGAGCAGAAAACAAAATTCAAAACTTTGGATTACTACTAACCCTGAAATAGTACTCCCACCATTATAAATTGAATGTCCTCATTTCCTTTTTGGGATGTCTCATGATAGAAGTCCTATATATTTGTATAATACTCTATTTATCCGGCTTTCCCCAAATAGGCCTTAATTAACCAGCCATCTCCTTCGTGAAGGCTTCTCGGTGCATATTCTTGCAATTAATTGATTAAACTCTCTCTCTCTCTTTCTTTCTCTTCTCTCTCTCTCTTTCTTCTTTCTCTCTCTCTCTCTATCTATCTATCTATCTATCTATCTATCTATCTATCTATCTATCTATCTATCTATCTATCTATCTATCTATCTATCTATCTATCTATCTATCTATCTATCTATCTATCTATCTATCTATCTATCTATCTATCTATCTATCTATCTATCTATCTATCTATCTATCTATCTATCTATCTATCTATCTATCTATCTATCTATCTATCTATCTATCTATCTATCTATCTATCTATCTATCTATCTATCTATCTATCTATCTATCTATCTATCTATCTATCTATCTATCTATCTATCTATCTATCTATCTATCTATCTATCTATCTATCTATCTATCTATCTATCTATCTATCTATCTATCTATCTATCTATCTATCATCTATCTATCTATCTATCTATCTATCTATCTATCTATCTATCTATCTATCTATCTATCTATCTATATCTATCTATCTATCTATCTATCTATCTATCTATCTATCTATCTATCTATCTATCTATCTATCTATCTATCTATCTATCTATCTTCTATCTATTATCTATCTATCTATCTATCTATCTATCTATCTATCTATTATCTATCTATCTATCTATCTATCTA